>CM053771.1:419804631-419845060 GCA_028658325.1 Potorous gilbertii
TGATTTCTTGGTTTCTCAGAAAGTCATTAGCCTCCATCTGTTCCATTCTAATTTTGAGAGAACTATTTTCTTCAGTGAGCTTTTGAGCCTCCTTTTCCATTTGGCTAATTCTGCTTTTGAAAGCATTCTTCTCCTCATTGGCTTTTTGAACCTCTTTTGCCAATTGAGTTGGCCTACTTTTCAAGGTGTTATTTTCTTCAGCATTTTTTGGGGTCTCCTTTAGCAAGATGTTGACCTGCTTTTCATGCTTTTCTTGCATCTCTCTCATTTCTCTTCCCAGTTTTTCCTCCACCTGTCTAACTTGATTTTCAAAATCCTTTTTGAGCTCTTCCATGGCCTGAATCCATTGACTATTTATTTTGGATGTTTGAGATACAGAAGCCTTGACTTCTATGTCTTTCCCTGATAGTAAACATTGTTCGTCCTCATCCAAAAGGATGGGAGGAGTTATCTGTTCACCAAGAAAGTAACCTTCTATCGTCTTATTTTTTTCCCTTTTTTGGGCATTTTCCCAACCAGTTACTTTACTTTCGGGTCCTTTGTCAAGAGTAGGGTATACTCTAGGAATCTGTGAGATCTCAGTTCCTCCAAGGTGGCACAATCAGGCATGTACTGGTCTGGACGCAGAGAGGGATTTTGATGCCTAGAATTTTAGCAGTCACCTCTCCATAGCCACCTGTCCTCCAGTTCCACTAAGTCAGCAGTGGGGACTGATTTTCAGATAAGCTAGATGGGCAGGGCCACCATTTAGCAAGAGAGACAAAGACCAGCTCACCCAGGGCCTCCACCTAGGACTGAGGTAAGACTCAGCTCTTCAGTTCCCCCAGGGGTTTTTAACACTCTAAGAATGGAGCTTCGGTAAGGGCTGCTGTGCAGCCTCTGTGACCACTGCCTGCTGCCAGAGCTATGGGAAGGCCTTTCTCCCTTCCTGGTCAGCTGATAAAACCCCTTCACTGACCTTTGGCACCTCTGGGTTGAGGTATCTGAGGACCCGCTGCTGCTACTGGACATTCTGCCCCCAAGCATCCTCCTCCCAGGATCTCCTCACCCAGCACCACTTGGCCAAGGTTGGGCTAGGCTCCGTATCTGCCACAACCAACGTTTCCCTGGGCTGGAAATCTCCTCCACTCTGTTGTTCTCCACTTCTGCTGCTCCAAAATTTGTTGAGAGTCCCTCTCTACAGGTATCAATTTGGTCCATTCTGTATTTTAAGGTGTAATTTTCTTCAGTAATTTTTGTGCCTCTTTTTCCAGTCTGTTGACTTTTCATGATTTTCTTGTATCACTCTCATTTTTCTTCCTAGATTTACCTCTATCACCATTGATGAATTTTTTTAAAATTCTTTTTAGCTCTTCCTTGACCTGAGACCAATTCATATTTTTCTTGGAGGTTTTAAATGTAGGAGCTTTGACTTTGCTATCATCTTCTGAGTGTGTGCTTTGATCTTCCTTGTCACCATAGTAACTTTCTATGGTCAGAATTTTTTTCTGTTGTTTGCTCATTTTCCCAACCTATTTCTTGACTTTTAACTCTTTGCTAAAGTGGGGCTCTCCTTCCAAGGGACAGAGTACACTGTCCCCAACCTTCAGGAGTGTTGTGCAACTGTTTTCAGAGATACTTCCAGGGACCTGTAAGTTTTCAATTTTTCCAAGGTGGTATGATCTAAGAAGAGTTGTGTTTACACCTTCTGGTCTGTGAGCTGCCACAAGCACTCTTCTTTGCCCTGGAACTGTGATGAGAGTCACTATCCACTGAGGCTGCAAGCTTTGGTATGCTAGTGCTCCTCAATGCCTTGGGACTGCCACCCAGGACTGCAACCTGAACCTGTATGGGTAAAACAACAGAGTCCAGCCCCCAGTGTCAGCAAAAAGACCCCTGTAATTTCCTTCTAATTCTTCAGCCCCTTTACCATCTGTTACCTGAGAGCTCTAGGAGCAGCTGCTGCAGCTATTGATTCATTCATTCCCAAGGCCTTCTTCTGGTTTACTGGGGCCTGGTCTGTTCTTGTGGCCTGCATTTGACTGTGCTCCACTCACACTCTGATGTGACAGACCTTTCCTGCCAAACTGTTAAGTTGTCTTAGGGTAGAAAATTGTTTTACCTCACCCTTTTGTGGGTTTTTACACGCCAGGATTAGTTTTAGAGCATTATTTAAAGGTCTTTGGAGAAGGCTTGGGAAAGAGCTCAGGAAAGTCTCTGACTTCTCTCTGTCATCTTGGCTTTGCTCCAAGTGAGAACTTTAAAAACAAAGAAACAACCTTTCAAAAGACTCTGAAGAATGACTCAGTTCCTGAGGACTCCCCTTTTCCTTTTATTTGTGCCTCTTCAAGATATAGTAAGGCTGGTGCATAGATGTATCTGTCTTCCTCCCAACTGATAATTACATCTCATAGCAGAAACTCATGGCTAAGGGGGACATGTGGTAGCAATTGGAGAATTGTATTCAAGGACTTTGCATTCTGAACCCAAGTTTCTAGATTCAAGAGTTCCAAACAATAGGACATCTAAGGAGATATTTGTGATTCATTCTTCCCTTTGGAGAAAAAAAACAATCTGCACAGTTCTGGAGTACCAGCCTACATATAACCCAAAGGCACTAAGGATTTCAGTCTTGTCAGGGGCTGGAGGTGGCAGAGACCATGACTAAGCAGTAGTATTTATAAGAAACAGTACTGTGACAATGAGGGGGGAGGGGGACAGGAGGGTTATTCAAAGACATTAATTGCCTTGTAACCCTATAAGCATGAAACATGTACTCCTCCTTGCACCTACCTGAACCACATGATTCCTATATAGGTGCCTATCTATGTATGACCTCTGAGTGTGTCCATTATTTTGATGATAATACTTGCATTTATGGGTTAATGTCCCTCAAGTTTATGGTGTGGGATGATGGGGAGATCTTTTGTCTATACTTCTTATTATGGGATTCTAATAAATGCCTTTGCTTTGAGCTACTTTTGTCTTTTGGTTGACTATTAAAAGGTAAACATATCAGTAGTCGCTTGTGAGCAATAGTTATAAAATTAGAAACCTATATAATATAGTGGCATAGGAGAGTCATCCCAGGAATGACAGGGAACCAAACTACAAGTTTGAGTTAATGAGAAGAGATTGCTCCCAGAGGGATGCTGCACAAGGAAATCAGTAACTCACTGTTCAAATAAGGAATCTTACAGAGTCCCATAGGTTACTTGTAACTGCCCTATTCCTACCCCAGCAAAAGCTAATTTTCACTCAAATGTTAATCTTGAATCACTGACAAAGGCATTTGTCATGTAACTGAGATACAAACCAGCAGAGACAACTTTCTTTTTGTTACTCTGCCTTGGACAAGTTTGTGACATTGACTATTCTACTACTACATTGTGCTCATCTTTAGTATTGACCAACTGAGAAGTAGTGAGTGAAGAAAGAGAAAAACATTCCAAAGAAAGCAAACTTACCAAAATATAAGGAAATTTTATTGACAGCTTTCAGTGTTTCCTTAGCAATTGATTTATTCTAAAAGGTCTATTAAGTATGGTTAAAGGGACCTTATTTGGTTCTCTACATAAAACTGTCATTCTCAATTTGTTTAAAACAGAATGTTTTTAAGTTAATAAAACTGCCACTTTTCTCTTAATTCAGTGAGAGCTTTTTATTATGTATGTATTGTATTAATATTGTATATACTATTTCTATATTAATATTATAAATTACATGTAAATAAAGCAAAGTGCAATGGAATAAGATATGCTTATAACAATGATAGTGAATAGCCTTGAAACCATGCCATAGGGAGATCAATGAAAGGAAAAAGGGAATTTAAGAAAGGAAGCCTGGAAAGAAGACAACTTGGGGGTGGGCAGGTGGAGAGATGATGTAAGTTTTCAAGTATTTGAAGGACTTTTGTGTTGAAGAAGGATTAGAGATGTTCATTCCAACCTAGAAGGCAGAATAAAAATAACAGGTAATTTTTGTTTGGGTATAAGGTCCCATCTAAATTTTAAATTCTGTGATATAAAGTGAATATTTTAAATTATTTTATTTTTAATTTATGGACATAGATTTAGAACTGGAAGGGACCTTAGAGGCCATCAAGTTAAACCTCCTTATTTTACAGAAAAGGAAACTGTCATATAGAGAGGTTAAGTGACTGGCTCAGGATCATACAGCTGGTAAGTTTTAAATGCAAGCAATCCTGACTTCAAATCCAGTGTTCTATCCATTATTCCACACTGTCTCTGTTGTTTCAAAGTACCAACATTTTCCCCTTATGACAGGTCTACATAATTAATTAATGTTGTACATCACTGAGGGTAAAGATCACAGTCATCCAGAGTGAAGGCTCCATGAACTCAACTGCTGAGGGGACAGGAGAGCTTCCTTCTCTTGCTTTTATGCAGTGCCTGGAGTGCTTGTCCTGTTTATTTTTGCTTGTACTTCTCAGTTTCAAGTGCAGGTGTTGATCCATACTGGAACACTTGTTCGAGGTATAATGACCTTGGAGTCAGGTTTCCAGGTGGGATGTCACAGTCAATCAATCTGGTAGGGAAACTGAGAAGCCAGGGTTCATGAGACTTGAGTCTAAGATGAGTTTTAGACATGGAACTTTGGACTGTGTCATATATGAATTGAGCTAAGTTATTTGTATATTTGTTCTTTTGCTTCTGGAAGAAATATTCCTTTATAGAAATTAATCTGATCGTTAGTGGCTAAAGGGAAATGGTGTTCAGGGAATCCCACCCCTACCAATGAAAGAACATGATAATTGTGTACTAGAGCTATTGACAGAGAGCCTAGATGAATGCATTTGTTCAGAGGTACTGAAGAATTCTGGAAGAGAAATGAATTGTAATATACTTGGCCTTCAGGAAGTGGGGGTCATGGCATTTAATGTTACAAAAGAAAAAGAAAAACATTGACTTTTCTGGTATTTCAACTTCAACACACAGTATATGGTATGTTATGAAGAGGGGATAAGAGATAGGTGCATATTTTTTTTCTTGAGGCAAGCCTGATTATTATATTTTCACAATTTAAATTGGGAGGTGGGGTTTCTGCTCTTCCTATTTTTATTGCTGTAGTCATTGTGTATATTGTTTTCCTGATTCTGCTACTTCATTTTACACTAGTTTATGTCTTCCCATAATTCTCTATCTTCTCATATTTATCATTTTTTACAGTACAGTAATATTCCATTACAGTCATGTATGACAACTTGTTTAGTCACTTTCCAAATAAGAGGCTACCATTTTGTTTCTACTTCTTTGTTACTAGTGCTGCTAAAAGTGCCGCTAAAAATTTATGGTAGATATGGGTCATTTTTTTCAGTCTTTGGCCTCCTATACTCTCAGTGGGTGGGATCTCTGGGCCAAAGGATACAGGCTTTCACAATATAACTCCAAATTGCTTTCTAGAATGATTGCAAAAAAAAAAAATCATAGCTCCAACAGTAGTTATATACCTGTCTTCTCACAACTCTTCCAACATTAAATATTCCTATCCATTTATATCTTTGCCAATTTCTTGAGTAAGAAGTGAAACTCCAAAGTGATTTTGATTTATATTTCTCTTCCAAACAATCCTGATTCTGGTGTGACTTTAGTAGAGAGGAACAAATCAGTTAAATTGTTTCATTCTACCATAGGAAGAAGGTTCACAAATATACTGTTAGCAAAGCCATGAATTAATCCAACTCTTCAAAAATTAATTAGGGGAAATAATTAGACTAAATAACTCACCAAACTGTTGACCTTTTCATCCAGAAATCCACCTATTGGGCACATACTCCCAAGAAAGTCAAGGACAGAAAAACCTATATATTATAAAAATTTTCATTTTTTGAAATAAAAATCTGGACACAAAGTGAGTGTCTGTTATTTGAGGAATGACCAATAAAATTAGTTATATGAAAATGGAATATCAGTTTGCCATAAAAAATTATAAAACATGAGAAAGTCAGAGAAGCATGGGAGGACTTGCATGAAGTGACCAAAAGCAGAAAAAGCAGAAAGAAAACAAAAAAAATAATCAAAGTTTAGACTTAATGCAATAACCAATCTTAGTTCCAGAAGACCAACTTCTCTCTCCATGTAAGACTAGGGTTAGAGGATGTTGCATGTCATTAGGAGTAGTTGTTGTATCAGTTATTTGCTTGTTTGTCTTTGTTATTAAGGATAGTGGTGTATATGTGTATATGTGTGTATATGTGTATATATGTGTGTATATGTGTATAACAAAAATGACAGTAATACATTTATAAAAAGAAATATGTTTCATTTCATGCTAATCTGAGGTGAATTCAAAGAATTCTGTGCCTGGACCCCCCAGATATGGAGTGGACTTCATCTTCCAAGTATGGATCCTGAGTCACAGCATCCTCAGAGAAATGAGGGAAAAGGGTACCCTTCATTCAGCATTCACATGACTACTTTTGTCAACCAGTATGAAAATTCATCATTATTATAGAGGGAGAAAGAGACAAAAACTAGGCCCTACCCCTAGTGGATCAACAGTTGCATTAAGCAAGGAGTACAGTCATTCCAATTGTCATAATCATATCTCTCTCTGGGGCTCTGGGTTGCAGATTTCCTGGGATAGAAGGGAGCCAACAAGTCATGCAGAACTAAATTTCATTCAGGCATGAACTAAAAGTTATATTCCTCTGCTTTGATCTCAGCCCCCAATTAGATGAAGGAAGCCTATTCACTGAATCATCTAGCTACTTATAGTTCCTACAGATACATACGGGATTTACCATTCCATTTTGAAAGTCTAATATAGTAAAGCTCCTGCTGTAAATTGCCCCACTATTCAACTACTCCACAAATTCATTTATGCCACACTTAAATCCTATCACATGTGCATACAGTGTTGCCATGCTCGTCTCTGTCATTGTAAACTTGGAAAGTCTCAAGGCTGGGGTTTGGGGCTTACACCTTTTCCTCCCAAACTTCTCTGAAACCACTCCATAATAGTGTGCTACAATATCTTGTTATGATAAATGGCCTCTATCGCCATAAGCACTAAAAATAATTTGAAAACAAAAAATCTTTCAACTCCCCCGCATAGGACAAATTGCAAAGATATAATCTAGTTAAATGAAAAATGCAACAAACAGTTTTGATCATTCTTTGTCTTCTCTACCTCTGACCACCTTTTTTTGGGTTCCTTTTGGATTTGTTCTCCTCAATCATCCTTCCCCTTCCTTATCTTAATCATAGGAGCCCAAAGATACTAGAACTCTAAATACCTACAGGACTATAGGACCAGATAAACAGAGACCTACAAGAAAGATTAAGTACTCAACCAGAATCTAACTTCTCCCTTTGGCAAATGATGCTTTCTAAATATCATGCATGGTAACCCTTACCATGTTTCCATGTGCTGCTTCATAATAACATAATCCTTAACACTTGTTTTCTTTCTTCTGCACAAGATAATAAGGATGGAGGAAGGAAAAACACCTGACAAATACTACATGACTCAAATTAATGGGTAAAATCATATTGCAACTTCAATCCCTTTCGATAATGGGAAATGGGAGCATTCCAACCTCCTGTAACACTTGAAACTGAGGAGAAATTAATTCATAGTTCTGTATTAGATCTGTAATTAGTTCTGTAGTAGATCAGTCAAGCAGCATCTTATAGCAGAGTGACCATGGCTGACTCGCAGGAACCCATGGGTTGTTGTTCCTTTATAACACTCCTGATGAGCCCCACAGTAAAAATTGCCCTAAATAAAGGCAGCTCTGTGAAAAATCAGAGAGGTAGACTATATCCAATTCATTTCCACAAGGCCATCCTCCACTCAACTGCCAGAATTGGGCAAACAAGTCAAGAAACTGCCTGCGAGGACAAATGCGAGACTTGTTCATTGATTACCAGATACTGACTAATGGGATCAATTTATTCTTGAAAATGAAAAACAAAATTCCTTAGTCTGTCCATCTGTAATAGGACACAGTATGATTCAAGAGGCTAAGACATGGGCCAGGAAGTAGTGCATGTTGTTAAAAAAAAATCTCTAGATGTGCTATCAGAAGACTTAGGCTCTGATGCTTATTACTGTAAGATCATGGGCAAGTCAATAAAGCTCCCTAGGCCTTGGGTGTCTTTTAAGTGAAGAAATGCAGAAAGCAGTTTGAGTTTTGAGTATTTTCTAAACCCTAGGATATTATAAAATGAAAACCCTAAACTTCTTACCTGAGTTCTATACTCCTTAAACACAGTGCAAAAAAAAAAAAAAAACAACCAAGAAATAGGACAAATCTGAATATAAAAATTAGGAAAAATATAAATAGGAATATGAAAAAGGGTTCCATACTTAAGGGGATATTATAATCCAATAGAGTGGATCAAGGATCAAAACATAAAAACATTAATTTTATCAAATACATTGATAAAAATGAGATAAAACATCAAAACTTTTGAGATGCAAAGCCCTTCGTAGGAGAAATACCATATTATTTGCTACCTCTAAATACCTTCATAGAAAAAAGAAAAAAGAACACATATTAGTATGTGACTTGAATTATGAAATCAAAATACTCAAAGAACTATTAACTCCAATATTATGAGTTAATTGTTAAAAAAAAAAAACAGAGATAGAGGTTCCTTTCCAAACACCTATTACAAGGAAAATATTGTCCTGACTACCCAGATGGTTAGACACAAAGTAAAGGGAAACAAACAAACAAAAAACTGGAGACTTGTATCACAGACTATTTTAGAGAGCCAGGTAATACAATGGATAGTGTTGGATTCAGGCAAGAAGATGTGAATTTGAATCTTATCTCAGACACTTACTAGCTATATAACCCTAAGTAATTTAACCCTTCTCATCCTCAGTTTCCTTATTTGTAAAATGGTTATGATAATAGCACCTGCTTCACAGATTTGTGGGGATCAAATGAAATAATGCATGCTAAGTACTTGGCAAATATTAAAGTGCTACACAAATGTTAACTACTATTAATAAATATTATATTGAACAAAATACAAGCAAAGAGGCCACAGTATTATGTTCAAAAGATAATTCGCTATGATCAGATTAGATTTTGTACCAGAAATACAATTTAGCACTAATGTTGAATATGTAACTAACATGTAATGGGCTACATTAACAACAAAAACAATCATATGATTATATCATGAGATTATGAAAAGTCCTTGAGACAATGTAGCACTTGCTTACATTAAACGAATAGGAAGAAAGGGACCCATTCTTAATATTGTAAATACTATCTAAAAGAAAGAGCTGATACTATTTGTATAAAAAAAACTAGAAATCTTTCCAATTAGATCTGGAGCAAAGCGAGAATGTCAATCATCACACTATTATTTGACATAGTTCCAGAAATGCTAGCTTTAGCAAGGAAAGAAAAAGAAATTAAAGATATAAACTTAAAGAGGAGACAAAATTATTTCTATATACAAATGATATGATATTTTGCTTAGAGAAATCTACTTATTCAATAGTAAAAAATTTACTGAAACAATCAGTAATTTCAATTTATTAACAGAATATAAAATAAACCCACAAAATCACTACCTTGTCAGTGTGTTATTAACAGGTAGAAAAGAAATTCCTTTCAAAATAATTACATGATATGTAGTAATTGTTTCTCTTTTACCCAGAAATCCTGAGGGTCTTTTCCCAGCTTGATTTTTTTTAATTAAAGGGGCCATCCCTTGAACAACTACTTAGAGAAGCCTACTCATTGAGTGGTGTATCCCACTCAAAGTGAGAATGCTATGAGACCTTAGCCTGAAAGGACCAGCCATCCTGATGAACATCAGGCCATTGGACCCAGATGGCTCAGGAGAAGAAAGTGAGGTTGGTGACCTTGCACAACCCTCCCTCACTCAAATCAAAGCCAAGTCATGTCATCCTATTGATGTCATGGTCCTCTTCAAGAATGAAGGACAAACACAACAACAACAACATGATATGTAAAACCTCTAGGTCATTTAAGTCTTAGATGAATAAAAGTATAATAATACTATTTACAGAAATAAAGGAAAACAAATAGTTAGGAAAATATTCATTATTTATGAATAGTTGTATCAATATAATACAAATGGCATTACAAACTAAATAAATTTTAATTTAAATTAATTACAAGCTAAATCAAATTACCAAAACTACTTTGTAGAGATAGAAAAAATATTTTTAAAATTCATCTAAAAGAAGAAAATGTCTGGTGATAAGGGAGATCAAGATTTTTCAAAAAGAAATAAAAGGAACCTTTATTATTTAATAATAATAATATTTGTCATCTGATCTCAACTGATATTTTAAAGCATTAATTATAAGGAAAAGCTTTGCTGCTGTTTTTTTTTTAATAAAAACTGATTAACTGAATAGACCAGGTAAGTGAGAAACAAAGTAATCAAATTTAATAACCTAAAATTTGATAAACCCAAGGACACCAAGGATTGAGGTAAATATGCCCTATTCAACCAAATTTTCTGGGGAAAATGGAAAGCAGAGTGAAACAAATTAAGTTGAGACCAGTTAAGCTCCCAACAGGCACAAGTTTTATAAAACTATAAAACATCTTTAAAAAAAAACTAAGGAAAATAGAATGTATTACATTGAACAACAATGGCTAATGGGAAAATTCTTAGTTCAGTAATGGATAAAGCTGATCATAGACAGCAAAGTGGATGATTTTGATCACATAAAATTGAAAAGCTTTCTATGAGCAAAATCAATGCAGCCAAAATTAGAGGAAAAGAAGTTGGAGAGAGAAAGGATTACAGCAAAACCTTCTAATAAAGATCAAATATCAAAAATATAAAGAGAATGAGTACATATTAATGTGTACAGGTATACATATTAATATATACAGGAATACATAGGTACATTCATATATCATATTTGTATGCCTGTATGCACATATATGCCTATGTAATTTTGTAAATGTGTGTATATATATGTTATACATATTGCATACATGCACATATATACACAAATGTATAAGAGCCTTCCCCATTAGATACTCAAGGGATATAACAAGCAGTTTTCTAAAGAAGAAATGTAATCTGTCAACATCTTTGTGAAAGAATATTCTAAAATATTAATAATAAGCAAAATATCAATTAAAATACTCTGTGGTTTTATTTTACAACCAAATTAACAAAAAAGGGCATATAATGATAATGGCCAATGTCAGAAGGGCTGTAGGAAATCATGTACACTAATGAATTTTTGGTTGAATTCTGAACTGTTCTGGAAAAAAAATTTAGAATAATTCACTGAAAAAAATCACAAAATAGTGATCTACTATGCCTTTATCTCAGGGAGATCAAAGATATGGAGAAAGTCCCATAAGCAGAAAAATAATTACAACACCACCTTTTGTAGTAGCAAATAAATGGAAAGAATTATAGGTTCTTTTCCACTGGGGAAGGGTTAAACAAATTTTGATATATTAATATAATAGAATATATTTGCATAGTGAGAAAGGATGAATAAGAAAAATTCAGAGAAAGCAGGGAAGATTTGTGTAAACTGATCCAGAGAGAAGAATAACCAGAAACAATATCAATTAAACTATTGGGCCTAGAATCAGGAAGACCTGAATTCGAATTCAGACTCAGACCCTTACGAGCTATCTTAAATGGCTTGCCTCAGTTTCTTCATCTATAAAATGTGGGTAATAATACTACCTACCTTGCAGGACTATTATGAGAATGAAATGAGATGATATTTGTCAAGTCCTTACGACAGTGTCTAGTCCATACTAGGTGCTATATAGATGCTTATTTTATTCCATTCTCTCTTCCCCAATATCTCACCATTCCATTGCATTCTATATACCACAAAAAAGATAATCTTTCTAAGGCCCAGGTCTGATCACTTCATTTTCCTTCTTTTTCCTCCACTTGCTTCCCATTATCTACAGTCTAAAGCTAAAGTTTAACTTAACCTGGCATTCCGAGCCCTCCCTACAAAGGCTCCAAACTGTTTTTATAGCTCAATTTCATATATTTTCCCTTTCCAGATGAATACTACTCACCCATTACAGAATTTATCCCATAATTCTCCTTTTTCTATAAGCCTTTGTTGATATCTTGCCCTGAGTATAAAATATATTCTGAGTTTTTCCAACCTCTGAGGGTTGAGATCCCTCCCATCCTCTTCCCTTGTAATACACTCCCCCTACATCTCTGTTGAATCTTTCCCACATGTCTGAGCCCCACTCAGATGCTACCATTTAGACCATTTCTTTATGACCCCAAACTGAACCCCTGCCTCTTCTTCAGTGTCTCAGCTCTTTCATGCATTTGTCACAATTTGTGATATTGCTGTTACTTTTGCTGATCTTATCTCCCCTATTAGATAATAAGATCCTTTAGTATATACTGTCTTTTTAATTTTTTCCCATAATAATGTCAAGCAATATATGCATAAAGAAGGGTAAGAGCTAATGTGGTGATAGACATCTGGCTTCAGAATCACAAAGACATGAGTTCAAATTCCTTCTCTGACATATATTCATTGTGTGATTCCAGGGAAGTCATTTAACTTTTCAGCACTCTGGACAGCTCTCAAAGATTCTGAATTGTAGGGAAAGTGTCAACCTACATTGTAAGGTTGTCTTGCCCAGCAGTTCCCTATACCAGTGAAATCACAGATTCAGTCCCTATCCTATAGAATTTCAATTTATAAAGAGATCCTAGAAATCAGCTCATCTAACACCATGTGAAAACTGAGACCCAGAGAGATAAACACTTGCCCCAAGTCACAGAAGGAGTAGGTAGCAAATCTGGGGTTCACATCCATGCATCTGATGCCAAATATCCTGATCTTTCTATACCCCTTTTCCTCTAAACCCTCACTAAGAAGAGTTATTCCAATAGTTACCATAATTTTCTTAGCTAGCATTTATATAGCCCTTTTAAGGTTTGCAAAACACTTACAAATATTATCACATTTGAACCTCAAACAACTCTCAGAGTCAGGAGTTATCATTATCTGCTTTTCCAGGTGAGGAAACGGAGGCAAACAGGGTTAAGTGACTTGCTCAGGGTCATATAACTAGTAAGTGTCTGAATTCATATTCTAATTTTCTTGCCTCCAGATCCAGGGCCATCCACCACACCAACTAGCTGCTTCATTCATTCATTCATTCAATAAACAATTATTAAGTGCCTCTTCTATGCCAGGCATTGTGCTAGATACTGTTTCAATAGCCAGCCATTTTACTATTTCAAGACATTAATTAGGATTACAAATTTAAAGTTAAAAGAGACTTTAGCAACTAATGAGGGAACTGAGGCCCAAGGAAATTGTGCTGAAGATAACTGAGACAGAATATAAACAGAACTGGGATTTGAATCCAGGTTCTCTGACTATATAAGCACAGCTAGGTAGCACAGTAGATTGAATGCCAGATCAGGAGTCAGAAGATTCATTTTCTTGAGTTCAAATCTGGCCTCAGACATTTACTAGATGTGTGACTCTGGTCAAGTCACTTAAGCCTGACTGCCTCAGTTTCCTCATAGCTAAAATGAGCTGGAGAAGGAAATGGCAAGCTAGTCCTGTATCTCTATCAAGAAAACCCAAAATGGGATCATAAAAAAAAATGGATCCAACTAAAATGCTCAAACAACAATAACCTCTGACTGCACATCTAACATTCTACCATACCACATCACCTCCTTTTCATACTCTGTGTTTTACTTAGGATATTAACAATATATGTTTCCTTGGGCCAGTTGACATCTTTCATCATTTTTACTATAAACAAACCCAAATAAATGCTTTCTTGCTCCTATAGCTCAGGCCCATTTGTTAGATAAGAACGTCACTTGGAGAAGGAAGCAATCGAGCCATTTCAGCCTTTAAGAGAAATATTTAAAGACCTAGTGGAGGATCCCTGCCGCACTAATGAGCAAAATTTCTATCCAAGATAATAGATCATTGTGCTATTCCACCTGTCATCTTCAGGACTATTTTGTATGTTTAGTTGTCATTTTCTTCTTTAATCCCCAGGACCTAGCATTTTCATCAGCCTCTTTCTATATATGGATGAGAGAAGCATCAAATTTCTTTCTTACTAATGGCCAGCACAGCTAGCCAGACAAAACACAAAACAGTCAGACTCCAATGGTGGGCTCAGCATCTTGGGGCCTTGACTGGATTTTCCCATTTGAGGTTTACTGAAATTTAATCAAAATCTGAAAAATTGCAAGAGAGGTTAAAACAAAGGTCAGTAGCTTCTTTTTTCAGGCATTCCCTTTGGCCCTCTCTGAACTTTAGATGAAGTGAGATCACATTTCCTGGGTCATAAGGAGGGATGCAGCTTGCTTGCTAACTTTATTATTACAGATTGGACAAAGACAAACCCACTTTGGAAAAGCAATGTTCCTAGCTAGCAGCCAGATCCACAATGGTGCCACATATAGAATACACAAATCCAGGACTAGCTTTCTGTTCTCTATAGCAAAGATCCTGATGAAAAAAAATAAGGCAAGGGATATAGTAATTCCATTTTTACTCTAGGAGTTGAATCTTCCCTGAGAGAGATATTGCTGATATTATTCAATTACACAAATTACCACTTCTTTTTCTTCAGCAACCATTTTATGGTTATGACTAAATATATTCCTGCTGACAATCAATTATTATAGTTCTCCAGTGAAATGTGAAGGCAGGAGTACTGTACCAGCAAAATGTATTGGCTACCCAAATATGTTGGGATAAAGAGAGAGGATGGGTTCTAATGTCAAATCCCAAAGGTTTATGATTTTATTTTCCATTCATGGGGGATAAAGGGTGAAAAGAAGAGGAAAAGATATAGCTTTGTCTCTCCTCTCCTAATCACTGTATAAAGGATTTGTCCCCATGATGGCATCTTTAGTGCTTGTAACATAAAACAATGTTTTTGATGAGTCTTGGAACCCCAAGTTCATTTCTTTCTTTGTTGACTATAAGAACTTCTAACCATTTAAAAGATATGGTTCCTTTGATGCCTACAGGAAAGAAACCTACAGGATTATATGACTTATGGTATGATTAAATCATTTTACGAAATGCCAAGGAGATTTCATCCCAAGCCTGGTATTTCTGAAGTAGCTAGCAATATTAAATATCATATCCTAAGAAAAGAAAAACAGATCAACAAGACCTTTGTTATATGAATATTTACTTTCTCAAAGACTGGTGCCAAAACAAGAAAGCATATAAAGAGGAAAGATCAATAATAAAACATATGCTAGTGACTCTATATGAGAATTCAACAAACAGACTTTTATCACTCTACTGTAATGTGTCAGGCATTGTGATAAGTCCTGAGAACATAAAGACAAGGAGTTAAACAGCCTCTGCTCTAAGGGTACATTGGCTATTCAAGGATGACTGTACATCAGTTCCCAAAAATTTTAAAAGGAAAAGGAAAATTTAAGCAGGCTACAGAATTTTCAAAGCTCAAAAAATTGTTTTTTTAGATAATAGAACACTAAGAGGCCTTCTGGGGGTAAACAGATGAGATGGCAGAGTAGAAAAAACACTACAGCTGAGCTCTCCTAACATTCCACTCCAAACAATACAAAATAATGCATCAAATTAAATTCTGAAGCAGCAGAGTCAACAAAAAGGTTAAGGTGCAACATTCTTCCAGTTCAAGACAACTTAGGAGGTTGGAAGGAGAGGTTAACGACACAATGGTGGAGGCTAGCCTGGAGTCCATGGGAAAGTAACACCAATGATAGAACTTAGTGGTGAACACAACAGCAGCAGCAATTTAGGGAATTCTCACGCCAGAGAAAGTGAAAAAATCAGGCAACTGGTCAGAAAGAGATTACAGGGGACCTTTGTGCTAGCACTGGGCACAAGACTGGACACAGTTTAGTAGCTCCATCACCAATATCCACTTCCACGTGGAGAGGAACCAGAGCCCTGAAGAACAATATTACTTCAGACTACAAGGGATCAGGTTCCCTTCCTTGGTAAGAATCAGAGTGCAAAGTAGGAGAGCAGTGATGACATCTCTCCCTGGATCCATACCTTAGAAGTAGTGAAAACCTCCACACCCCCAGAACTATCTCTGAAAACAGCAGTGCAAAAAAAACATGAAGCTTGAGGAATTGTGCTCCAACCCCTAACAGCAGGATGACAGCCCACCTTTACCATAAAGTTCAAAGCCAAGAAATAGACTGGGAAAATGAGAAAATAACAACAAAAAAGAATCTGACTATATACAGCTACTGTGGTAACAGGGAAGATAAGACACAAATATTAAACAAAGACAATGATGTCAAAACAACTACAGGGAAATTATCAAAGGAAAAACTCTGTGAATTGGATACAAGCCCAACAAGAATTCCAAGAAGAGCTAAAAATGATTTTCAAAATGAAATAAGAGAGGTAGAGAAAAATTGGGTAAAGAAATTATAGCAAGGGAAGAAAATTATGAAAAGACAATTAACAGCCTGGTAAAAGAGGTACCAAAAAATGCTAAAGAAAGTAACATCTTAAAAAAAACAGAATTGGCCAAATGGAAGAAGAGTTACAAAAGCTTACTGAAGAAAATAATTCCTTAAAAAGTAGAATTAGGCAAGTGGAAGCTAATGACTCAAGGACACATTGAAAAACAATAAAACAAAGCAAAAGATTGTATGTATCCTTTGTCCCAGCAACATCACTACTAGGACTATATCCTAATGTAATCAAAGAAAAAGGAAAAGAACCCATATGTACAAAAATATTCATAGCAGCTCTTTTTGTGGTGGCAAAGAACTGGAAATTGAGAGGATGCCCATCAATTAAGGAATGGCTAAACAAGTTATGGTGTATGATTGTAATAAATACCATTGTGCTATAAGAAATGTCAAATAGGATGGTTTCAGGAAATCAAGGAAGACTTATATGAACTCATGCAAAGTAAAGTAAGCAGAACCAGGAGAACATTATACACAGTAATGGCAACATTGTAATAACGATCAACTCTGAAAGAATTATCTACTTTGATCAAGACAATGATCCAAGACAATTCCAAAGGAATCATGGGAATAAAAAAAAGCTGTCCACCTCCAGAGAGACAGTCAATGACTCTGAATGCAGATTGAAACATTTTCCCATTTTCTTTTTTCTTGGGTTTTATGTGTGTGTGTGTGTGTGTGTGTGCATGATGTGTTTTCTTTTAATAACATGGCTAATATGGAAATATATTTTGCATGGCTTCACATGTACAACTGATATCATACTGCTTGCTTTTTTAAGGGGTAAAGGAGGACTGGGAGGAAGGGAGTTTAAAACTCAAATCTTTAAAAAGTAAATGTTAAATTTATATATATATATATATATATATATATATATATATATATATATGAGTGTGTGTGAGTGCACATGTGTATCTATATGTATATATATACACATACATGCATGTATGTATATGTGTATGTTCAGATATAATAGGGAAATATTTAATGACATAAATAAAAATATATTAGAAACAAAATAAACAGAACACTATCTCAATGCATATGTGTGGGATAAAAGTGGAGATGTTGTGGTATGTGACCAATAAAAGAATTGTAAGAACACTGGTTGTTATTTGAACAAATTATGAGCACAAAGGGTTAAAAGATAATTTTTAAAGATCTGCTAGCTCTTAATAGGTTGGCTTTCCCCCATACAAACCAAAAAACTGCAGTCACAGCTCTCATGTTATATATGGAACCCATAGTCCCTTGCTTCTTCTCCAGTAAAAACCAGGCCATTTCATTCTCAACATGAAAAAGATAGTTCCTTAGACTTATTTATGAACTAGAATGTTCTCTTTTCCAGTAGACTTCTGACCATATTCTCTTTAGCACATTTCCTAGTTCTTTTCATTGTGTGCTTTCAGATATGTTTCTCTCAGCACCACGATGAATGGATGTTCAAAGTCTTGTGGTAACAATAGCAGTAGTAGCTCATGTTTATATGCCCTAAGATTTATCAAGTGACTCACCTCTAGTACATGTCATACATTTCATTTCCTCCTCAAGACAAAGCTGCGAGATAGAATCATAGATCTCGTGCTGGAAGGGATGCCAGAGGGCATCTGGTCCAAGTCATTCTTTGTACAAATAAAGAAATTGAGGACCGGGGAGGTTTAAAGAATTTACAAAAGTCAAGCAAGCATTTTGCATAAAAAGTATGAGCCCAACTAAGATACTCAGACTCCAGAGGCACTGTTCATTCTTCAGTATCAAGCAGACACTTTGTATTCCTCTTACTATCCCCATCCTACAGAGGAAGAAACTGACATGATCTGAAAGATGATGCCCCTTGCCCACATTCATGTAGCTAGTAAATAGCAGAGCCATGCCAGTCCTTCTAACTCTGGATCCAGCATTCTTTCCTCTACATCAGGCTTCATAGTAAACAAAATATCATTATTTTGGTATCTTAGGATATATTAATATTAAATAGGCTTAGCAAAATGCAACAATATGTCCACTGTTTTGTTTTATTCTCTCAGATGTTATTAATTAGGCAAAAGTAAAACTGTGTCTCCACAAGTCACAGAGCAGTAAGCAAATGAAATGTATGACCAAATTTTACATAATATTTATATGTAAAGGACAAATACACGCTGTATAAGTGCATAATTTAATTTGCAGATCTAATAATACACCAGGGGATCAAAATATATTTTACCATATCAGTTCTGAATCCAATAAAAAGAAAGTAGAGAAAAACATCTGAACTAATGAATGAGGGAAAAAGTCCAGAGGGCATTTAGGGGAATAAAGACAAAGGAGTCATTTTTCTTTATTCATAACAAGAGTGAAGAGAACACGGATTTCTTTGATGCAACAGAATTTTTTAAAATAAAATGGAAATCTTAAAGGTAATGTAAGGTATCCTTTGAAACCAAATTTAGTAACCTGCTTTCAGCCTTTAAAGATCTTTCATTAAAGCTGTTGAAGAACAAGGATTTCTTTTTTCCCATCTTTTACTTGGTCACACTTAATATAAAAGTATAAAATTCTGTGTACTTAAGAATGCTGCCTACTTGTGTAATATCTTCTCTGCAATGTTCACAAACATTTTTCTAGCAAAGTATCATGGTTAATAGCAGTGATCACAGAATTTCAAAGTTGAAAAGAATAATAGAAAGTGAAATTGATGAGGGCTGGAAAGGGGGTATGAGACTCCCACAAAGACCAGAGTACCAGGGGCAGGTTGTCTGGACAAGAATTCATGAACTCAAGCATTGTTGAAGTCAAGGTAAAGATTTATTACACTTTTCAATGGGCAAGAGTTCTTAGGGAACCTGCAACCTTAAATGGGTACAGGGAAAGTTTATATAGGATATTCTATAGTTATCAATTGTGACAAATATGCTAAGTAGGTATTTTGGGGTGGGATTAGGGAGTAGTGAAGGAGTGGTCAGCTCTTAAAGGAACATGGGCTTTTGATGTCTACTGCACAGGTATTTTACCCAATATTCACCAAGAAATAGCCCAAGGCAGGGGGGGCTACCCGGAGGTATGGTTTTAGGCCTGAAATGTCACTAAGTCAATCAATGGTCAGAGCTGACTAGGAAAAATCAGGCTTCTCTCATCAATGTCTTGTTAGACAAGATTAGCGTAAAGGAGTATAGGTATGTCCAAATCTAGGTTACATATGATTGGTCAGTGAGTAGTAAATGTCATTATGACCCAGTGCACAGTTGGTTAAGCCAGTACACAGCCAATTAAGCCTAAGCAGTTCTATAGGTGCAGCTGGTACTATAGCAGGAAGGAGATAACGGTTGTTGCAAGGGCAGGCTGTGTCCTTGGGCTGGGGAGAATCTGCCTGGGATAGTATTTTGAAGCTAGGGAGAAATGTGATTCTTAAAGAGAAAGGTGATTTTAGAATTGGGGCCCAAGTACATGCATCCAAGCACCTCATCAAAATGACTAGCCTGAGGTCACATAGGTAGTAAATAAAACACTGGGACTAGTCTGGTTCTAGTCTACATTTAAATTAACCAGTAAGTATTTATTCAATAACTACTATGCTAGACAAAAATAAAAAAGAGAGTCCTGACCTCAGGAAACTTACATTCTTTTGGATTTATGATGGCTCCAAACTTATTTTACATCACTCCCAATCATGTTCTCTCTGTTTCAGACAAATTGGCCTCCTTCCTGTTCTCCAATTTGGAATCTCATTTCCAGCCTCCACACCTTTGCACTGAATTTCCCTCTGCCTCCATGGCATAAATTCTTAGTTTCCTTCGAAGTTCAACTTAGTTGCCCTATTTTGGAGGAGGCTTTTCCTGACACCCTACTTATTTTGCACACACATACACAGGTGGATTGTGTTTGTTTTACGTTGTAGTCCAAGTGTCTAGCACAGTAATTTGCATGTAAATAAGCAGTCGGAAAGTTTTCATTGAATTGAATTGCTAAATTTACTTTGTTATTTAATATAAGATGCACCTACCTGCAAAATCAGATTATGATGGGTGAATAAACCTCTTGAAAGCTGGATAGAAAAAAATTAAACATTGCAAGTGGTCAACGTAAGTATCACAAAACTGGCCCTCCAAAACTCAGTTTCCTAATCTGTAAAATGGGGTGGGAGACAGTAGTGACACTTGTCCTAGAAGCTTGTTGTAATGATTAAGTAAGATAATTTCTGGAAAATTATTTTTAAAGTCATATAACTGTAAGTAAGCTGGGATACCATTGATACACTCAATCATTTTGGGCAGCACTCATTTCTAGCAAAAGATTTTAAAGAATCCCTCTCACCTAGATAAAGTGCGAATTTTTTAGTATTGTCTGCCCCCATATTTTCAGCACATGATATTTGAAGACTGGTAGTAAATTGTAAAGAACAAAGTTAAACAATTAAGTAATGAAATATTCAAACTCATCATTAAGATACAACTGGCATTTAATAAATTCCACATTTGCCTTTTGGAACCTTTCCATATGACTTTAATGTAATTCTTCATCAGAATGTTTGATAGCAATATTTTTTCTCCCTCTATTCTTCTGTAACAAGTACTATTACAGAGAGTAGCCAATGAGAATTAACATGAATCATTAATACA
This sequence comes from Potorous gilbertii, assembly GCA_028658325.1. NCBI lineage: Eukaryota > Metazoa > Chordata > Mammalia > Diprotodontia > Potoroidae > Potorous > Potorous gilbertii. The sequence continues at coordinate 419,825,669 of CM053771.1, forward strand.
ATTAATATGAATCATTAAGGATACAGTGATAACAGGTTGATTTTTTTACAGCCTTCAACGGATGCATCTCCTACCGGTCAGTAAGGTAGACATTAAATCCAATTTTATTTTTCCCTAGGTTTAAGCAAACAGTGTCTCTGAAACAGGTTCCACACTATAAAAGGAGGTATTTACAACATACAATCTATCTATTCCATATTCAATTTTCACTATTTAAATAAAGAGATTTATAGAACATGAGAATGTAGCAGAAGGTAAAAATATGTGAAGAAAGAGCACAGTTTTTTAGAGTCAGGGGACCTAAGATCAGATCTTAACTCTGATAATTGCTTCCAATGTAACACGCAGAGACAACGTGACTTAATGTCTCAGAACTTTGTACTCTTCATTTGCAAAATGAAAAGCTTAGACTAAATGATCTCAAGCTCTAGCTCTAAGTCTTTGGTCATATGATGAAAGATGGGCTATAACTAAAATAATATATCTCATCCCACTTTTTTTCAGTCTCAAAAGCAACAGAATATTTTATGAATATATTTTATAACCAAAGAATTATTGAATTATGGGAAGAACATCAGAGGTCATCTCTATCCAAACACGCCCTGAAGCACAAAATATGTTTAAAATATCCCCAACAATTAGTCTCCCACTTAAATACCTCCAGTGACAGGAAACTTACTATCATCCCTTGATAACACCTTCCGGTTTTGGAAAGCTACAATTTCCATTTTTTTAAATATCAAGTCTCAGTCTACCTCCCTATAACTTCCCCCCATTCATTTGAGTTCCGCCCCCTAGGACCAAGCATAACAAGTCTCAGAAATCTGAATTTGCTTTGTATCTGAAAAAGCAATAGACCAACTCTTCATCTAATAAATGTTGTGAAATGAAACCACAATGAAGTCAATGAAAGTTCGCAAATTATAATTTTGTGGTACCATTAAGATCTGACTACCTTGAAATGATAAACATTCTGGGTCTGTCTGAAAACTTGTCTTTTACCGTCTCAGATGTACAAAAAAAAACACAATAATTTCGTGTTCTTCCTGAAATGTCATTAATGTGCTAACCTTTCAGCAAGAAATAGCGTTTGGGAAATGCCACCTTCCTTTGACTGGTGCTCCAAATACTAAAGGCAAAAGGTACCTGCCAAGTAAGAAGGCAGAAAATAGCCACATCATTAACCACATGTTAACCTTAATGCCTCAGGGCTATTTTGGTTCCATTTCCTACTGAGGTCATCACTGTTTGCCTGTTGACTCAAAGATGTGACATTATTTTCTGTTACTCTCAGATATGAATGCTCTTGAAGACTTTATGTCACATTGACCAGGATATATACTTCTTAAAGTGACTCAAAGACTATAACCTCCCCTTTCTCCCCAAATCATCTGGGATTAGGTCCATTTGCCAATTTCAGATCCAGATTCACAACTCAGAGAAATGGAAGCAAGGTATTTTTCTGCCTGCAAATGATCCTTGAGATCTTATTTGGAAAGTGCTAGTAAGAAAACACAGATACTCAGAAGCAGCTGACTAAAAAATGTACCTCCTCTATAAGGAAAGGATTTGCTCCTTAATTGAGAGAACAGCTTCAGGAAGAGTGCACACAGGGCAGCTGGGCAATGCAGTAGATAGGACACTGGCCCTGGAATCAGAAGGACCTGAGTTCAAATCTGGATTTAGACACTTACTGACTGTGTCACCCTAGGCAAGACACTAACCCTCCCTCTTTAAAAAAATGATAGAATGCACACACAGTAATGGAGTAAGGGAACGTCTGATTTACCAGCACTCACCAAGTCAATTCTGCCTAAAGAGACTGCAAGTAAATCGTCCTCACCTCAAGATTTTGCCATCTTTAGAACCACCAAAGTGTCCATGTAGACTCCTCTCCAAGATAATTAATTGCTGGGGTTTTACAGAAACACAAATATGAAGGTGTGGTACCTTTCCATAAAAACTGTCCACATGCCCTCAGCATGAAAATCCATTTCTTCTGACTGGCAGCTCCATCGTATTCCCATGTGGTTGAATATCTCCACATCTGGCTCTTAGCCCCAGTTCCCCGGTAGGACTCATTTGCTGGATTCTCCTCAATGGAAAATTATGCAGGTAATTCCCTTACTTTTCCCTGGATAGATATTCTCATTATGAGTCCACTTCTAAGTAAATCTTTTTCTTTTATTAAGACAGTATTTATTTGTTTTCCCTCTGTCAAACCCTGAGCCTGTGACTTTCCCCAGGATTTACTGGTAAGATGGAAGGGAGGTATACACAGGCTGGAGAGACATGTAAGGACCAAGAGGACAAGGAGGAACATTCCGAACTGTTGGGGGATTGAAATGGCTCTGTCACATGCAAAGAGGATGAGGAAGGCCACCATCAGCAAAAGAGCCCCATGGCCTCAGATAGGACAAAGCCCAGGAAAAGAGCTGCTGCTTCAGGGAGAGGCTCCTGGCATAACCAATGATGAGACTTCCAAACACAATCCCAATAACAGCTCCAGAGCCAGCCACCCCCACAGTGGCAGCCCCAATGAACTTCACTGCTGTGTCAATGTCCCTTGAGATGGCATTAGTTTGGAATTCACATTTGGGGACAAGTGATGTCAAGGGACCTGATACTGCTAAGGTTCTCATCTGTCTGAACCTCTGGCTATTTTAGCACCACTGCAGATAATGATCTACTCAGCAGCTGACCTCCTCACCAGGGCAACGGTAGAGATGAACTTGACCCAGGAGTACATTCTCAGGGGGTGAGAGGCAAAGCTGAAGAGCTAGCGGCAGAGCAGAGGAGACAGAGAGCTTCCAGGTGAACCCTAACACCATTCAAGACTCCTTGAGGCAGCCAAATGGCAATCCTGACCAACTTCAGACCCAAAACTGAGAGACTATCTTAGCTTTCATCTTAATAAAAACATGGGGGAACAAATTTGATAGCTATTACGTTGGTATTTGTGTTATCTGTATTAGTCCTATTTGGTGTAGAGGAACACAGAAGAAGGAGGACACAAATGAGGCAATTATTTCTTTTTTGTTTCATAAAATTGACTCTCAACAATTCAGAAGTTTTTTATCTGATTTGAAACTTCTTTCTTCTCTTGCTCTTGCCACTTATTTTAGTACTTTCCCTCGATTTTTTATTTATCCTATACATAGCTTATTTGTACATAGTTGTTTGCATGTTTGAGATCCTTGAGAGCAGGAACTGTCTTTTTCTTTATATTCTCAGTTCTAGAATAGTGCCTGGCACATAATAGGCACTTAACAAATATATTTGACTGACCCTAGCAGTTATTCACATTTTCCAAATCCTAGATTCTTAGCTTTCAGAGATAACTAAGCAATTAATGCAATCACAAAAAGACCACAGTCAAGGAGAAGTCCTGAATATATGCAAGTTCAAATAAGAATATCCAAATAAGAAATTTACTTCTACTAAATTTTGTTGATGAAACAAAAATTAGTTTGGCTACTTCTTTGAGTACTGGTCTTGGTAAAAGGTCTTGAGAAATAAAATAGCATTGTTGTTTAGTTGTTTTCAGTTGCGTTTGAGTCTTGACCTCTTTTGATGTTTTCTTGACAAGAATACTAGAGCAGTTTGCCATTTTCTTCTCCAGTTCATTTTACAGATAAGAAAACAGAGACAATCAAGGTTAAGTGACTTGCCCAGTGTTGCTTATTGAGTAAAGTGAAGTTTAGAGTTTCTGTGGATTTCCATGTCTCATGCTCTCTTTAAGCCCTATGCCCATGTGATCTATGGTTCAGCATTCAGTGCCCTGGAAGTCTTTACCACAGATCTTTGCATACGTGAAGTTATGATGATTGTTCTATACGAATTCTGCCCTCTTAATGTGCCCATTCTTTAACTCTGCCATATTAGAATTTAACAATGAAACCTGGATTTAAATCCTTACTCCAGACACTTGTGTTAACTACGTGACATTGGGCAAATATCCTCGATGATCCTCAAATTACTCCTTGGGATTAATAGACATAAAGGGTTCTAGTTTCCCTCTTGTAGTTCATTCTTAAGTTTAAAAAATAAAAGCACGGTCTCTACCCAGTACTGATAGCTGGTCTATTTCTCCAGCAGTATTCTTTATAGTCCAAGATCACATTTGGGCTGTTAGCTCTGATAATGTTGCTGCTCATTTCTTTACAAACTAAGCGATGATCCACTTTTTAGATGAATATCTCATTAGTTAAGGCCACCATAAAGTGGCATACAGGGCCTGAAGATGCTCACTAACCTATCATTTTATGTTAAAATATTTTGCATATATTCACAGAAAACAGATGGTAACATATGGCGGGACAGTTATGCTATACATTACAAGAAATGCAGGGCATGCCTAATGAAGAAATTTATTCTAAGAAGGAGCTAAAATTCTCTCAAATTTAAATTCAAATATACAAAATGACTGAGAAAAAATACACTAGAGCTTTGGAAATCTGGAGTGCAATGTAAATAATTAGTCAAAATGCTTTTAACGGTAGCATTATAAAATGTTCCATGTCTAGTTATCATGCACATTTTTGCAACGTGTAAATGCTGTGTGCCCACATCTATCAGTTGTTTGAGTTTTTTTCCTTTTTAAGGAGATAAAACATATTTATTCAACATGTGTTTGTGAAATCACAAGTCTCAAGAAGATGAAATAAAAAGCAGAGGAGAAAAAAAGGAGTGAGAATATTAGGAGACAGAATAGACTTTATACTGTTATAGCACTTAGCAGAAGCTTTTTCAGTCATTGTATTATCCGATCCATACAAAAACCTTGGAGGCATGGCAGGTATCGTTATCTTCATTTTACAGAGAAGACAGACTCAGAAAAGTTAAATGATTCCCCATTGTTCATAAAGCTAATTATTGTCAGAGGTAGGACTGAAATTAACAATTGTCTAAACTCACAAGCCTTGGATTTGCTGCTAACTCCATGCTGCAAATCCTTTATATGTTTGTATCTTTCCCTTGTACAGTGCTATCAACATAATATTCATTCAGACAGGTGTTTGCTGGATAACATTGTGTTCAGTAGGCATCCACAATGAACTATACATAAGCACAAATAGTACCAAGGACACACATGTTCACAGATTTCTCTCTAGTTACTCTATGGACAAGGATAAATGCCTTACAATTTACAGTTTCATTAATGTAATTTTGTGGCTGAATTCTAGGAGACATAAAAATAATACACTTTTTATAATCATGTGGATGTTAGAGCCAAAGTGATAAACTATATTTGCTGGCATCCTCTATATAGCCTTTCAGGGGAAATATACTGACTGCACTGTCCGTGGCATCAGTTTCTACCTCCAAAGGTTTTTCATAGTAGGCAATACTGAAACACCTCTAACCACACTGCCCAATAACTATTTATGTATTAGTTAATATAATTAAAGACTTTAGGAGTTACAAGGAACAGTCAAAATGAACTAGTCTAGTGCCTTCATTTTACAAATGCAAGGTGTGTGTGGCCCATGTAAGATGTATCTGTCCACGCAGTTCATGTAAAGGCACTGATAGCTATTTCTGAAGTCTTGCCCACCCTTCTCCAAAACAGAATTCAATTCCTGTATGGAATTCAAATAGGAGAAGAGGCAAAGAGGCTGCTCAATTTTCCACTGAAAGAAGGGTAATAGACTAGAATCAATCAATCAATCAATAAGCATTTATTAACAGCCTACTACATGTCTTAGTGCCTGCACTGTGGTAAATGCTGGGATTATATCTATCTAGAATTTTATCAGTCCTTGCTGGTCAAGGAGCTCAATTTTTTTAGGTTCAAAAGCAACAAAGTCACATGTTTCCCAGATTGCTAAACCATCAAGGTAGAAGAGTAAAGAGTAATCTCTCAATCCTATATCCAGAGGCATGACTAGTTCCCATTTTGGTAAGTGCTCCTTACCAAAATATTGTCACAAATAGTAAATAGCAAGTAAACTCATTTACCCAAGTAAATGCAAACTTAAATCAGAAAAGTGATACAGATCAAAATATATGAGAAAATAAAGTGAATGAACTCTTCCATTGTGAGCAAGATATATTAGTTCAATCTAGAGGCTCTGTTTTCACTCAAAGGGAAATAACCTAATCTAAGGTCTCTAAAGGGGCAAGCTGGAAATCAGACATTTTTTCTCCTCTCCTCCCCTCTCCTTCTCTCCTTCTCTCTCTCCCTCCCTCCCTCCCTCTCTCTCCCTCTCTCTCCCTCCCTCCCTCCCTCTCTCTCTCTCTCTCTCTCTCTCTCCTTCTCCCAATCTACCCACCCACCTAAAAAAAATCTGGTACTATTTATCTTTATCAAAGAAGGAATGAAAAAGAATGTCTCTCCAAAGCTCTTGGGTCATCTCCCCTCTTATGCAGCCATACAAAATGGAGTTGGCATTCTCTCCACCAATCTGTAATCATGTCTGCAGCTCCCCAAAAGCTTCAGGCTTACCCTTTGGGTTATATTCCCCCCTTGGGTCAAAATTTTTGCAATCCCTTACAAAATTCAGCCTGGAAAATTTTGAAACAAATAATTGAATAGAATATACACAGATATCAGCACTTTAAAACAACAAAGGTATTTCCCAATGTCCCAGGTAACCGAAACAAAATAAAACAAATACACCATGGCAGTACATGTAATAGATATAGCAATATACACACCTGATGGGGTTCTTCAGTAACAGTATGTCTAAATACATGCAAGACATAGCACATGCATAGCTCAAAAGGATTTGAATATCCACAGTACGCAACCATCAAAAATAAGCAAAAAAGCAAAGCATGGTTAACTAGCGCTATTTGTAAACTAATTATAATTAAAGCAAAAAAACCATTATCCATAATCCTATATTTAAAAGAATCATTAACCAAATGGATATAATAGCAAAGTAAGATGAAAACATACTCAGATGTACAGTTATTAAAATGCACAATAATAAACTGATGCAATTACGTGCAAGACACATTTCACATGGATATCTCTAGTATTGTCACATAGAGATAAGTGTAACCATTTCTACAGGTTTACCATAACTTAGCCCAGTAACAAGTTTGATTAACTGAATTCTCTGATCAGGGAGGGGAAGAGGGAATAAGTATTAATATAGCACCTACTATGTGCCAGGTACTATGCTAAGCACTTTATAAGTACTATTTGATCTTCAAAACAATCTAAAGAGACGGTATTGTTAACCCCATTTTGTAGCTGAGGCAAACAGGTTAAGTGATCTGTCCAGGGTCACACAGATATTGTTTCAGGCTAGATTTGAACTCAGGTCTTCTTGAAGTGCTTTATCCAAAGAAAGGAATTACCTGTAGGTTAACAGTAGCTATGTAAAAGTGGCACTTGTCATTTGAGAGCTTGACACCAGCTTTCTCCAGATGATTCAACATTTTCATTGGTCTTTCCTCATGTTCTTCCAGTGTCACACAGAAGGCAACAATGTCGGTAAGGTACACTAACAGGTACTAAGTGCCTAAGTATTTTTTTCTATCAACCGATGAGGATTGGCTGGTGTCCTAAAGAATACTGAGGCATACACTTACACTGGTAATATCTATGAAAGTAGTCTTTTTAAATGCAATTTCTTTTGTTCAGTATCTGGTGATCCTTACACATCCAAGTCTTTTCTTTCTCATGGGCACCAACACTATGTGTGATAACAGACTGCTGGATACTGTAATAATGGCATTAACCATCGTTTCTTTGAGATCGTTTCAGAGGTCTTCCATCTTAGATTAACGAACATTCTCAGATCTTGCTCTGAGTGGTCAGAAATCAACAGGCTCTTGACTGCCTCTCAGGCACACCTCACATCTCATTTATGTCTATCCTCTTACTATTTCACTCTCAACTTACTCTTTTCCTTTATTAGTCCTGGGCAGTCCTCAGAGAAAAAATCCTCAGGATTCAGTCAGAAGGTGAATAGTCAACACAAACCACTATGATGTTCATTGATAGGTCTTGCCTCCCTCCTTTTGTAGCCTTTTTCCTTCCTCTCACTGTTTTCTTAACTTTCTACAGTCTGGCTTCTGACCTCATCCTTCAACCAAAATGGTTGTGCCCAGAGTTACTAACAATCTCTTCATTGCCAAACTCAATGGCCTTTTCTCAATCCTCAAACTTCTTGACCTTTTCATAGCTTCCTACATTGTCTATCACCCTCTACTCTTTGATATTCTCTAGGTTTTTGCAATACTGCTTGTCTGACCATTCCTTCTTGGTATGTTTTGTTGGATCTTCATCCAGGTCATTAAACATGGTTGTCCCAAAGAGCTCTGTCCTAGACCCTGATTCTTCCTCTATGCTATTTCACTTGGCAAGCTCATCAGCTCCTGTCTATTCAATTATCATGCCTTTGCCGATGATTCTCAATTCTACTTATCCAGTCCAAAGCTCTCTGCTGACCTGCATCTCCCCCTGCCTATTTAAAATCCCAATAGTATGTCCTGAAATACATCTCCCAAACTGAACTTTTCTTTCTCCCCTCCCCAGATTCTTTTTTTAACTAGTGTCCCTAATACTGGGAAAGTTATCACCATCTTTTCAGTTGCCCAGATATCATCCTTGACTTCTCACTTTCATCCTCCATTTCCAATCTGTTACCAAGTCCTGTTGACTATTATCTCTGTAATACCTCTCTCATGAACTTCCTTCTCTCTTCTGACATTGCCTCCAAGCTGGCCCTGGCCTTCATCAGGTCAGGACTTCTGCAATAGCTTCTTGGTTGTTCTCCCTATCACCAATTGCTACCCATTCCAGTCTATCCTCCACTTATCTGTCAAAGTGATCTTTCTAAAATTCAGGTCTGGCCATGTCACTTTCCTTCTCAAACTCCAGTGAATCCCTATTACTTCTAGAAACAAATATAAAATCCTCTTTTTTTGGCATTCATACCCTTCATAACCTGTACCCTTCCCTCACCTTTCTAGTTTTCTTGTACCTTATATTCTTTCTCCTTACATATTCTTCAACCCAATGACACTGGCCTCCTCAATGTTCCTCAAACAAGAGACTCCATCTTCTGACTCTGGGCATTTTCACTGGTTGTCCTCTACGTCTGGAACAATCTCTCTCTTCATCTCCTCTTCCTAGTTTTCCTCACTTCTTTCAAGTCCCAACTAAAACCTCATCTTTTATAGGAAGTCTTTCCCCATTTTTTAATTGTAGTACCTTCTCTCTTTTGATTATTTTCTATATATCCTACTATATAACTTGTTTGTACATGATTGTTCATATGTTGTCTTCTCCAATGGCCTGTAAGCTTTTTGCGAGTAGGGAATACCTTTAGCCTTTTTTTTAGTCATTAGAGCTTAGCACAATACCTAACACATGATAGGCACTTAATGTTTATTAACCAACTAGCATAGATGTTCAGAATGTACAAATATTGAGACCCATCTTGTTTCTTATAGTATATCCTGCTAGAATCTTGAAAAGACTGGGATCCATGGTGACACTCCAGTGAGTGCTATAGGATCTGGACATACAATATTATTGCCAGAGCAGAATCTGTGGAAATCTCAAGTATCCTAGTTATAGAGAGGTTTTATTATTTAAATGACCAAGTATTTCTCTCAAATACCTGTCATAAAAATATTGGAGAATAATAGTAACCAGAGATCTACTGTACAAGACAACAATTACCATCTTCATTTTCAATTTTTCTCATTCTCATCACCATACTATGAGTCCTGATGAGGTAGGCCCACAAAAATTGATGATGACAGCCATTCTTGAGGTTCTAGTTGATCTCCTTCCCTAGCCATATGTTAGTTTCTTGAAGCTGGAAAAGTGGATCTCAGCTTTTATACAGCCAACTCCCCATTTATGACACAAATCCAATTAGCATGTATATGGCTCCCCAGATCCATAATTGGAATAGTTATAAGTCTGTTACTCCAGTGAGTATCTGATAAAGGTGTTCTTGTGGGAATCCCTTGTGCTTTCCATTCCTTTGACCCTTTACCTCTCCAGTGAGAATAGGTTTGTACAGTGTTCCTTTTTTTGAACAGCTGCCTCCTGGACAATCTATTTGGTCTGGAGCCCAAAACTAGTGGTGCTGTTCCCCTGTTTTACTCCCATGTGCAATACCAGAGAACACTACTAAGATGTAGTCCTTCTGCTAGGAAGATTACATAACCTTTTATTTTTCCATCACCTCGTTCCATCCTACATATCTCAGTGGAAGTCTGTATGCATCCACACCAGGTAATAACTATCTCTGCACCAAGAAAGTTATCCTCTCCAGCTGAGCTTGTACCACTAAGACTCTCATTTTCATCCCTTTGTCTGAAGGTGAAAATAGCATGCTTTGGTCTGTATTCAAACAATATCAATTCTTTCTCTGGAGGCAGATTTGGGATTGTCTTAGATAACTGAGAATAACTAAGTCATTCACAGTTCTTCATCAAGCAATATTGTTGTTAGTATGTAAAATGTTCTTCTTGTTCTATTCACTCCACTTTGCATCAGTTCATATTTCCAGGTTTTTCTGAAATCATCCTGCTTGTCATTTCTCATAGCACAAAAATATTCCATTCCTATCACAAACCACAGCTTGTTTAGCCATTCCCCAATTAATGAGCATCCCTTCAATTTCCAATTCTTAGCCACCAAAAAAAGAACTGCTATAAATATTTTTGTACAAATAAATCTTTTTCCCTTTTTTGGATGTCTTTGGAATATAGACTTATCAGTGGTATTGCTGCATCAACTGCACATTTTTATAGCCCTTTGGTAAGCTTTAGTGTCCCAGTTTTCCCATTTCCCCTCCAACATTTATCATTTTCCTTGAAAAGCCCTATTTCAATATAGCCCTATCTCAATTTCTCAGGCAGATCAATATGGTCACAATTCTCAAAGAGCATTAGAAAAACTTGTAAGCTCCTCTTTAGATCATAAATTACTCGATGGCAGGGACTATCTTTTTATATCCCCACCTCGTACCACAGTGTCTGGAACATAGTAGTTGCTTAATAAATGTTTGCTGTCTGCTTGATTGATTTCTGTGTTGATTTAAAGGCCTTAACATTAGTGGCCTTAATGGTATAATTTCCCAAGTCTTTTACTTTTTCACCCAACATCTTTAAAATATTCACATTCTTATAGTTTAAGCAATGTTTTTCAACTATAAATACAAGACAATACCATTCGACCTTATCAGTTCCCATATTTTTTAAAAGATTGCCCCTATATGTACCAACATTAATATATAAATATTGATGCAAATAATAATTGTGCAATATTACAGCATCAATGGCCTACTGGATTAAAATATTTTGCTTGAAAAAATGTAATATCACAGAATCAGATATGAATTCAAGTTAGAAGAGTACCAATGACTTTTTCATATATCAACATATAGCAAATAACTATAGCAAATAACAGTAGCATTCAAAGTCTTAAAAGAGATACAGCACAGCAATAAATTCTGCAATCATCTAACAATATTTTCCTACCAACATCAGGTAGGAATGAAACCAAGCTAGTGGAAATAAGCTCATTACACCTCTATAAAAGAAAAAGACAAAGTATACAAGAAACAATTCCAGGACATGAGCAGGAAAAAATAAAATTATCTGTGCCTCAAAAAAATCTTACTATGAAAAGAAAGAAAAAAATGCAAACATTTATTTTCTAGAATGGAAACTTCCTTCTGAAACAAAATGACTATAGAAAAATACCTGAAATTTTTCTTCAATGTTCCTTTGAGAAAATTGCAGCTTTTCATATGGCTAGCCTGAGGTAACATCATTCAAGTACAAGTTCTTATTCCTCAATTGTTTTTTCAGTCTTGTCCAACTCTCTGTAACCCTATTTGGGTTTTTCTTGGCAAAGATATTAGAGTGATTTGCCATTTCCTTCTCCAGCACATTTTATGAATGAGAAAAGTGAGGTAATCAGGATTAAGTGACTTGCCCAAGGTCACACAGCTAGTGAAGATCTGAGGCCAGATTTAAACTCAGGAAGATGAGTCTTCCTGACTCCAGGTCAGGCACTGAATCACCAAGCAGAACCATTTAAGTACAGAAGACTAGTTAAAGGAATGTTGTTGTGTTCATCCTTTGTTACCGAAGAAGATCATGCCATCAGAGAAATAATGACATGACGTGCACTTGACTTTGTTTTGGGTGAAGGAGGGCTGTGCAGTTCACCAGCCTCACTTCTCTTTCAGAGCCATCCGAATCTGGTGACCAGATATTCATCAGAATGACTGGAGATGAACCAGGATTCACTGCGAGACCCTGACCCAAGGTCTATGCAGGAACTAACTTGGTATGAGGTAAAGGAATAGTAGACCAGAAACACATCATTAATATTCAGCATCTCTTTTAGAAAACTGGCTGAGAAAAATTCTCCCTACAAAGTCAGTCTTAGAAAAGCAGAGAACATACAACTTTAAACTGTAAACCCACCAGTTTTAGGGGGAAAAAACTTTGTTAATTGAAATTCATTCAAGAGTAGCCAACCCAAAACAATGGACCTCTCATTGATTCCTGGGGTTTTGTGAACATAACAATACTGATAACCCTCCTTGTCCGGGACAACACAGATTGGAAGCATGTCATTTCGCCACTAGATTTATCCCAAAAGAACACTTTGGGAGATCCTGTTTGAAGTAAATATAGAGCACAAAGTGTGCTATTTGTGTTTTTTCTAGTAACAATTAACTATGCTTGTTGATTGACTTTCACTAATCAACTTTCCTAACCTCCTCCATTTTGTTCCATCCATTCTTTTGTTTGACTTTCCTCTCCAACAAAGGTCTCCCACTTCACGTTGCTCTCTCAGAGCCTCAGGAAGCCAAACAGCTGAAGCTGAAAATTCTGGCTGCCTAAGTGGCCACTCCAGAACAGTGAGATTAGGCTCTTCTGTGTCAGAGGGTGTGCTGAATTTCACTCTAAGATGTGCAACCACTACTTTGATCTTGGCAGACATTGATGCTTATTTGAATGGCTCCCAGCTTTTCTTCCAATTGAACATTTCAACCTCTCTTTGTTGAGAAGCAGTGAAAACTGAATCAAAACTCTGAAATGAGTCCCATTGAGAAAGTATGGCACCATGCTGTTCCGAACATTTAAATACACAATAACTAAAACACAGGTTACTTTTAGGGGAGCTGCAAACCATGTGGGTTAGAGTTTTCTTATCACTAGCTCTAAGGCTAATTAAATGGCTGGAAGAAGGAAATATGAAATATTATGTTACCTATTCTCATTTCTGAGTTTCAAACCCAGAAAAATCGTCAAGCTATTTATCTATCTTTCCAGTCTCACTGGGCACTACTCTCTCTCCAGAAACCTGTTATCCAACCAAAGTGTCCTTCTCTCTGTTCCCCACACAACATTCCATCTTTTCCTATCCCCATGCCTTTGGCCATCATAACAAGCCTCCATAAAATCTGTCTCTTCCAAATGAGGTAGAAAAAAGTGCTTAAGGCAGATGGAGCAAGCAGGACATGAGAAAGGAGATAAACCAGGATGTGACCAGCCAGAAAAGTGATTAAAGAAGACAATTGATGTGGATACAAACGGTGCCTTAATGGTTGAGTTGCTTTTCCAGTACTTTAGGAAGCCCTTGTTCTTCTGTAACTTGGAGATTCCCTAAAGTCTTTTCCTCCCTTATCTTGAACCTGTACCAAAAGAACTGCTTTTCTCTCCCCTATCCTGTGTCCGCTGGGTCCTTTAATTTTACAACTATATCCTTCTGCTTCATCCTTAAATCCTTAAACCATAAAGAATGCCCTTTGTCTCCCTCACCCTGTCCTGTCTTTCATCTTTAACCCCCATAAAAACCTCTTAAACTGCATCACCATTCCGAAACCTCTATATAAGCATAACTTTCCCAAATATAGGAGTGTCGCTTAGGTTTCTTGCTAAGGAAGTTCGTGATGCTTTTTCACATAAAATAAAAAGCTCCCATTGGCTAAAAGAAGAGGTCTAAATGACCTTTTTCACACCTGAATCAAACTCTCCCAACTTTAAATCTCAACATTCCTTTAAGACATACTTCAAAAGCAAGATCATATGCATGAAGGCCTTTCTTTACTTATCTTCCCAAATGCTAGCACCATTCCTCTCACATTACTTACAATTTAAGTATATTGTATGTATTTGCATTTATTCATATTCTATTTCTGCTGTATGTTTTTATATGTTCTTGCCTCCTCTGTTAGAAAGTAAACACTTTGAGAGCGGGGATTGCTTCATTCTTTATACTTATATCCCCAGTGTTTTCTAGTCCAGTACCTGGCAGAGTAAAGGTCCTAAATGAGTAATTACTGATTAATTGATAAACAGTTATTAAAGTGCCTACTTTGTAGGAAGCACTTTACTATGTTTTTTTTAGTTACATCTATTTGTAGGTTTTACGGAGAACATATAAACAAGCATTAGTAATAAAACAGATTTACTTCTCCATCTTTTCACGTATAGCTGGATCTACTAGGAAATTTTGCCTTAAAGTAATCTGAAATTGACTTCCCAGCCACTTTCATACATTGATTCTAATTCTCTTCTCCCAAACCAAAGAGAAGGGATTTCTAATTAGGTAGAAGTTAGCTAGATGGTCCTTGAGGTTCATTCCAACCCGGAGATTATGCTACATGAAAGGGGAATTGGGCCACAACATCATGTAAAGAAAACAGTCAATCAACAAGCATTAATAAAGCACCTATATGTCATAAAATGTAAAGGAATAAATTAAACCTTCCCTGTGCTCAAGGAGCCTACATTATAGAAAGGGAAATAATATGTATACATATAGATATATACAAATAAATGCAAAATAATACAAACTAATTACGATGGGAGACATTAGCACCCTAAGGCAACCTGAAAAGCTGTCATATAATTGGTGGCATTTTGAACCTTAGCTTTGAAGGAAACTAGGGATTTAGAGGCAGAGGCGAAAAGGAAGTTCATTTTAGGCGTGAGGGACAGTCCATGCGAAGCCTGGAGATAGAAGTTTAGAACAGTAGAAAGGTCAATATAGATAGACCATAGGATGTATAAAGGGGAGTAATGAATAAAAAAGCCTACAAAGGTAGATTGTAATCAGATTGTAAAGGGTTTTAAATACCAGTTTGCATCTGAGGTAATAAGGAACCACTAGAGTTTAATTTCACCAGTTAGGTGGCACAGTGGATAGAGTGGCAGGCCCAGAGTTAGGAATAACTAAGTTCAAATTCAGCCTTAGAAACTTACTAGCTTTTAGTAATATCTCTTTGATAGCTGTATGGAGCCTGGATTAAAAATGGAAAGAGGTTAGAGAAATCAAGACTGATTGAGAGGCTATTGAAATAGTCCAACAAAAATAAGGAATACTTAGTTCTATGAACATATTTATCATATGAGAGTGAACACAGAATTCTAAATTTAATTTTGCTACAGATTCATATATTTCCTAAATATTCTATTGCATCTGTTATGGGAGAAATATTTCCTTTTTGAGTTCACATGGTACAGTATCTAGCGATAAAATACCTCTACCATAATGCAGAAATTATGCAGGTTAGAAAAACTTAGGTTTTTATTATGCTTAAGTTCAGTGGGTAGAAAAATAATCATGAACAAAGATTAGAATTCTAAAAAGACTTTGTAAGCAAAATTACATCAGAACGACAGATAAATTCTTTTACATATTGAAATCTCATATATCCTTTCAGGCTATAAAAGTTTTAAAAAGACAGATTCATGATCCCATGCTTCCTTCAGCCTCATAAACTCAGTTAAGGAAAGTCATAATCTTATAAATCCCCTAAGGAAACAAATGGAGTTTAACAGACTCCATAGGTACACTAAGTTAGTTGTAGATGAAACATTAAGTCTCCAAAATCCTACACTTAAAAAACTACAAGACCCTATCTTAAAGAAGTCATAATGGGCTAAATGGGAGGAAGGGATTTACATGTCATGATAATGAGGAGTCAGGGAAATTATTCCACAAATACAACCTTTGGGGAGGTTTTAAAGAGGCTATATTCCCTTCTTCCTCTAATTTGGTTTCTTATCCAAGAAATGGCAAAAATTCTTCCTGTAATACTATTATCCCTTGAGTCTGGTTTCAGTCAAGTCAGGTTACTATTAATAGATGGCAGACTCTAAGGTAACCCAGAGTTATAGGAGGAGTGGCTCAGAGCCCCAAATAATCAGATCCAATAAATGAAAATTTTTAAAATCCTCATAATATTTTATAGAATTATCATAACAGAGCCTTTAAATACTTTAAGTAGCAGAGACAGATAACTTGCAAAGAAAAAGAAGGGTATGGAGCAAATTCTTCAAAATTAGAGCAATTCTGGAAGCAAAGTAGGTCAAACGTTTGAAAGATAACATAACGTGGTGAATTTGAGAATTTTCAATCACATATCATCTATGTGGTTGTGAAAATTGGGCTCCAAATAGTGTACAGTTGATCCTCAACCAAAAACAACTCATTACCAATTTGCAATCTAAATATCATTGTTTCTCGTTATTTGGGGGACTGAGATGAAAGCATCTCTCTGAAATAAACTCTAAAATTCCTGTGGCATCATTCATCTAAAAAAGTCTTCTCTTTCCTCTATGTTCCCTAAGAAAATATTGTAAAATAGAAAGTTGTCATTAAGGAATCATGCATTAGGTTGAGTGCAAAAGGACACTTTTTTTACCTTAACCTCTGATCAAACCAGAAAAATTCAAGTTTACATTACATTCTTCTCCAGAACTCAACAATTTGTGTAAATGCACAGATATGTAAGTGTGTGTGTTTGTATTGTCATTGTTTAATTGTTTTCAGTTGTGTCTGATGCCTTGTGAGCCTGTTTTGAGTTTTTCTTGACAGGGATGCTAGAGTGGTTTGCCATTTCCTTCTCTGGTTCATTTTTCAAATGAGGAAACTAAGGCAAACAGGGTTAAGTGTTTGCCCAGGGTTACACAGCAGCAAGTGTCTGAGGTCGATTTTGAACTCAAGAAGATGATGAATTCCTGAGTCCAGGTCATGTATTCTATCCGCTGTGCCACCTAGATGCCCACACATGTATTATATAGGCATATACATGTGTATATGAAACTTAGAACACTGTACCTTAACAAAATTCTGTCTTTATATCTTTCAATTAAGTTGCCACTGAGTGAACTGTGCTAGATACTGAGAAATACAAAGACAAAGATATCCCTCCTTCCCTAACTTAGTGAAGAGAGTTAAAACTAGTGCTCTGGGGGACTCTGGCAAATGACACAAGGATGAAGGAGTTGGGAGGACATAGACCAGAGTGAGGCGAGAAAGCAGACACCTTGAATCTGCTGGGAAGGACACCATTAGGGGCAGGGAAAGAATTCAATTGACCTGCAGCCACCTTCCAATGCGACCTATTTTAACTAGGGTCTCACTAACCATCCTTAACTCTCTCTACTTTTCTGAAGAACTTATAAGTTTGTCAGCATTCTGTAAATTTTGACATCCTGTGAAAAAGTCCTAGTCAGCCTGATTTAATTACATTTCTGAGGGTTAATAAGACAGGAATATAAATAACCACAATCTCAATTAGAACATTACAAACACATAAAAGAATGACAAAGAGCTATGAGAGTTTTGAGAAGGGTAAGGCTGTTTTTTGTTGAATAAAGTGATCACACAGCTATTTGAGAGCAGATATATTTTTGCCTTTACATTTCCAGCACCTAGAACAGCTCCTGAAACAAAGTAAACCCTTAATAAATGCTGTTAACTAGATTTGACTTGATCCAGCCAGTGTCTGAAACACCAAATCTCAATGCCCAGTCAAGGTTATTCCCAGTAATAAGGCACATTCATGTAGTGGTTTCCTCACAAATATCCTGGGAAGTAAGCAATAAATACCTCTGTTATCACTCCCCATCCCCATTTTACAAATGAGGAAATGACAATCAGAAGGGGTAAGTAATTTGTTCACAGTCACACAAACAGAAGCATACTCATAAATATTTAACAGCTGCTATCCAATGCAGGGAAAGAACTCATGATACTTTTTTTTAAAAATTTATTTATTCTTAGTTTTCAACATTCACTGTTATAAGATTGTGAGTTCTAAATTTATCCCCTCTCCCTAACAGCATGCAATCTGATATCAGCTATACATGTATGATTATATTAACCATATTTCCATATTAGTCATGTTGTGAAAGAAGAATCATAACAAAAGGAAAAAACCATGAGAAAGAATAAACAACAAAAGAATGAGAAAATAGTATGTTTGATTTGCATTTAGACTCCATGGTTCTTTCTCTGGACATGGATAGAATTTTCCATCATGAGTCTTTTGGAACTATTGCATTGCTCAGATGAGCTAAATTTAACAAAGCTGGTTATTGCACAATGTTATCATTACTGTGTACAATGTTCTCCTGGTTCTGCTCACTTCCCTCAGCATCAGTTCATGCAAGTCTTTCCAAGTTTTTCTGGTCTGCTTGCTCACCGTTTCTTATGGAACAAGAGTAATCCATTACATTCATATACCACAACTTGTTCAGTCATTCCCCAATTGATGGGCATCCCTTCAATTTCCAGTTCTTTGCTACCACAAAGAGAGCTACTATAAATGTTTTTTTCCATGTGGGTCCTTTTTCCATTTGTATGATCTCTTTGGGATACAGACCTAGAAGTTGTTTTGCTGGGTCAAAGGATGTGCATAGTTTCACAGCCCTTCATTCTATCCACAATAGTTCCGGGGCGGAGCCAAGATGGTGGAGTAGAAAGACTCACATTTGCGAGCTCCAAACCCACAGCCCATGGATTTCCTCTAAAAAGAACTCCTGACAAATTCTGGAACAGTGGAAGCTGTGCAGAAACACAGTGAAGGAGATTTCCGTTGCAGAGAGCCCTGAAAAACCGACTCCAAAGGTCCATCGAGCCCCAGACAGGAGCGGAGCCCTGTCCTCCCCTGCCCCCGCCACATGGCACTGAGAGGAGCGAGCAGATCCAAGCAGGCTTCAGGGACCAGAATCTCAGGTGGCCATGAAGTTCCCTCCACCCACGGACTCACAGGTCAGTGAGAGAGACAGGCTGAGAGGGGAGCGGGGTATCTCCGGGACTCGGACCCCCTCGGGAGGCAGCCGCTGCTGCAGAGGCAGCTGTGGCCAGAGGCTCCCACAGCAGGCAGGAGCTGGACAGCAGCTCCATTACAAAAGATCTCTGCATAAACCCCCTGAGGGAACTGAGCCTGAGAGGAGGCCCTGCCCCCACCTGAGCACCAGCAGATAAGCTCCCACTGAATAGCAGTCAGGCCTGCCGCCAAAAGCCCTGAGGCTGGGGAGCAGCATTTGAATCTCAGACCCCAAGCACTAGCTGGGCAGATCTAGGCCAGGGGGTGGAGAGGACTCTCAGAAATCAAGTAACTGGCTGGGAAAATGCCCACAAAAGGGGAAAAAAAC
>CM053771.1:419845560-419931836 GCA_028658325.1 Potorous gilbertii
GGGAGGGAGGATAGAAGAGAGGGCAGATTGGTGATATGGGTAATTAAAATGTCCAGTGTTTTGGGGAGAGGGGAGGGGACAAATGGGGAGAAAATTTTGGAACCCAAAATCTTGTGAAAATGAATGTAAAAAGTTAAATAAATTTATTTTAAAGAAAAATAAATAAATAAATAAAAATTAAAAAAAATATATCCACAATAGTTCCAAATTGCTCTCCAGAATGGTTGGATCATGACACACTTTGAAATTTCACCTCTATTATTTAGCACTTTCCTAAGTCTAAACAATCAACAGAAAAATAAATTAAGCCCTGATTTGTAGCATTTGCCCATTTCTAAGGAAGATATGCTCACACTGAAAACTGAACAATCAGCTCAGTCAATTGAATCTAGCACACCCTTGGATATAGCCTTAAGGATCTGAGACAGAATTTGAACCCAGATTTATTGATTCAGAGGCTAGCGATTTATCTATTACACTATGCTCCATTGTTGTTTAAATTTTTATGTTCCTCATACCTATTTCTGGGACTCTGTTAATTCAAAAGGCAGTTAGGTGATGCAGTAGATAGAATGGATAGAACCCAGACCTAGAGTCCAGGAAGACCTGGTTCAAATATGGCTTCAGACACTAGCTGTGTGACCCTAGGCAGGTCACTGAACCCTGTTTGCCTCAGTTTCCTCATCTATAAAATGAGCAAGAGAAGGAAATGACAAGCCACTCCAGTATCTTTGCCAAGAAAACTCCAAATGTGGTCACAAATACTTTGACACAATTGTAACGATTCAACAACAAAATTTCTGCTTAGAGTAAAAGTACCTTTAGGAAACAGACTGTTTGCCAAGAAAACTCCACATGGTGATCACAAAGAGCCTGACACAATTGAAATGATTCGACAACAACAAAATTAATACAAAATTTCTACTTCGACTATAAAACCTTCAGGAAACAGACTATTTTGCTTTGGTTTTTGTAGCCTCACTACTTGTCAGTGCCACAGACATAGTAGTAATTTAATGTTTGTTAGAATGGATTGGACTGAATTACATTGAAGTAGATTGGACAAAGCCTACGGTTAGATGACAGTTAACTGATGAACTAATTTCTCAGTCTGTTAGAAAAACATTAGCCTAACAAGATAAAAAAAAAAGATCAACAGAAAAAAAATCTAAAACTATATGTCAATACCAAAAGGAAAAAGTATTCAATTTAATAAAGATAAAACAAAAACTTTGTCACAAGCAGTCAAAATACCCCTAAGTACATTTTTACATTAAAGTACTTTATAAATGAGATAGATTAAAAACAAACTTCCCTGGTAAAGAGTCATGTTGCAGTCCCATCTTACAAAAATGACATTTCCTATCCAATCTACAGAAATGCCACACTTGGGTAATGCTCTCAAAACACATCCCTTCAGACATCATTGGACCTTCTAGGGCTCTCCATCTTGACTCCTGTTTCAGACTCTAAGGACTGATAGTAGCAACAAACCATAATGCTAATTCATGTGCCTTTCCAAATGATGGCAGCATCTTAATTTTATTGCCCCTGCAAGAAAGTTTAAAGCTTTCATGAACCAGTGAACTAGCTAATTGACTTCTATAATAGCTGGGGATCTTGGATGGTAGTATATAACTAGAGAAATATTAAGAAACAATTACTGTCTAGAGTACAAACTTTCCATTGGTGTCTGAATTTGTCCTCTGACATATGTAGCAGTTAAGGACAGGGAGGTAGGGGAAATAGCATTTAAGAAATAGGAAAAACTATGGGAATGTTTGGGGCCCTCACACTCTAAGTCATTAAAACAAAAAGCTTGTATAAAGCTGATTTTTGCTGCTTTTTATTTATTTAAAAGGAATGAAAGATTCACTTAACAGCCTCTATGTGTCATTATTCCCTCTTAGAGCTATGCTGTCCTAGCAAAGCCTGCTAAAATGTAATCAAGGCTGCACCCATAAATCAGATCTTGATTTATTCTATTAATCTGGGGCCTGAATGGAAGGATCAACGCTTTCTTTCAGACATGGTATTCTTAGATGTAAAGGTTGCAGCGTCATAGCAACAAACAATGCAATTTCAAGCCTTTAAGTCATTGAGAATTTATTTGCCTCTGCATTACTGCATCAGACTGACTAATGCCAAACTTTATTTTTTTTCTGTCGTGATACAGGGCGGCAAGCAAGTACTGTTCTTTCCCTAGAGTTTAGTGAGAAGGAAGTTTATGCTTTCATTTGCTTAGATTTTTTCTCTCAAGAAAATAGAAGGCAACATTGTAGAAAGCAGATATTTCTTGTGTTGATTTTTTTTTTCAGATAGAGTCTCCCTATCTCAAGCAGGTCCAAAATTCAGGGACTATTAAAGGACTGGATTCTCCTACTAATGGACTCAGAGCTTGAATTTGCTGCCTTTTAGACTTGCTTCTTCAAGCTCTAGAACCACATTCCTCACAATTCTATGAGCTAATGCCATATGCATTGCAATTGCTGTTTTAGAGATCAAGAAATAGGCTGAGAAAAGGTAAGGTCACACAGAATGTCTCTGAGGTGAGCTTTGAACACATATCTTCCTCATTCCAACTCTAACATGTCATCCATATCATGCTTCCTTTCAAGTATGTAAACACTAGCGGGGTCCTTCTCCAGTCATCCTCATCTATATCTTGCCACTGGAACCAGATGACTTTGGAGGAGAAAGTGAGGCTGGTGAACTTGCACAGCCCTGCCTCACTTAAATTCAGTTCACTTGCAGGTTATGGTATCACCTTCCTAATGCCATGGTCTTCTTCAAGAACAAACAACAAACACTGAAAGAGGAAGTGGGAATCATCATTTAAGCAATTTGTGAAGCATGACAGATGTATATTCTGAGGAGGTCACTGATATCCAAAAAAATATGTGAATAGCTTAAAGGCAACCCAGAGTATGTTGGGTAGAGCCTCTGTGGAAAATTTATGGAAAACCAGGAAGGTATGGTTAGCTTGTGATCTGAACCAGCAGAGAGAATGCCCACACTGATTACATCACAGATCATTTAAAGTATAAAATTGAGTCCTTCACATTTTCAAGAATATTAGGTACAGCTATATGAACAGAAAGTAGGAAAAATTGATGAAAAATTTATTAAGCAATTTGTATGTTCTACATACTGAGGATACAAAAACAAAGAAAAAAATGAAACAATTCTTGCTCTCAAGGATCTTCTAGTCTATCAAAACAGATAATATAGACATAAATAAGCATATACAGAATGAATATATGTAGAGTAAATACAATATGAATACAAAGTAAATGAATGCAAGATAGGGAGGGAGAGAAATAGTGATTGGGTTCAATCTTGAGGGAAGCAAAGAATTGGGAGACAGAAGAGAGGAAGAAGGAATGAGGATGGTTAGACCAAAGATATCTTCATATCTCTCAGAGATGGAAGAGGGGGGAATTGTGTGGAATGAGCATGGAGAACAGTTCAGCTGGACCATAGAACGTAGCAAGGGAAGTCATATATAATTTGGGACTGGCCAATAAGCTCAGCCCTTATGAATGTGAGAAAAATTTTGTGACCATATAGAGGAGCTTCTCTGGTTGTAGAACCATAAGGCACATGTTGACTAGACCCTGTCCCTTATCCTGATTTGACAGCTTCTGACTGGTAACATTCCAGTGAAAGAAGAAAGAAAACATAAAAGAAGAGATTTCAAGCCCTTTTCATTTCAGGCCAATATGTAGCCCATGAGTCCAGCCAGACTTCTGTTATTTGACATGACATTTTCTTCTTTTTTTTTAAGTGAAGGAGATTGGAGGTGGAGATCTGAGAATGAAGCCAGATTAGTTGCAAATCTCAGTGGTCTGAGGATGGATGAGTGGCCTTTGAGACCCAGTCCATAGCTAAATGAGAGAGGAAGTCATTCAAAAGTGTTTTCACTTGGTATAGAAACTGTGCTAAATTTGAACCAATTATTAACAGTAGAGGAAGAGTATGCCCCTTTCAGGTACTGGGGGGGGAGGCAGAAAATGTTTCTATTTCTGTTCTTTTACTTTTTCAAAGTAAATATCACTTTGAAAAAGCTACTTTATATTAATTGGCTGAATGGATTTGGTCAGCAGTCATTGACTTCTAACAATGAGGAAACATACTTGAATTTGCTTGAGCAAATGGAAGTAGAAGAGATACAACCAACCCTTCTTGGGTATACCTACATCCCAAACTGGGAGATGTACCTCACTTGGGGAGAAGGGGTTAGAGTATTCATGATACAACAAAGCCACTGAGGTAACTACCATAGAGTATATCACGATTTATCTCAAGTTCTTCACTGAACTTTGTTGTTTTTCAGTAGTTCAGTCTTATCAAACTCTTCTTGATCCCATGGACCATAGCATACCAGGCCCTTCTAGATTCCACTGTCTCTCAAAGTCTGTCCAAGGTTATATTCATTGTTTCCATCACACTATCCATCTCGTCCTCTGCCATCCCTTCTGCCTTTTGCTTTCAATCTCTCCCAACATGAAGGTCTTTTCCAATAAATCCTGTCTTCTCAGTATTTCAGCATCAACTTCAGTATTTGACCTTCTAATGGAGAGCCTAAGTTGATTTCTTTAAATATTGATTAATTTGACCTCCTTGCTATCCAAAGTACTCTTCTTCTCTAGCACCACAATTTTTATGAAACTTTTTCGTCAAGGCTCATAACTAATTCTTAGTTTGATGTCCAGATTTGCCATAGCTTCCCTTCCAAGGAGGAAGTATCTTTTAATTTCATGGCTGCAGTTGACATCTACAGTGGTCTTTGAGCCCAAGAACATAAAATGTGATGCTCCTTCCATGTCTTCTCCCACATTGGCCAGGATGTGATGGGATTAGGTAGTACAATGGATAGAGCATTGAGCTTAGAATCAGAAATATTCATCTTCATAAGTTTAAATCTGGCCTTAGACCCTTATTAGCTGCGTGTCACTGGAAAAGTCATTTAATCCTTTTTGCTTCTGTTCCTCATCTATAAAAATGAGCTGGAGAAGGAAACGGCAAACCGCTCCAGTTAATGGGAAAATGAAAAGTCGGATGTGACTGAAATGACCAACAACGATGGACTAGTTACCAAGATCTTAGGGTGTTTTTGATTTTCTTTTGTTTTTTATGTTAAGCTTCAAGTCAGCTTTTACACTTTCTTCTTTCTTCTTCATCAAGAGGCTTCTTATTTCTTCACTTTCCACCATCAAAGTGTTATCATCCATATAGCTGAGGTTGCCATGATTTTTCTCCCAACAGCATCAATTCCAGCTTCTTATTCATCCAGCCTGGCATTTCACATGATGTGCTCTGTATAAAAATTAAAGAAATAAGTTAACAATATACAGCCTTGTCATACTCTATTTCCAGTCTTAAACTAATCAGTTTCTCCATGTTTGGTTCTAACTGCTGCTTCTTGGTCCACATACAGATTCCTTAGGAGACAAGGAAAATGATTTGGTGCTCCTATGTCTTTAAGGACTTGACATCTTTTGTTATGATCCACATGTAAGGGATTCTAATTCAAAACTTCCATGAATGACTGTTCCACTTGCATAGGCTGTCACGGATCATTATATCAAATAACACATTAATTTTCTCTAATAGCCTTTTTAATCACCTATCCTATTTGACCTTTATTCAGCTTCCTTCTGAATACTCTCCCTTTGCCAGCTTCCATGACACCTCAGTTCTCCTGGTTCTCCTCTTACCTGTCTGATGGCTCTGTTTAAGTCTATTTTGCTGCATTATCTCTCCTGTCTCCTAAATGGATATTCGGGATTCTGTCCGGGTAGGCTTCTTTATATAAACATTCTCTTCTTGTGATTTGCTCTGTTCAGGAGTTCAATTATCTTGATGCAGATGACACCTCACATATACAATCAGTTGCCAAATCTTGCTACTTCTATCTTTACAACATTTTTTTCCCTGAGCCTCTTATTTCCAATTCCATATCTACCACCTTAGTTCAGACCTTTACTACATCTCACATAGATTATTGACAAGAGACTGCCACACAGGTGCTGCTTAATAAATACTTGTTGACTGATTGATTAATCTCTCCCCTGACCACCAGTACCTCTTTTGCGATTGCCTGTTGACAGCTACATCTTCTTACCCCATTGGTACCTCAAATTCACTATGTCCAAAACTGAACTCAATATTTCTACCCATCTTGCCCTTCCCACACCCTAAAATTGTTTCCTCTCACCCCATAAATTTTCCTATTTCTATTCAAGGAAGCACATCCTAATTTCCCAGGTTTGTAACATCAGAATCATCCTGGACTCTCTTCATGCAAATATTTGCCGAGTGCAGAGATTGTGCCTCTTATAATACTCTTACCTTAAACAATGACTATCCTAATTTCGACCCTGGTCACCCCTCATCAGGATGATCAGTACTAAATGATTTCTTTCTAGTCCCTCCTCTTTATAATTCATCATATTTATACCAGAATCTTCTTAAAGTCAGAATCTTCTTAAAGTATAGCTATGATTGTGTCATAGTTTTAAACAAATAGCTATGACCATGGAATAGCTTTAAAATCAAATGCAAATTCTCCTTTTTGGTAATGAAAGGCCTCCCTAATGTGGGCCCAACCTACCTTTCTTTCCTGATTCCATATTATTCCCATTCACAAACATACACTCCAAGCATAGGGGAATGATAAGTAGTCCCCCCAAGCTTGACATTAGAACTCCATGCCTTTGGACAGGCTGGAAATGCCCATGCATTCTCTCATGACCATCATCTTCCCTCAAGGATTACCTCAGGTACCACTGTAAGTCTATCCAAAGTTTTCCCCAATAACCCTAGTGCTCTCTCCCTCCTCCTCAAGTTACCCTCTAATTTACTAATCCATTAGGGTTTATGACCTCTTCTGTCAGGGCAGGGGGACTTTTCTGTTATCATCTTATGAAACACTCCTTAACCCTGGTTTGTTATTAGTCTTTCCCCAAAATGACTTTTTTCCTTTTCATGATTACCTTTAGATTAACATGGTTGCCACAGAATCATTGGGACAAAGGATACAATCAAGTTTTGTGGCTATTATTATATATTACCATATTGCTCCTCAAAAAAGGGGGCCCATCTAAAATTCCAACTGCACCCTAAAGGAGTGTCTGTGTCTCTACAGTCCAGCCAATGACCACATCATCTCATGTCAGGCCTATTGCAATAATGTCCTAATGAGTTTCCCTATCTCAAGTCTCTCCCCTCTCCAATCCACTCTCCATACATCTTCCAAAAGGATGATCCAAAAGCACACATGTGATCATGTCATTCCCCTCCTCCATAACTTCAAGTTGCTCCCTCTTGCTTTTAGGATCAAAACTCCTATCTGGCATTTAAAGCCCTTTACAGATTGACTGCAACCAATGTTTTCAGCATTGTTAAACAGGACTCCTCACATTCCATGGTCTAGACATTGGCATTAGTGCTGCTTTCCCACTTGGGACATTTCTTCATACTTTCTCTGCTTCTGCACAGAATCTTTCCCATGCCTGGCATGCACCACTTCATTTGTGCCTCTTAGAATTATTTCTTTTCTTCCAAACTTATCTCAAATGTTTCCTCATATATGAGGCTTTCCCTCATCTCTGTTTCCAGAGCTGATAGTGCTTCTGCCTCCCTAAATTCACTTGCATTTATTTTTTCCACATCAAGCTGTTTATTTTATTTTTAAAATATTTGTCTAATTCATGATTTATTTTTAACAATCTTTTCTTTTTAAATTTTGAGTTCTAAATTGTTTCCCTCCTTCCCACCCACTCTCATGCCCACTGAGAAGGCAAGTAATATGATATCAATTAGACATATGAAATCATGCAAAACATTTTCTTATTAGCCATATTTCCCCCCAAGAGAAAGAAAAATAAACAAAGTGAGAAAAGTATACTTCAATTTGCTCTCAGAGTTCATCAGTTCTTTCCTTGGAGGTGGATAGCTTTTTTTTTCATCCTAAGTCTTTTGGAATTGTCTTGTATCATTGTAGTGGTCAGAGAGCCAAGTCTTTCACAGCTGATTATCACAACAACATTGCTGTTACCATATACAATGATCTCCCAGTTCTCACTTCACTTTGCATCAGTTCATATAGGTCTTATCGTGCTTCTGTGAAACCACCCCTTCTGTCATTTCTTATAGCACAATAGCACTCCACCACAATCATATGCTACAAACCGTTGAGCATTCCTCAGTCGATGATCATACCTTTGATTTCCACTTATTTGCCACCACAAAGAGCTGCTATAAATATTTTTGTCCATATAGATCCTTTCCCTTTCTCTTTGATCTCTTTGGGATACAGACCTAGTAGTGATATTGCTGGATCAAAGAGTATGCATAGTTTTGTATACCATATAGTTCCATATCTTCAGTGTAGTTAAACCAATTCCTTAAGTTTGTATTTATTTTAAACATACATGCACACATTTCTTCCCACATATAATCTAAGCTCCTTTGGAGTAAGGATTGTTTCTTTTTCATCTTTGCAGCCTCAAAGACTGACACATATTAGGTATGTCATAAATTCTTTTTATTATATTTTACAATTTTGGCAAATTAATTGATGTCTTGATTTGGCTTTTTTATAATCATTAGGATATCTAAATGCCTTCTCATTGGGGGGGAGGGAGTTTTTTGAAAAATTTCTATTTCTTCTTTCAAAAGTGGTCTATTTATCTTGACCATCTCTTCAACGCAGACTGGATAATATTTTTGTAGATATAGATCAGTTGTTTATATAGTCCAGTGGTCAGGATCTTCTGACATGTTTATTGCCAATAATTTTCACATTTATTTTTCATTTCCTTTATTACTTTTTGGTGCAAAATCTTTTCATCTTTCATAATCAAATCCATCTATTTTGTCTCCAAATATTTCTTCCTTTTGTTTCATAAAAACATTCCTCTTCTTCAGAGCAGAGACAAATATGCTATTCCTTTTCTTCTAGTTTTTATGAGTTTTTAAAATATTTAGAGCATTGATCTAAAGTTTATTATATTACATATATGTTATTATATAGTTTTGATAATGACTCTAAACCCATTTTTTCCCATGTTGCTATCCAATTTTCTCAACAAGTTTTATTAAATAATAATTCTACTCTCCAGTGTTTTTTTAAACATAGACTTTTCAAATACTAACCTCAAATATTGGTTTCTATTTCTGATTTCTCGGTTCTATTCCATTGATCTGTTTCTCTAATTTTTTTCCTAGTACCAGATAGTTTACATCATTTTTTCTGAACTTTACTAGGGCAAAGTTTCTACCTGCCATTTCTTGGTGGTTCATGAGTTTAATATTCTTTTTAATATTCTCTATTTCTACTTTGTCATATGAATATTGTTACTAGTTTACCTGATTCTTTGAAGTCATCTCTTGGTTCTTATTTCATTAAATGTATAAATTGATATGTGAAACATTAAAGGACATCCCTCTATTAGTTTAACTATTTCTAGAAATCTATCAAGATCTTGAGGTGTGGGAAGGAGAAGAGAATAAACATTTGTATAGCACCTACTAAGTGTCAGGTGCTATGCTAGGTGCTTGTAAAAAAAACATTACTTCACTTGATCCTCATAGCAACCTTGTGAGGCAAGTAGTATTACTATCCCCATATTACAATTGAGGAAACTGAGGCAAACAGCGATTAAGTCACATAGCTAGTAAGTATAAGAAAACAGATTTCAACTCAGGTCTTCCTGACTCCAAGCCCAGCACTCTATGCACTGAGCTACCAACAGCCTTCAAGTCTTCTTTACATAGGTTTACTATGTCTTGATAGGATATCACACAAATATTTGGTACATTTTTATTGCAAATTTCTTTTCACCATGCTTCCCTTGATTTTTCTTTTGTTAGTTTTATAAAGAAACATAGACTATTTTATGAATTTATCTCATATCCTGCTACTTGACTAAAGTTTTTTTAACTGTATTTTAGAGTCAAGTTACAACACTCTACCACCCTCTCTACTCTTTTGACTCTGTAACATAATACTATTGGTCAATCAGGGATATTACTTTTAACTCTATAGTATAATACTTTTGACTCTATAACATAATACTATTGGCCAATCAAGGGCATGACTAGAATCTAATTTGGTATCACTTCAAGGTTCCTACCAAACCTTGACTGCTATCTATGGTAGAGGTTTCAAAGCACACTCATTCCCTGACATCCACAAAGTGGGTGTTTTCCCACTTTGCCCCTCTCCATCCCCACCACCATGGCATGGAAAATGGGTTGAGCTTTGAGGGAACTATTGTCTTTATTTCCAGAATGCTGCTTGCCACTGGGCTGTTCCGCAGGCAGAGCTATTGGTTACTTTTACTCTCCTCCTATACCCTTAGGGCATGAAGTTCTCCCTCAACAACCTCCTCTCTAGGGAAGGAGGTTTCTTTTCCAAACAGGATGTAATGTAATGATTTAATGCCAGCAAGTTAGCTTGTCACAGCCTTCCTGACTTGTTTTAATGCCCAGAGACAGCCCAGGAAATGTATTCTCTCTGTTCCGGGAAGTTGTTAAAATAAATCAGTAACTCTTATTTGACTATGAGCCCCAGCCAAAAATCTCACTTGAGCAAATAAAGCAGTTTTAAGTTTTGTTTCCCCAATCATTAACAGTATTCAAAATAAGATCACATAAAGTTTAGAAATTATGTAGATCAAAAGCTTTATCCCATTTATCAGTTTAAGAAACAAAATAAACTTGCCAATAAAGAAAGGTAAATGCCTCCCAAATCCAGAGGGAAGCATCACATTCAGTGAATTATTTACCTTCTCAGGAGGGCAGCAGGAAGAATTAAAGTAAACATTTGTAGTCTCTGGAAGGATAAGATTCCCAAAACACAGTTACAACCCTGACTCTAGTTCATACATACTTCTTCCACACTATCGTAACTGGAGTCCCTCTGACCACTCGAAGCCTCCCCTCCACTTCTCTTTGTGGCAGTTCCTCAATTTCCACTCTCCTTGGTCATGCTCCTCCAACTGCTTCTTTCCAAAAGTCTAAAGGTAGGAGGGATGAGTTGGGTAGACCACAAAGTCAGACTATTGTGCCAAAGGAGAAGGCTTCCTACAAAGCCACTTGAATCACTATCTTCTAATGCACGGCCAAAGACCCATTGCAATACTATCACAGTTCTACCTTTCTTAATAACTCTATTACTTAATTGCTCCAGAACAGGAGTTCTTAACTTTTTTGTTTAATGAACCCTCTTTGACAACCTGGTGAAACCTATTGACTCCTCAGAATAATCTTTTTAAATGTATACAATGACAACATAAGATTTCAAAAGAAACCTATTATGTTGAAATAGTTATCTATATATACACATACGTAATCTATGTATCTATATATACACATATGTAATACAGACACACACATATATTTTTTTTCAAATTCACAGATCCTAGAGTAAGAACTTCTCAATTTCCTCAGCTATAAAATGAGGAAGCTCATCTCTGAAGTCTCTTCTGGCTCTAAATCTTGTTATTTTGAAATCTATAACAATTCAGAAAAGATTTGTCCAAGCCATCTACAAAAGTAAAACAAAAATGGTGTGTATCCTTTACAGGAAATATTCCTGATTTATGTTTCCTCAGTTTGTTATTTTAAATATTGGCATGCACAATTCCAACCCAAGCCTATAAGCTGCATATATTTAGAGTGTCTGCAGCATTGGCTTAATTTAGAATTGTGCATGCCAATATTTAAAATAATGAATTGAAGAAACATAAATCAGGAACATTTGTTCTACACACACATGCAACACATAACACTGTGATTTTGTTGGTACAGGAAGCTCTCAAGTGAAGAAACTTGTCCTACTAATCCAGATGAGCTCTTTCTACCATTTATCATCTTAAAGATTTGCTAAGTTGCTTAAGTTAGTAGCAAGGACATTGTCAGGACAAATGAATTGCCCATGGTCACACAGCCAGTGTATGTCAGAGATGAGACTTAACTCTCAATCTACTCTGCTCTCTAGCTACAATGACTCATTTTTTCTCCTAACTGTGGCCTGGTAGCAAAGTGGATTAAGAGCTTGTATATGTATGTCTGATAGAGTTTCTGTCTTTATATTCTCTTGTTCTAAACTTACGTTCTATTGGCAAGAAAGAACACATATATGTATATATTAATAAGTATAAGACCCATACAAAGTAAATAAAAATAATAATGTCTTGAGGAAATGTGGGATCAAGATAAGCCTTTTGTAGGCAGTCATGAGGAGGGAATATTTTTGAGGGAGGGACAGACTATGTAAGAAGAGAGACCAAGGACAGAATATTGTATACAAGGAACAACATAAACCACACTGACTATAATTTATTACAGAGTAAGTGAAAGAGAGTAATACGCCAGGTACAATGAACCTGGAAAGGTAGCCTGCAGTGAGTTTGTAAAGGGCTTTTAAATTCCAAATGAAGGAGTTTGTATTTGAGTCTAAGAGGTAATCCAGAAGTCACTGGAGTATCCTGAGTAGAGGAGTGACATGGCCAGACTTATGCTTTAGGAATATCACATTGGGAGCTGTAGAGAAGATTGACTGAAGAAGGAAGAGACTCTAGACTCTAGGAGACCAATGAGATTGATCAGCACCTGAACTAGGATGGCAGCCATATGAGTGGAGAAAAACGAACAGACACAAAACATGTTGTGAAGGAAGAATCAATAAGACATACCAATTAAATGAATGGTGGGAGGTAAGAGAGAATGAAAAGTTGAGAAGGACACCAAGTTTTCAAAAGTGAGTGATTAAGTTTGTTTGGGGTGAACATTAGGGGAACGGGCAACTAAATAGTACAGTGGATAGAGCTCCAGACTTGGAGTTAGGAAGACCTAAGTTAATATCCGGCCTTAGACATTTATTAGGTAGGTAATTCTGGGCAAGTCGCTTAATCCTCTTTGCCTCAGTTTCCCCATTTGTAAAATGATCCTGGTAAAGGAAATGGCAAACTATTCCAGTATCTTTGCCAAAAAAAAAAAAAAAAACTCGAATAGGATCATGAAGAGTCAGCCATGACTGAAAGGCTGAATAGCCATGACAACTGGAGGAAAGATAATGAGTTCTGTTTTGAACACCTTAAGTTTGGCCAATGAAACATCCAGTTTGAAATGCCCAATAGGCAACTCATGATGCAGAATCATAGCTCAGGACAGAGATTAAGCTTAGATATGCTGATTGGGCATAATGTGGCTATTGTGCCTATGAGACTTGATAAGATCAATCAGAGTGTGTACAGAAAAGAATCAAGTCAGAGCCTGGGAATATATACTTCCAGGTAGAGGGTAGGATTGGTGAATCCAAAGAAGAAGAAGAGAAGTGGCCAGTCAAGTGGAAGGACCACCAGGAGAAAACAGTGTCACAAAAATCCAGAGAGGAAAAGAGCAAGCATTTCCATAATACTTACCACGTGCCAGGCACTGTGCTAAAAGGTTCGCACAAATGTTATTTCCTTTTATCTTCACCACAACCCTGGGAGGTGGGTATTGTTACTATCCTCATTTTACAGCTGAGTACCTTGAAGGAAACAGAAGTTAAATGACTTGCCCAAGGTCACACAGTTAGTAAGTATTTGAAGCTACATTTTAATTCAGGTCTTCCTGACTCCACGTGCAGAGATTTAGTCACTGTGAAGCAGTTTCCTTCAGAAAGGAACAGTGTCCAGAAAGGAAAACTTCCAGAAAGGAAAAAGTACTCAGAGAGCCAAGCACTTCAAATGCATCAAGCAGATAAGGATTGAGAAAAGGTCCTTGAATTTGGCGATTAAAAAATCATTGGTAAGTTTGGAGAGAGAAATAGGTGTTGAATGGGATCAAGGCGAGATTACAAGGGTTGAGAAGAGAGCAAAAGGAGAGGAGGTTGGAGTAATGAGCACACATTCATTTTTCTAGCAGTTTGGTGATAAAAGATTAGATACATGGAATCGAAGTTTATAAGAATGATAGAGTTAAGTAAAGGTGCTTAAGATTTGGGCATATCGATGTTTAGGGAAGAAGCTAGTATACTGGGAGATACTGGAGAATAGAAAAAGAGACAGGGTAATTATGAGGACAGTCTGCTCGAGAAATCAGTGGGGGATGGAATAAAAAATAAACAATAATTTAAAAAAATTAAAAAAATTGGTCTAAGTAGACTGGATGATCTCTCTCTTTCAACAAGGAGGCTATCACCTAATCAGATTCCAGAATAAAGCAGGAGAGGCCCCAGACTGATGTTCAAGGGGTTTGAGATGTAGAGGAAGAGGGAACTCATCATGAACAGCCTCTAAATGGCTCAGTAAAGGTCCTCTGATAATTGAGGGGAGGTGGGGAGAGGCTTGAAGAGAGAAAAGGTGTGGCTGTGGAGAACCAATAGAAAGTCAGTTAGAAAGTAGTAAAAACTTCGGCTTGTGACACTGCACCTAGCACATAGCAAGCGTTAAATAAATGCATTTTGATTGTTTGATTAATTGGCAGTGAACGCCCAGTCAAGATTAGATAACATAAATTTATAATGAACCCAGGCAGCTCTATTGGAAATTGCTGCAGTTGTGTTCTCGCAGTGCACCATGACATCAAGATGATGACATGACTTGCAAGTACTTGTCAGTGGTCTATGGATAGGAACAGAGAAGACAGACAGTGAAGGTAATCCAGGACTGAGTTTTGGTAGACATGAACAGAAACACAGCAAGGAGGCCAATGATTGAAAGTAGGGAGCAGTGTGACGTTAAATTGGTGAACTAGAGGTTCACAATTGGAAAGAAAGGAAAATCAAGTCAGAGTATCAGTGACTGCCCAGGAAAGGATTTGTGGGAATAAAGGAGGGAACAGAGGTCAATCTGGGAAGGATGAGGCATAAGAAGAGATTATTGTCAGATAAAGGAATTTCAGGATTCTTGTTCATGGAAGTAGAATACCTATAGGTGATGGTGTGATCAAAGCTGGAAAAAAAGTGGAGGTGTTGAAGAATGAATATGAAATGAAAACTAAAACACAGACACAATACCTATAGTTATTTCTAACCAATAGAAAGACAATCTTCCTATTTAGAATGATACATTATTGGCTAATACTTTGACCTTAATGTTTTCTACTGGCATTATTTAAGAACCTTTGGTTTTCCCGGATTAAATCAAATTTTGTAACAGTGTTAGCTAGCCTATCATCTTTAGTACTTGGCTCTGATTTCTCCATCGCATTGATCTCCTGCATCAAGTAATTGGCCAGAGTGCTACCCTTAACCATGTGAAGAACATTAAGAGACTTCCTTTTCAGTCTTTTAAATAATACTTCATTTAGAAAATGTTACTGGGCTGAACTTTCTTTCCAGATATTGATCTTCTTTCATTTTAAATGTTCCACCAGCTATGATAGACATGAAACCTCAGCTGAGCATGAATAGTTTCCAAATAATTCCCTGTGAGAGAAAATTAAAAGGAATAATTTACAAGAACTTTTAACTCTTTTGATTCTGAAAGACCTTAACTACTCTTTCCTTGTAAGTTTGCATGTTTGTTTCCTTTTTAATTTTTTTCAATTAATAATAATTCATTTTATTAACCTCCACTGAAGATAAAAAAATTGTATCAAATAGGCATGCTTAAGTGAAACAAATTGCCATATTTGCCACAGGCAAAGCTGCATGTCTCATTGTACATATGTAGTCCAGCACCTCTGTATCAGGAGGTGGTTAACATTATCTTTAGTCCTCTGGAGTCATAAATAGTCATTGCATCTATCAGTGTCTAAAGTCTTTCAAAATTGTCCATTACAATGTTGTTGTTATTGTATATATTATTCTCCTAGTTCTGCACATTTTCAAACACTACAGAAAAGATTGGATGTTGGTGATAACAGTTCCTATCCCTAGACCCTTGGAGAAAAAGAGTCCAGAGCTGGAATAGGTATGATCCTATAGCCTGAGTCTCTAAAGGGGAAACCAGGAGATGGCAAAGGCTAACAGCCATGAATAATCAAAACTGCAACTGGAGAACATTCAGCGAATACAGAGAAAGAAGGGAGGAGGTAAGAGAAAGGAGGACAGACAACCACAGGCATAGTAGAGGTAAGGAAAGCTGTATCCCAGAGTTCTGGTCCTTGCTGTTAAGGGAATTGGGGAAAAGGAAAGTCTCTGGCAGAATACTGCCCAAGTCCCCAAATATAGTAGTCAAACTTCTTGGCCCCCCCTTAGTACTAGTCTAGCCCTCCATTTCTTGATTATCTCCAACCTGTCCTGTATATACCTTGTTTGTGCATAGGTGTTTTCATGTTGTATCTCCCATTAGCCTGTGAGCTCCGTGAGGAGTTATCTTTTGCCTTTTTATCAGCAGACCTTTGTACAATGCCTTGCACAGAGTAGGTGCTTAATAAATGCTTATTGACTGATGCGTTGTACCCTCATACACGCAATTCCAGAAAATAACAAGGTGATGCAAAGAGACAGTAGTCTAGCAAGGTACAGAAACACATCACACACACACACACACGCACATGTGCACATGCACCCATGTCAGCACCTTGGGGTAGTCTCAGTTTTTCTGTGTTATGGCTCCATGTCTAATGATACCATGACATTAGCTTAGACATGTATGAGAAAGACAAGGATAAATGAGAATAAATACACACCTGATAAAGTTTTGTAATAATAGCATCAAAAAAGCCAAGATTAGTATGAGTTGAGGCTTTTATAAATATTAAAAATAACCAAAAAATGCTTTTAAAAGTACTTTGGGAAACAAGTAGACCCAAAAAAGAACTTGGAGTAGGTAGGAAGATGATAATGGACTCTGAAGAAAAGGAAGAATTCTTCAACTTCTATTTGCTCTATTAAGGAGAAATCATAATGGCATGATTGCAAGATTACAAAGCTTTTTGTATAGATACATTATTTCATTTATGTTATATTCATTTAAATTTCATTTAGACCAGGAATGGGGGGACCTGTGGCCTTAAGGCCACATGTGACCCTCAAGGTCCTCAAGTGTGGCTCTTTGACTAGATTCAGACAAGGATTCCATCAAAGGGCCACACTTGAGGACCTAGAGGTCAAATGTGGCCTTAAAGCCATGGGTTCCCCACCCTTGGTAGACAAATTTTGCCTACTACACAGTTAAGCCTAGAGTAGTCTCCACCCCTTGATGGAAGGAGTGAAGAATCAGAATTAATGAATCTCAGCAATCATGCAGTTTCAGAGATGAAAGTGAACTCAAAATCCATCTTATCTCAAAGTGTGGTGCAGGGGAAAAAAAACTGGCATTGAATTCAAAGGGCTTGGGTTCCAATGTTGGTTCTGCTGCTTCCTACCTTTGTGACTTGGGGCAAATCAATTCCATTCTCGCTGGGCTTCAAATTCCCCATCTCTAAATGAGAGGTTTAGACTAAATGGACCATTGCTACCTTTTAGCTCTAGATTTATGGTCCTATAAACATATACCTATGCAAAGACTAAAGGGAAGTGAAGGAGGAAGAAGATAGTTGGAAATTAAAAGTATGTAAAAATGCAAGCAATCAATAATAAAACTTAATAATATGTGCTATGATTTTGCTAGAAATCAAAATCTAGATCATTGGACTATATTCTGTTCTATATTCTTTTTTGGAAAATATGCATATTTTCTCTTCTTCAGGTGTGCAGGTTCTTTTATATTCCTGAGCATAAACCAGCGCTAGGCCTACATGCTATTACTACACAGACCCAGCCTATGTTTCTTTGCTGAACTGGTTTTCCTGGAACTACCATGATCTCTGAAATATCAGAGTTCGCTGACAGTGGCTCAGTTATTACATCCACTAGTTCTTTCAGTACAAGATATAGATCGTATGGTCCTAGTGACAAACTTATGAAGTTCAAGTTCATTCTTACCTCCTGATTTATCTTGGTTTCAACTGTTAGCCCTTTTTTCTCTTTCCTTCCCAAAGGAACAAAAGATCATACATTCTCCTTAGTAGAAAACATAGGAAAAAAGAGTGTAAGAGTTCTACCTTTTTTCCATCATCCTTTGTCATCATTGCATTCACCCTGAGCCACAATCCTGTCACTTCTTTGAACCTACTCTTTTTTCTTCCTTTTTGCTTATTGTCCTTCGCTTTCTTTACCAGCCTTCATTCATTCTGAACTTTAGTGATCCTGACACTAATTACAGCATTTGATTGAGTTTGACCAGACCAAGCCTCTTCATCCACATGGCAAAGGAGAGGGGCCAAAAAGTAGACAGAATGAATCTGTAAGTGAAACCCCTAACACCAAAGCTTACTCATGATGTGTATTTCAAAAGGCACTTGAGGTCTGCTTAGCCTGGACTGCTAAACTGTTGCTAAGGCAGCAAGACCTTTTACTCTCATGATTATAAAGCAGTGCTAAGCCTAGATATTGCTAATGCTCAGACCGAGCCTATCCTTCCGTACTGGGCTGGCTTTTCTGTGTGTCTTTTTGCCTCTCAAAACCTAAATAAGACAGCTGAGAAATTGGTGACACTGATCAACACATATGACCTATGTATGCATCTACTACTAATGGTTTGTATATTGTTTATAAACACTACATTGAATTTAAGGAGCATGGAGTTCTGTTTCATTTCCTGAAATCTGGAAGTGGATAAATCCATCACACCATGTATTTATCCTTTATTCCCTGACCATCCATCTTCTGCATATACAGAAACACTTCAGTATTTTGATGTCACTCTCCTTTGGACAATACAGATCACCTATCAATGCCCTCTCATTCTATCAATCATCAAATATTTATTAAGCACTCATTATGTCCCAGGTGCTGAGGATACAAGGAAAAGAATGAAATATTCCTTATCTGCAAAGAGTTTACACTCTAATGAGAAAAAGTACTAGCTATGAGACCTGGCAAGTCACTTAATTTTTGTTTGCCCCAGTTTCCTCATCTGTCAAATAACATCTACCTCTCAGAATTATTGTGAGGATAAGATGATATAATTTTAAAAGTGCTTAGCATTATGCCTGGTATATAGTGATATATATATATATATATATATATATATATATATATATATGTGTGTGTGTGTGTGTGTGTACATATATATACATATATATGTATGTATATGTGGATATATATGTATATGGTGTATATGTGTATGTATATATGAGTGTATATGTATATATATGTACATATGGTTGGTTGCTATCCTTTGTTCTCAAAGTAGACTAGAATGACATCACTATGCTAAAGTCAAGTGTCAATGTGTCCAACTGTGGCTGATCAGACCAATATGAGCTCAGAATGCTCTACTACAGGTCAGGCAGAGGTAGTCCATGTGAACATCTGGGGTGGATACTCCAGATTTGTGCATCCTGCAGTTCCTTTGAGCTGTATCAATTCTGCTTTGCTCATAGAGCACAGCTCCTTCTCTGATGTGGGCATGCCATGCTGGGTGGTTCTGTGCCACTGTCTCCCATGTCACACAGTCACTTCAAAAGTTCTTAAGAGAGACCTTGAGAGTGTCCCTGTATCACTTCTTCTAACCACCATGTGAACACCTGCCCAGTGTGAGTTCTCCACAAAATAGTCTTTTTACATTTGAACATGGCCAGCCCATGGGAGTTGTGCTCTCTGAAGCAGAGCTTGAATGCTTGGCAGTTTAGTTCAAGCAACGACCTCAGTATCTGATACCTTATCCTGCCAGATGCTCTTCAAAATCATCCTAAGACAATTCAAATGGAAGTGATTCAGTTTCCTGGCATGGTGCTGGTATATTGTCTGTGTTTCATAGGCATATAACAATGAGATCAGCACAATGGCTCTGCAGACCTTCAGTTTGGTATTCAGTCAAATACCTCTTCTCTCCCATACTTTCCTTCAGAGCCACCCAAACGCTGAGCACAGTCTGAAAATGCATGCATCAACCTCATTATCAATGTGTACATCCCTGGAAAGTACACTACCAAGATAAATGAACTTATCCACAGCATTTAAAACTTCTCCATTTGCTGTTAACTGATGTTTCCACATACAGATGGTGTGGTGGTGTCTGACAGAACACCTGTGTTTCCTTGGTGTTAACTATTAGGCCAAAATGAGCACAGGCAGCAGAGAATTGATCCATACTAGGTTGCATTTCAACTTCAGAGGTTGAATGGAGTGCATAATCATCTGAAAATCAAGCACCAGCACTCCCCACAACTTTGGTCTTGGCGTATTGCCTTTTCAATTTGAAGAATTTACCATCAGTGCAGTAGCTGACTTTGATAGTGTACTTATCCTCATTGAAAGCATTTGACAACGTGTCTGAAAACATCATGCTAAAAAGCATAGGAGCAAGCACACAGCCTTGTTTCACTCCATCAATGACTGGTGAAGCACGAGAGCATCATTCATTGTCCAAAACCTTGGCAAACATGCCATCATGAAATTGAAGAACAATGCTGATGAACTTCTCTGGGCAACCAAGTTTTACATAATTTTCCATAAGCCCTCATGACTAACAGTGTCAAAGGCCTTGGTCAGATCTACAAACATTGTGTACAGACCTCTGTTTTGCTCCTGGCATTTCTCTGGGAGTTGTTGGGCAGCAACCATAGTGACTTATCATTTTTTTACAATTATGTAGAAAAAAAATACCTACAGCATAAATAGAAATTTAAAAAATACAAATATATGCAAAGTAGTAAAACACAAGATTCTAAGCTGTAGATTATTGATCTACCTTGATAGAAGAAGGTTATTCACCGGGGATCTCTCTGCACAAATGAAATAATGAAAGTATTGATGATATCAATTTCATGTTCAATAATTAATCCGTTTAACAAACATTTACTAACTCTGCCCAAACCACTGTCATAGGTGTTGTGAGAGAAACAAAATGTAGAAAAAACATAATCATTTCCTCATGGGGCATACAATCCATTTGGGGGTTAAGAGACAAACACAGGTCTTTATCTCAGAAACAATATCATACTATATCAGTGTCAAAAACCAAAGGGGAATTTCTTTAGATAGTAACATAATACAACACTGCAAAGATGAATCAAGATGAATAAGTTAGAAAAGAATTAAGCCTCTAAAAACACAGTTTTAAATAGAGAAAATAATTGGCTCATAGAAGGTTCTATAAGCACTGGTAAACCTGTACTCATTCCCCTTTCATTCAAATAGCTTTGGAAAAGATTTCCAGAGAGCACTGAGAAGTTAAATACAAACATTTTTTCTTTGCCTGTCCTTAGAATGCTACAGAAATTTTATGATGGCTTCACAAGTAATGAGGTCCCCACAACCCAGCAAGTGTACAATCTCGATTTTCAAAGCCTAATCTATGTGTAAAATTGAGAATATAGGCATTCTAGAGAAGAGGAAACTAGGAACAGCTCTGTAGACATATGTGGGAAATCCTAAATATCAGATGGTGAGTTTGAGATTGAAGATCTGATAGAAGCTACTCCTAGTCTATAAAAACTCAGGTGGTATTGGAGTGAAGGACCTTCCCATTATTACAAATAGCTGGTCTAGAACCATGAATCACAGGCTACCAGGAATATAGTGTTGAGGGCAGGAAGGACTGGCAGGGTGCACCAGCTGCCCCAGGAGCTGAATGCTATTGGCACCAGCCTAATGCCAAATGTGCTACAGCTGTTCCAACCATGCCTTCCAAACACAGTGGTATTCTTAGGGGAAAGGAGGGAGAAGTGTCTGCGCTTCCAAAAATGCACGTCTGATTTTTAGAAAAGCCTTGAGAAAGGAAGTTTAAAATTGTTTTTTTTTTTTAGTAGCTTACTATATTTAATTAAGTCTGTTCAGGAGAATAGTGAATTAAAGAAAGCCATCAGGATAATGCTTTTTTGCCCTTTAAAATAAGGCTCCCTAAATGCAACTCATGATAGTGTTTGCCCTGACATTATGAATTATCAAAGACAGCAGACACTGGTCTGGAGAATAAATGTATTTTGGGGAACCAAAACACTTAAAATCAAAACACAATAATTAACATAAAACATTGAAATTCAGAAGATAATTATATTATTTAGTAGAAGATAGGCAACAAAACCTAAGAATATTTCAAGCCAAGGTTTAAGATAACAAAAATAGATAAAGGAAATAATCCTGGCTTAATGACCCTCAGAATACTCTGGGAGTGAAATCTAGTTTCCATAGTGATAGCTTTTTGCCTAGGTTTTTTTTTTTGACACTTACTCTAAAACCCCAAATGGCACAGACATCACAAGGCCAAAATCATTTCCTCATCTAAATTTTTCTCTGGGATTTTTTTTCCTGCCTCATTCAACATTCCTTTGCAAATCAACACTAAGCTAGCATGAGGAGGTCTTTTCAATGACTCTTTTAAAAAGGGTGAACCATTCTATGAAGCCCCCATTCAGAGCTGGAATGAATAAGGGGAACACACAGGAAGGGTAGCACCTATTCAAGGTATAGTCAGGCCACCTGCCCCTAATGACTGGCTGAGAAGGTAGGTCACATATGGACTGATTGGTGATGATAGAAGTGACCAAGGAGCCCTTGTGCCAATATCATGGAAGAGAAGCTCACAGAATGATAGATTTGTCAATGGAAATGAAGGCCACCAATTTTATTCCCCTCATTTTACAGATGAGACATTTTGGTCCCAGAGAGGTCACACAGATAGGAAATAGCACAAAGTAGTATTTGAATCCAAGTACATTGATTCTAAATCTATTGCTCTGTACACTTCATTATGCCTCTAAAGTGAAAGGGGAAATTCTTCTTCTAAGCTTGACTAGGCTGGTTTATCATGTTCATAAAGGAAGAATTTACAATTATTGAATTTCAGAGTTGGAAGACACCTTAGAGATCACTCACTCTTATCTCCTTTATTTCACAGATGAGGAAACTGAGTCTTGAAGAGCTATGATAGTTTGCTCAAGGTCATACAACTGTTTGTAACAAGGTTTGGAGAAGAATCTCGGTCCAGTTCTCTTTTCACAGGACCAGGATACTGAGTCAAGGTTGGCTATTTTCTGGGAAGGATAGGTCTGCTGTGTACATGTTAATCTTCTTTCATCTCAGAAGAATATTGCTGAAGTAAAATCACCCTTACATCAGTAAATGCCATATGTTGAAAAGAAAAAGCCAGTCTCTGATCAGTCCTTAGCATTAGGACTAAGGAACTACTCTAAGTAAATGGTGAAATGGCACGTGTGTCAGTCTCTGAATGGAGAGCAATCTAGTATAGTATAAAAGTATTGGTTCTAAAGTCAAATTATATGGATTCCCCTGACATTTACTCTCTCTTCAACCTTGGACAAGTTAAGAAATACCATTTCCCCAAATCCTCAGTTTCTTCATCTATAAAATTGATGGGTATGCTAGATGGTTCCTAGGCTCCCTTCTGGACCTATGATCCTACAAATACTAAATAATTCTACCATTGCCCCTTGAGGTTGTTAAATTCAGTTGATGGTAAGCCTCCCTAAGGATACAATTACCAACACCCAATATTTCCATAGTAACTTAATCTTTCTGTGAGATAAGTAGACATAGGGCAAGTATTTCCATCCTAGAGATGATAGAAAGGGGGCTCAGAGAGGCTGTCCCATAGTTAATGGTGAAGCTAGTCTGAAAAACCACATATGATTTTTATTACCTCCCAATACTCAGCTAATTCCACATGGGCCCCAAACCTGGAGGTAAGCCTGAGCTATCATCCCTAACAGGTCCAGGTTAATCTTGTTCTGAGAAGGAGCAATACAAAGGAATGAATTCTTTATGAAAAGGGTCCTCATTTGCAGCAAACCAGCCAATCCTATATTGGCAGAGTCCTATTTGAACACTTTGAGGTCTGGAGCAAGGCACTTGACAGATTCTACAGACTGTTCATTCATTGCTCTTACATTTGGTGCATTTGAATTTTTTATATTGACTTGTTTTAGTACTTTAATAGTGATGTGTTTATCATGCAGAGGCAATTATAAAAATTCATATAAAATTCCAAAGAGGGTTTGGCATAGACCAGGATATAATTGAATAGGACCCAAAGGAAAGGGTTTATTCAAAATGGAAATCCATATAACCTCTATTTTGGCTAACAAAGAACATAAGCATTCCTACATGTCAGCATAATCTCTATTGAAAACATCTTTAGTGAATGACAAGTTGATTGGCCTGAATTTGATAAAGCTAGAATATAAATACATAATTTCAGGGTGGCCAGTATTATGACAGATGTTGAATTCTGCATGAACACAGAAATAGGATGAACTACATAGAAAATGCTGATAGTTTGTGAATATAGGCAGTAAGGAAAATAGATTGAGACTGTCTGGGTAAAAAAAATGGCCATGGGGATTGAATATATGACAAAATGCAGGGAAGCAATCCTTGGGGTATGTGCTAGTACACAGTCATATCCCACTGAACAAGTCCAATCTTGTCTGATCTCAGAAGCTAAAACATATCAGAACTGGTTAGTATTTGTATAGGAAACTACCTGGGAATACAGGCTAGTCTAGTCAAAAAGTTATACAAGTGTCCCTGGGGATCCCCAAGTTCCTTTCAAAGGATTCAGGAGAACAAAACTATGTTCAAATACTAAGACAATATTTGCCTATTAAATATTCCTCTCTTTTCTAACTACATTATCTGTGTGAGGTGGGATTTTCTTTGTGTACCTAAACAAACATAGCTCAACAGATTAAAAAGAAATACTCCTTTTATTTGGTATTTTCTAAATTCAGAATAAAGCAGGGGCAAGGTGGAGGCAAATGAGCAGAAAGGATTTCAATTTATGTGGAATCTAGAAAATACGAAGTCTTGGTGTCAACTTTCCTAAAGTTGGAAAGAGAGGTTGTAATTGGAATGTGAGTGACCTTAAACATGAGGATAAGGAGCTTAGAACTTATTCGGGCACCAACAGCAAGCCTTTGGTTTCTGAGCACTATGGCATTCTAGATCCCTCAGGTAATCAATTGCCCACCTCTGTTCTAGAATATTGCAATCTGATTGATATAATTTGACATTTATCTAGCTCTTTAAAGTTTTCAGAGCATCTTACATATGTAACCTGCCTGGGGTGGGTAGAGGGGGGAAGCAGTGACTCTAAGCCTTGGGGGAACAGGCTATACCTACTCAAGTGCCTTTCCCCAACCCTTAAAGTTTACAAACAGGACTCTCCAAATTAGGGTGAGGACAGTTAGGTGGTGTAGTGGATAAAGCATCAGGCCCGGAGTCAAGAAGACTCATCTTCGTGAGTTCAAATCTGGTCTTGGACACTAGCTATGTAACCCTGGGCAAGTCACTTAACCCTGTTTGCTTCAGTTTCCTCATATGTAAAATGAGCTGGAGAAGGAAATAGCAAACTACCCC
Organism: Potorous gilbertii; assembly: GCA_028658325.1. NCBI lineage: Eukaryota > Metazoa > Chordata > Mammalia > Diprotodontia > Potoroidae > Potorous > Potorous gilbertii. Next base: position 419,870,873 of record CM053771.1, read on the forward strand.
AATATTTTGCTAAGAAAACCCCAAATGAGGTCACAAAGAGTCAGACACTATTGAAAAAAAATGCCTGAATAATAACAAGTTAGGTTGGATTGAGACTATCTCAAAAGAGGGTCCTCTGCATAAATAATTTATTCCTTTTCAATGCTGCTTCTCAGAGATATTTTATTGAGCATTCTCAAAGTTCCTGGGGGTCTACCCTTGACTTTGAATTGGAAGGGAGTTGGGGAAAGAAGAGGAAAGAGCATGCCAGGGGCCATTATACTATGACTTCTACAGAGCAGTCACCAAAACTTATGAATCATTTGATCACGGCACAGTAACCACAACCAGAATCAGAAGATGGTGGAGATGTTCTGAGAATGAACTACAGACTACTGGATCTGCACTGCTGACAACATATGAGTTAGAAAGACAAAGCTATGACCCTCTTACCTTCTATTTCTCCAAGAAGTCACATTTATTTAAAAATCTAGCTGGCATGGGGGTTGGGAGATACAGAAGAGAAGACTTTCATTCAGGTAACACTAGTCTGGTAGAGGGCTACAACTGCATGTACACAGTTACCATAGTGTTGCATCCATAACAACATAGTAATACTACTAGTGCCTGAATTCACTCATGGTGAGTTGCCATGTTGTCTCATTGATGCTTATACAAAGGCACTTTGAGCTAAGTACTAAGGTATTATTATTTTACAGATGAGAAAAGTATGGTCAGGAGAAGTTATCTGCCTAGTCCATTGTCCCACATCTAGAGATGCTTAAGGTGACATTTGAACTCATATCTCTTCTGCTCCAAATCCAGTTCTCTAACAACAATGCCTTGAGAGATGTATAGATATAGATAACTCAATAACAGAACTCTTTCTGTGACCAGGAAAAAAATTAATTTCCAATTCAGATAAAATATTAAGCCAAGATATTGTTGATTCCATTACTTAACATTTGAAAATAACAAGCAAGAGCCCAAAGCAATTAGCCATGCATCTCAATTTTGACATTTACTTCTCTATCACATAGCACCTAGCAAGTTCTGGGGCCTCTCCTGTAGTCACCCCATTCATTTAGATTAGTTAATGGTACATCTTATCTGGGGAAAACCTGACATAAAATCTAGAAATACACAAATGAAAAGCACATTTCCTTGATGAACTTCATGTTACAGACCACAGACACATACACACATGCATGCACACACAGAATTTCTCTAATCTGTTAACTGATAGTTACTGACTTGCAAGTCCATACCTCCTTTTTTTCTTTCCGATTTCCCACTTATCCAGCATAAATAGGAGTGGTTATGAGAGAAATCCAAATCCAAGGAAAAGAACAGATTCCTGAAGGGGATAATTACGAATTATGGTGCCTCAGGATTAAATCTAGATGTTGGGATAGAAGTAGAAGGAGACTCTAGGGACAGGGAAGGAAAGGGAGAAGGACTGAGTATAGAAAAGAAAAAAAGGGAGGGGGAAGAAAAGAATGAGAAAGGGGAAGTAAAGCAAGAAGAGGAGGAAAGAGAGGGAAGGAAAGAAGAAGAAAGAAGGAAAAAGAAGAAGAGAAAGAGGAGGAAGGTCAATTCCTGGCAAAATGATCAAGTCAAAAATGTATCTAAAAATGAGTCTTCCACTTTGCTGTTAACTATAAAAAATACAGTTTTGCATTGTCAGCTTATTTTTAAGTGAGAAATGCCAGGTTCTACCAGAAGTATAAAGCAGTTAATCCCTGTTTTGGTATACATATTTGACATCTAAGATGAATGAAAATCTAAACTGAACTGAAAATTTAAATAATCCAAACAGGTCCCTCCTCAAATGACCATGCAGCCATTTCTCAAAGATGTCCTCAGAACCCTACAATAGTAACTTCAAAAGATTGAATATATTTCCAAACCTCTTATTATTGAAAAAATAAGCTAGAGGTGCAGAATGAAACAAGGCATGGCTGGAGGTGGTGATTTTTTTTTTTTGCTAGACTATACATTTTGTCACAAGGGAGAGCTGGGAAAGAGAGGCAAATAGGTTAGTGTATAGTGATAGACATGAAAAAGAAACCTCAATAAATCAGTTTTTAAACGTACAGAAGAAAAATGAGGACAAAGCATTTTTGTTACTATATTGTTAAATGTAATATACATTAATCATTTACATATATATGGATATGTGTGTATGAGAGGGAAGTAGGGTAGAGTGGGTAGATATAGATTGAAAGATAGATAGACAGACAGACAGACAGATAGCTGACCTTGGAGCCAGGAAAACCTAGATTCAAGTTCAGCCTTTGATACATCCAGGTTATATGACCCTAAACAAGTTATTTTAACCTCTCAGTTGTCTAGGCAACTCTCTTAAGACTATAAGTTGCAAAGAAGGTACCAACTGGCATTGGTAGAAGGAATTTCCTCATTCAGGAGTTCCCTATACTAATTAAATCATAGATCTAGTGGTTATTCCCACATATATGTACAAAATATAGAGTTGTACATACATGTATATATACATACATAGAGATAGGTGTACATGTATTTATATATATACATATATGTATATATGGAGAGAGAGATGTGTGTTACATGTATGTATGACTTTTTTTTTAAAATGAACGACATTTCCATAAAGCCATACTTCTCTTATACAATCCTCCTTTTCTTCGTGTATTGAATTGTTCACATTTGCTAATGATTTAAGTTTTCAATAAAAAAGAAAATTTTAAATAAAATTTAAAAAGGCTTCCCAAGAGACACTATTTCCTGAAATATCCACTTGCATTTTTTAGGCAGTACTGATTGTTAAGTCTTCCCTTATAAAGAACAAAATCCTGTTTCTGCAGCTTCCACTAATTGCTCCATTGGTCTTATGGGAGGAAAGTAAACATGTCTAATCCCTCTTCTATGTGACAGACAGCCCTTACACACAGCCCTCTGATCTCCTTAAATTGTCTCTTCCCCAGACCAAAGATCCTCATTTCATAGGATCGGAATTCTAAAACTGAGAGAGGCCTTAGAGGCCCTCTAGGACAATCATCATCCTCTTACAGATGAGGAAACTGAGTGACAGAGAGGTTAAGGAGTTTTCCAGAATGCCCTTGATCCCCTGGCCAGGCTATAAACTCCTTAAGGCAGACATTATTTTCACTTGGTATGCCCAGTGCTTAGTATGATGCCTGGTACATCACTTGTTGATTGATCTACCAACTGACTGATTAAAACATTGAAAGTATATGATGGGGGACAGATTCCCTTTTCTGCATAGTAGAAACAATTTGAGAAATACACATAATGATAACCATGGTTGAGGACAAAAAAATTGCTAAAAATGAAAAGTAACCACTATGCTAATACAGGCAAAATTCTGGTTGCCTAAAGAAGTAACCACCACCATTTGATGCAACCCTAGCATTAACCCTGTTAAGCCTTGAATATCCATCAGGCGCTCTGATAGAGGACTGACCTTGAAGTCAGAAAGACCCAGATTCAAATCCAGCCTCTCGCACATAATAACTGTACAACCATGGGCAAATCCCTTATTCTACTGCTCTAGAAAATTTTCTAAATCAGATATAATGTTACTAATAAATTAATAATCCTAATCAGTGGGCATTAGTATATTTCAGGAATGAGTTATTTTCATGGATGAAATCCTAGTTCCAGGAAATCCTTCCCCCCCCCAAAAAAATCCCTTAATTGTAGCACATTATACGACAGTCCTACTAAAAGAATAACGACATTCCATTTATCATACAGATCCTCAGTAGAGAATTTATGGAGAAATATAGGATAAGAGACCATGGAAGGATTGTGATCCATGGAAGGAAAACAAAATAAAACCAATATACCAAAGCACCATGGTGTCAATTAGGGCACAGGTAAAAAGATCTAAAAGTTCAGGAAGTGAGGACAAGGGACAGCAGGACTCCCTTAGGACAACTCATTGATAATTACTTACGCATGCTACCTTCACATCCAGTCCATTTTCTTTTCAATATCTCTAGATCTTGGAATTCTTTAGTTTCCCAAATAACCCTTATTTACTCTCTTTCACTCTGTCTTTCACTCCGTGTGGATCTCTCTGTCTCTTTTCCCTCCTTTCACACTCCCATCCCTTCCTCTTTGTCTATCTCTCTTCCTCTCTCTTGACCTCGATTTATCTCTCCACTGTGACTGTTGCTTACTACTCCTAACCTTGAATTGGAAATCTGAGACTCTGCCCTATCTGATCATGTCCTTCTCCTTTGGAATTGATTGTGTAACATGGGAGAGACTGGCAAGGGACCACCCAGCATGGTGTCAAAAAACACTCTATGCTACATGTGTAAAGCAGAATTATAGTAGCCCGAAAGAAATATGAAATGCCCAAATTTAGAGCCATCTCTACCCATATGTTCAGGTGGACTATTTTTGCCTGACCTGAGGTAGTCTTCTGAGCTCATATTGGGCTGTTCAGCCACAGTTTGACACACTGTACCTTGACTCCAACATGGTGATGTCCTTTTGGTCCTGTTCAAGAATGAAAGACAACAATTGATCAATCAACTCAAACCAGTTCTGAATCTCATTCCACCCTTCTTGGCTTGACTCCCAGCTAGAGGCACCCTTCTACCACCACAACCAGCACTACTCTCAGGCTAAAAGATCCTTTGTGCCTACCATAAGATAGTCATTTGTTAGCTATTAACCAGTTCATGCAGGACAAAAGATCCATTACAGTAGTATCTGCTAATGTAAATCTGCCCCAAGTTTTGTGTGATTCCAGGCTTTCTGAGTTTGAAGCCAGTAATATGTAAAAAGAAAAGAAAGACTCAAAGGTTGTACTTACTACTTAAGTCTGGGTAGTAAGGAGAAAAGTTGTGCCATTAACCAAAATAGAGAAGTCAGGAAGAGGAAGATTTTTTAAAAAAGTATTGATCTTCAGAAATAGACCTGAAGACCGGTATCTGAATACAATCTGAATACAAATGACAACAGATAGATGAAAATGCAAGACTGAAGCTCAGATATCAAAACTAGACTTAATGATTTAAGACAGGTTGAAATTGAGGTTACAGTTATGACATCTCAGAATAGGAGTTCATGTCCATCTGCATTGTATTCAATGAGGGGTTATCAGCCACAGTGTGAAAACACTGTGAGGGAGAATTCACTATCTCCCACAAGGTCCATTCGTTTTGGATACCCCTAACTTTTAGGAAGTTTTTCTTACATCAAGGATGAATCAGTACTTTGTCCAAGTTAGTACTGACCTTGCGGGACAAGTTGGAAAAAAATCCCTCTTCCAAATGCATGCCCTTCAAAATCCTTGAAGAAGCTATTATATGTATTCTAAACTTTTTTCTTCTTCACATTAAACATTCCCAATGCCTTCAGATGACTCTTGTATGACCATCATTAATTTGCTTTCCTCTGGATGCACTCCAATTTATTAATGTCCTTCCAAAAATTGGCACCCAGAGCTTAATACTTCAGATGTGGTCTGACCAGTTCAGAGTACAGTAGGGATGATCACTTCCCTAGTCATATCTAGATATTATTTCTCAATGTAAAAGAAATTGCCTTGTTTGGGGGGAGGGGGGAGCTTCCAAGCTACAATCATTTGGAACTTGAAGCATATTAAAACACCAACAATACTTTTAAGGTGAATTATTGTCTGGTCATGCCTCCTCTAATATTGTTCTTGGGAAGCTGATTTTTTTTTTACCTCCGGTACAAGTTTGTCTTATAAGATTCAAAAAAATGTTCTAAGATATTTTTAGACCTTGACTCTGTCATTCAATATATTAGTATCTCTCCTAGTTACGATCTATATGTGAATTTGTTAGGTATAGTATCTATACCTTAATGCAAGTCATTGATAAAAATTGTTAAACAAATAAAAAAATGGACATTCTTTTAAACATCTCATTCCAGGATAACATCAAATCATTAATGACTAAATACCCTTTAGGTCCTGTCAAACAGTTCCTATATTCAGCTAATTGTCCTATCATCTAGCTAACATCTTTTTATCTGGTTTACAAGAAAAGCATGAGAGACCTTGTCAAATGATTCCCTGAAATCTAGATAGACAACATTGTTAGCATTTTCCAAATCTATCAGTCTATTAACCCTGTTAAAAAAAAAAAAAAGTAAACATTCTGTCATGTCCTACTTTTGATGAATCTATGGATTCTAGGCATTATTTTGACCACTACTCCCTTTTCTAGAAGTTCATTAACCTTCCTTTGATCACGTAGTCTAGAATTTGCTAGGAATCAAAGTCAAGTTCACTGTCTTATAGTGTGTACATTTCACTCTCCACTCTGCTGAAAATCAGGATATTTTCTTTTTTCCATTTCTGCGGTACTTCTGTTTTCATTGAATCTAACATAACTGACAATGATCCAACAATAGCATCCACAATTTTTTTTCAGTAAACTGGGATGTAATTTACTTATACCTAACAACTTGTTACTCTCTTATTAACTTAATACTTATCTTGGTCATCAATTCCCTATTAGCCATTTCTCTTCTGTCTTTTCTAGTCCAAAGATAGTTCTTGTTGGCATGTAAAATAACATTTAAGTTACTTTTTCTTCTCTCTATATTGAATTAGTATCATTCCAACCACTCAAGCAGGGGCCCTAAAGCCTTCACTGATCCTCTTTTACTCAAAGTAATACATTTTTTTAGCTTTCCTTGATATCCTTGGCTCATTCTGACTTTTAAAACACTCCTAAAAACTAATCTTTAGGACAATGCTGTGCTTTTATATTCATACTCAATTATTTGTCCTTGCTTCCATCATGTGTAAAGGCATTTTAAAAATCTGAGCTAGTATATCATAAAAGAATTAGAAGAGAACAGGATCTGTACTTTTCACAATGCTGGCTGGTGTAGAATTTTTCACCAAACAAGTAATAAAGGAATCCTTCCCTACTTTCAATGTCCAGATCAATACCATATCCTTCATGCAATCTTCTGATCCTACTCAATACTAGTGGCTCCTCCAAAAAGCTGACTTGTATTTACTTAGCATATACTTTTATTTACTTAGATGTGTACATATTTTTCTTCTTATAGGATTACGCTATTTGAGGACAGGGACAGTTTAAATTTTTTCTTTATAACTCCAATTCTCAGTGCCTGGAACATAATAGACGCTTAATATATGACTGTTGATCGAGGTCACAAAATTTTTTTTGAAAAATCATTTCAATTATATGAAATTGAGCATTTGGCTAAACAAAATGAATGCAAGTAAGCTAGAGTAAGGAGGAATATTTTTCATTGGAAAAAATCTTTGTATCAGACACCTCTGATAACAGCCATTCTCAAATGAATAAGTGGTCAAAGGATAGGAGGAAGCAGTTCTCAAAAGAACTGCAAACTTTTAACAATATGAATAATTGCTACAAATCACTCTGAGAGAAAATCAAATCAAAACAACTCTGAGGTTTCATTTCATACTGGTCAAATTGACAAAGTTAACAAAAGATGTAAATAGTCATTGCCCGAGGAGATAGTCACATTGCAGAAAATAGACATAAGCCATTGTTGGAGTTGTGTATTGACCCAGTCATTCTGGAAAATAATCTTAATTAAATTTTTTTTAAATAATTGCTATGCTCATGCCCATTTTATCCAAAGATCCTAATGCTAGGCATATATGGCAAAAAAAAAAAAGTCAAAAACAGAAAGATAAGTCCAATATACACCAAAACAGTCATAATAGCATTTTAAGGTGGCAAAGAACTGGAAACAAAATGATTACTAGTTAGGGAATGGCTAAACAAACTATAGTATATGAATATACTAGAACATTACTGCACTGTAAGAAACAGAGAATTTGAAGAATTCAAAGAAGCTTGTAAAGACTTACATAAACTAATTCAAAATGGAGTCGTCAAAAAAACCAGAAAAATAATCTATACAATGATTTGTGTAATGTAAATGCAAAGAAGAAGAAAAGGGAATTGTTATATAATTATATTAATTAAGCTTGATCCCAAAGAAAAATTGAGAAAATATACCTCCCTGCCTTTACTGAAAAAGTGGGGCAATGTGAAAGTAGAACACTTACTCTACCATCAGAAATAGTTGATATGTTCATTGGTTTTGCTCAACTGCTTTTTCCCCCACTTTTATTTTTAATCTTTATTACAAGGAAGATTTACTGGGAAGTAGAAAAAAAGAATGTACTTAGAAATGAATATGATGTAAAAAACAAAAAATCTGTAAAATGAAATTTATATCAAAAATGTAAAATCTAAGTTAGTTGTTGAGATATTTGAGTCCACATCAATCTCCTTGTATAATTTCCCATTTTCCTCCTCTTCTAATACATGTTGTGATCCTGTGGCAAAATGTAAGTTCCCTTAGGTCAGAACTGTCTCACTTTGGTATTTGTACACTGTATACAATTAATAAATGCTTGATAAATTGATTCGTCAGACTCATAATCTCTCACTTAGACTATTGAGATATCTTCCCAATTGGCACCCTTGCGTAAAGTCTCTATGCCCTCTAATCTACAACTGCCAAATTGGTATTTCTAACACACAGGTTTGATTAGAACACTCTCTTCTCAAAAGGCTTCAGTGGCTCCCTATTGCCTTTAAGATAACCTTCTGGTTGGCTTTTAAAGCCTTCCACACCCTGTCTTCATTCTCTTTTTTCCAGGCTTATTCCATATTTCTACCCTTTCTGCACTTCAGCCTATCTGAAAACAGCCCTTTCATACAGTTCAGCCAGAGGACCCATTAAACATAGGAGCTTTTCTGATTCCCCTAGCTGATGGTATGACTCTCCCACACCTAATATACTTTGTACTTATTTTTGAATATGGTTTGTTATCTTACTTATATACGTGTGTGTGTGTGTGTGTGTGTGTGTGTGTGTGTGTGTATACTTATCTTACTTATATTGGTGAGTTGCTAGGTGATGCAATCAATACAGCACCTGGCCCAGAGTCAGGAAGGCCAGGTTCAAACCTGACCTCAGACATACTTACTAATGTGTGACCCTGGGAAAGTCTCTTGACTTCTGTTTACCTGAGTTTCCTCAACTGTAAGACGGGGATAATGATAGCCCATAGCTCTCAGGTTTGTTGTGGGGATGAAATGAGCTATCTGTAAAACACTTAGCACGGGCCCTAGACATTGTAGGCATTTAAGAAATCCTTCCTTTCAGCACCAAGCACAGAAACACTGAAACACAATAGTTGCTTAATAAGTATTTGTTATTTGATTCCTCCACATCAAAAAAAATGAAAATGTGTAAAGTATTGCACTGGGGTGGGAAGAATGCCTAGAGAAAACAAAAGAGGATTGCCTGCCCCAAGGAACTAAGCTCTTCCTGGTAGGGATGCAAGTTAAACAAATGAATACAATGCCACTGCTTCCAAAAGTTGGACTATTAAATGACTAAATATAATTCCCAATTTCAATGAGAGTTATCTTATTTTCCAGATAATAGGTATCAGGGTAGGCACAAAGCATTACATATAAAAATTTTCCTCATTATCAATCAACTAAATTCCCCATAGAGCCATAGATTTCTATTTCCCTCCTATTAAAATTCTTGCTTTTGTAAAGATAAACGTGCAGGGCATCCAAATCTACAATCCAGTTAATTCTGAAAGGCTCTAAGGAATTTGATGAGAGAATCATTTAAGAAGGAGAGGTTTGGCACTGTTAGGAAAGAAAAGGAGGAAAGGATTTGGGGTCCTCAATAAATATACGTTAAATTAAAGGTCCAAAGTCAAAACTTGAGAAAAGTTGGCCAAAAAGAACATGCAAACATAAGCATCATCAGGGGAGAAGCATTGGACTCCAGAGCCAAAAAATCAGATAGTTTGAGGCAGCCCAACAGAAGATCTTGAATGTCAGGGTAAGGCTTTTGGCATGGGTGGGAAGGGTAATAGGGAGCCACTATGGGGTTTTGATGATAGGGGTGACATTGTCAAAGCAGCGGGTATGAAAGATGATTTTGGCAGCAATGAAAAGGCTTGTCTGCAGGGGAGCCATGCTGGAAGCAATGAAGAAAGCCAGTGAGGAATAGGTTGTAATTACTGGTCTTGGAACATGATCATTTCCTTGCCATTAAAATGATCTTACCACAGTAAGGCATAGAATTTACTCCTTCCTACAAAGAGATGGTTTAGTATTTTGGGGTATAAGAGATCACGATGTTTAACATTACATTTAACATTTAATATTAATTCTGCACAGATTATCTGAAAAGAGAACATACAGGAAGATTAAAAAGAGAACAAAGAGGAAAACTGTATAAATATCAGAATAAAAAATAATAAGAAGAAACATTTATTAAGTATAACGATATGCCAGTCACTGTTCTGTGCTCTAAGGATACAAAGAAGGGCAAAAAATATGATCCCTGCCTTCAAAGAGATCCCATTCTAATGAGTAAGGAATTACATGCAAATGGAAGCCAGCAACGCCAGAAGGTGGAAGGGAGAAGGGGGAGAGTTTATTTATTACATTTCCCCACAAGACGATATTTTCTTTCTAAAAATTCTTGAATAATAGCAGTGCCTTGAAACCAACTGCCTTTAAAGGGAAGTGAAATACATGCTTCCTTTGCAGATAAATAGAAAGGCAAAGCAGAAAGGGTGAGTTTCAATTTAGGGTAAACAGGCAGCAATGGAATCTTTTGGATCAGTGTTAAATTTCAAGGAAAACTTTATCACACATTTTCATAATACACTTTACTTTATAACTACTATATCTCAATAGGGAATTACTGTACTTTTGTATGAAGAATCCTTGTCACCTAGAGTCCTCACTTCTGATTGTGGCACTCATTTTAATTCCACAAGAAATGAAAAATGTCATCTAAACTTCTCAATGTATTAGTTTCTCCACAATGTATTACCCTCAATGTATTAGTTTCTGACACAAACTACATACATATACATTTATACAAAAAATATTATACATTATGTTATAATCTATTATATATTATATATTTGTAATATGTAACATATTACTACATTGTAAGTTTTAAATATAATGTTATATACAATGTTTATATACAATGTTATATAATACAATATAAGATATAAAGTAACAGTTATGAATAACATTTATAAAATTATGTATTATATAGTATAAATTATATATAATTACATATATAATATATACAAGTTACATAAGATCAAACATTTCTGAAAGGAACCTTACAGATTATCATTTTGTTCCTCTTGGATTCTTTGTTTTATTTTTTTATTAATGAAATAAATAAGCATTTTCACAACAGTAAAATAAAAAGATAATTGTCCATGAAACTGCAAATCTATTATGTACAGTTTGCTATTCCTTTTAAATATATAATAAAGTTATATAAGTTTCTTTTTTTCCCTTTTTTTCTCTTTGTCCCCTCTACCCACTCCTCACCACATTACAGGTGGCTACCATTAGACATAAATATCACTTAACCTCCTCAAATAAGAAAACCAAGGGAAAATGGCTTGCCCAATGTCAAACTACAGCTACACATTAAGGATCACTATATTTATCCATCTACCCTAAAGGTGAAGTCCCCTATACATATCATCTCCCCTCTGTTGGCATGTCAGCTCCTTGACAGCAGCGCTGTCTTACTTTTCTATCTGTATCCCCAGTGCTTATAATAGCATTTGGCACATATTACATATTTAATAAATGGTTTTTCATTCATTCAGTTCATAAAGAAACAGCATAGGCAGAAATCACAGGCAGTGGACATTAGGAACAGTGTAAACCCTGGCATTACCTTGCCTATCAACACTAAGTAATGCCAATACCAAAGGGCTTGGTAATTAGCCAGTCTGTAGAAACAAAGAAGTAAGCAAAATCAGAGGAAAGAGTCAAGATCCTCAAAATATTAATATGAGGATGATAGACATCAGTCAAGAAATTCAGAGATGGGCCCAGAGTTGGTTTGCCATTTCCTTGTTCATGATAAGAATTCACATCTCATGGATTTAGAGCTGGAAGGAGCCTTAGAGGTAATCTAACCCACCCCTTTTATTTTACTGATGAGAAAACTGAAACCAGAGAGGTGAAGTGATTTACCTCAGGTCACTAGGGCAGAGCTAGGCATTAAACCTAGGGCCTCTTACATCAAAATCCAACACCCTTTCCTACAGCACCTCACTACATCTGGTAGCCTGTTGAAAACACTATGGAAGTGTTCAGCCCAACTCTCTAGGATCATGTCCTTATCACTAATCAATGTGGCCCTATCAGGACTGAGTAGTTGTGATGCACTATAGGTTTCTGGTCCATAAATAGCTTTCAGGGAATCATAAAAGCATTTTGGATTGTAACTATGAGCATAAAACTGAATTTCATCTGCTTTCTTACTGAGCCAGGAATCCTGCCTCTCCCTAAACTTTGCTTGTACTTTGCTTTTGATGGAATTAAATGCTACCTCCTTAGAGGTGCATGAACTATCCTGCTGGCAAATTCTATGGAGTTCCTGTTTTTCATTTAGCAGCTTCTGAATTTCCCCAAACCAGTCTTGGTGTTTGAGAGCGTTCTGACCCAGATGAGCAAATAGAGCACTGTACTATATATCTCTGAAAGCTGCCCACTCCTTTTCTGCTCCACTGTTTCCAACTATGAGTTGGCTCAACTTTCCCTCCAAGTTAGCAACAAACTGTTTACGCTCAAAGAGTTCTAATTGTTGACATTAATTCTTCTGATAGTCATTTTGCCTTGGGGGCAGCACTTTTGATGAATGTGAATATTTAGTTTGGAAAGGATAAGTCTATGATCAGTCCAGCACTCTGCACCACACATTGCCTTTGTCACTCTCACATCTTGTTTGTCTCTTTTCCTTACGATCATATAGTCTATTCGATGCCAGTGTTTTCTGTGAGGGTGCATCTATGAAGTTTTGTTGTGTTTAGGTAAAGGGAAATCAGTGTTGGTGATGAGGTCATGTGAAGTGCAAATCTTTAGCAGTAAATGACCACAGCTGTTGCTGTTTCCAACTCCGTTCCTCTTAGGACCCCCTGCCAAGTTTGGTAGTCTGAGCCTACTCTAGTATTAAAGTTACTCAGAATGATAAGCTTGTCCTCTTTGGCACATTGACAGTCTACCAGCACCATGCCAGGAAACTGACTCGCTTCCATTCGAACTGTCTTAGGAAGATTCTGAGGATCACCTTGCGGGATAAGGTACAAGACGCTGAATTCCTTGCCCGCAGTAAAATGCCAAGTATTCAAACTATGCTTCAGAGAGTGCAACTCCGATGAGCTGACCACGTTGTTCGAATGCATGCAAAATACACACTTGCCAAAAGGACTATTTTATGGAGAACTTGCATGGGGCAGGTAACCACATGATGGTCAGAAGAAGCAATACAAGGACACACAGACTCAAGGTCTCTCTCAAGAACTTTGGATCTGATTGTGCCGCATGGGAGACACTGGCACAGGACCATCCAGAAAGAGTGCTGTGCTCTATGAGCAAAGCAGAATTGAAGCAGCACAAAATCAATGTAGGATGCACAAATTTGGAGTATCTACCCCAAATGTTCACACAGACTATCTATGCTCAATCTGGCAGTGCATTCTGAGCTTGCATTGGTCTGATCATACTGAAACTTGAGTTTATCATGGTGATGTCATTTTGGTTCTCTTTGAGAATGAAGGACAACAACTAACCTTTGGTAGCACATTAGGATTTACAAAATACTTTTTCCTCTTACCTCTGTGAAGAAGGGAAAGAAAATATCAGATTTTATAACATTTTTATAGATGAAGATATTGATACCTGAGAAGTGTTTAGTTATTTGCACACCCACACAAAACTATTAAGTGTCAGTTCAAAGACTATATTCCTAAGCAATCTTTCCACTTTATCACACTCAATTGGAAAAATCGGGAGAAGAAATCATTTAAGAGACTGAATCAGTGGAAAAACTTACTGTTAAACAAATATGCCAGAAAGGACAGTAGTCAAAAGGACAATAGAACCTGGGAGCAAAAAGCCATACTGGCAAAAATAGGAGGGTTTTTTTAATAGCTGAAACACTCAGGATAGCACACTCAGAAGGATAAACCCATTATAAATAGCACATGGTTTTCACTGTCCAAATAGGCCAAGTATCCAGTTCACACCACTCCTACTTTGATCTCTCAGCAGCTAGACATTCAGCTGCTCCTGGTGGCCTCTTGAACAGACTAAACATTTTTCCACATAGCAAAAACTCAAAGGAAAACAGCACACAGCACACAGTCTACTATTTTTTTTCAAAAGCCTTGAATCAGATATGAGCATCAATCACCATTTCCATTCTTCAGGATCCCTGGCTCCCCATTTCATCACTAGCTTCTCAATCTCATTTTTTCCCCTATCAGTAGAGACAGAACACATACACAAGATAAATGATGATATTAAGTAGCATATAATCAGCCCAAAACAATCAGTACAGATGTCAAGTACTGCAATTCAAAGGAGAGTTAGATCACATTAGGATATATCACAGGTATGAAACATGATGCTGACCTTTAAGGAAGAGCAAAACTTGGCAAAAGGGGAAGAGGAAGTGGTCATTTCAATGTGCAAAAAGGGAATTTATAATGAATTTTTAGGAAACAACAATCAGATCAATCAGCTTTATTGGAATATGAAGAATTATTGGAGAACCATAATGATAGATGAGTTTAGACCTATCCTGGCACTCCCAGCAGCTAATGCCTTCTCCTTTCAGATTACCTTTCCCTGCATATATCTTATATGGATTTGATTATTTACATGCTGTTTTCTTCATTAGCATGTAAGCTCCCTGAGACAAGAACTGGTTTGTCTGTTTGTTTTTACTTTTCTTTGTATCCCTAGCACCTAGTACAGTGTCTGGTACATAATAATTTCTTGTTGACTGGAAAACAGGTAGATTAGCTGATATTGACTGACTGACTGAATAGAAAGGAGGTTAGTACCAATCACAAGGGAGAGCAACATGTACAAAGCAGCATATTAAGACAATTAAGCCAGGCACCATATGTAGAATTGATTGTAGAGGGAATGAGACTAAATGGAAGAAGAAAGTTAAGAAACTTACAATATTTCATGTTCAAGATGAGCATACCTAAAGTGGATGGGACAATGGGGTTGCAAAAAAGCTACTCAACTCAAATTTTGCTTGTTTTCTACCAAACAAAATGATCACTGGCAGAATAAACCTGGCTTTTGGTAAATGGATGCTCTTTACAAACTAAATTCCAGGGTACCCAAAGAAGAGGCAGATGTAATTGTTGAAGCACCATCAGGGAAGTATGAAAAAAAATATGGAAAACGACAGATACGTTGCAACACTAGCTATAGGTAAATGACATTCTGATTTTTAAAAAGTAGAAGTACAATTTGCAAAACAAACCAATGAACTTAAATTTAATTGCTAGTAAAATTCTAGAATATAGATATCTTTGGGGTTATTCCTCAACATCTAGAACAAAAATTTATTAGAGCTTCATCTGAGCTAAATCATACCAGACTAGTTTTATCTGCAGTAATAGTATCAAAATAAATGGAATGTAATAGACATGGCTTATCTAGATTTCAGTCAACTATTTGGTAGTGATTGTTGTCACAGATTGTCTCAATCTTCTCTTACTAAAGTAGGAGGCAAACTCATTTGCTAGGTGGAACAGTACAGAAAGTGCCAGTCCTGGTGTTTGGAAGACTCATCTTCATGAGTTCAAATCTGGCCTCGGACCCTTTCTAGTTATGTGATCCTGGGGAAGTCGCTTGATCCTATTTGCCTTAATTTCTTCATCTGTAAAATGAACTGATGAAGGTTTCTGCCAAAAAAAACCCAAATGGGGTCATGAAAAGTTGGACTCAACTGAAAAACAACTGACCAGGGTAATACAAGTGGAGTTGGGGTCTTGAGAAAGGAAAAGGTTTGAAACAGCTATTACTGGTAGTATATGTTAAGGAGTCCATCAGAGATAAATAAAAAGATTACTATGCAATAGTTGAAATCTTGGCCTCCGACACTTACTAGCTGTGATCTTGGAAAAGTCATTTAGTCTCTATCCACCTCAATTTCCTCAAATCAAAATGGAGATGATGACAGCACCTATGTTCCAGGATTATTATGAGATCAAACGACATAATATTCATAAAGCACTTAGTGAGTGCTTCCTCCCTTTCTTCCTGCTTTCCTGTGGCCCCAGTCTACTCTTTGTGACTTGTTCTAGTGGAGCTTGGTGGTCTAGGAGTATGAGTAGACAAGAAAAATCATGAAGGTGATCCAGTACTGGAAAGTAGAAAGGTGAGAAAATGGAAAACTTAGAATGAAGAAAACAATGTATAAGGTCAAAACTGTGAAGACAGAGAAGCAAACTCAGAATGAGGGTTAAATAGATTGGAAATACAGAGAAAGCTGGAGAGAGATGAGACAACACCATTATCAATAATGTCATTAGTAATAAGCATTGTAACAATTATCCCACTCAGCACTGGAATCACACGTTATTTGAGCTTATACATAGAAAAGAAATATGACGTGAGCACACATAGAACAGGCAGGAACCTTGAATCAAAGTACAAAATGTTTCATTGAACAAAATTGAAAAGCAAATAATGGGAAAAATATGTGATAAGACCATTCTCAAGCCACACACACATGAGTTCAATTTCTCATAAATTTACACACCAGGAGGGGCAAGAACAAATGTCCAGAAAATAAATACTCCAAGATAAGAACAGGTTTTGCCTTTGGTCTTACATAATGATTTGAAAAACCTCTCTTGTCTAGCTTCTCGTGGTTTAACATTCTGGTAACTACCTTCATCTTGCTGATATTTCAGTGAATCCACCCAATAGGTAATTCCTCAGTACAGACCTACCTCTCCCATGCCATCACTCTTCCACACCCACCTCTGAAGCATTTGTCACCTTATTGCTGTAAAATCCTACTCTGGTATGCAAAAGGAATACATGGGTAGCTTTAAGATTTTCAGTCACCCATCTCAATAATAATAGTCACTCAAGCCTAGAAGGTCCAGAAGAGAGCCCTTAGGCAGGGGCCAAGGGTTATCCAATGTATGAGCTTCAGAGTGCAGTAGGTTTAAGGTTCTGGGAGAGGGGAGAGGAAGGGAAGGGAGGGGAGAATCAAGCCAGTAAAACCCAAGTTAACTGGGTATCTTCTGGGCATCCAAATTCACCTTCCTTTGAAGAGAAGGAAGGGGAGGGGGAAGCAGACAGGAGAAGAGGAGCTGAGATATCCTGCAAGCTGGGTTCCCATTCAGGCAACTGCATCTACTCACAGATTGTTGTGTTCATCCTTCATTGCCGAAGAAGACCATGACATCAGAGACATGATGACATGACTTGCACTTGACTTTGTTTTGAGTGAGGGAGGGCTGTGCAGGTCACCAGCCTCACTTTTCCTCCAGAACCATCTGAATCCAGTGACCAGATATTCCTCAGGCAGACTGGAGATGACCCATCCCCTGGCTACTTCTTAAACAGGTCCATTCAATGAATGGGCATTACCTCCTCCTAAGTGAGTGCTTGAAGGGGGCCGAGATCTCCCAGTGCATCCTGGGTCATCTCCAGTCATCCTGAGGAATATCTGGTCACTGGATTCAGATGGTTCTGGAGGAGAAGTGGGGCTGGTGACCTGCACAGCCCTCCCTCACTCAAAACAACGTCAAGTGCAAGTCATATTATCATTTCTCTGATGGCATGGTCTTCTTCAGCCAGGAAGGATGAACACAACAACACAACACCCATCTCAGTGAAAAGCCACTAGTCCTTAACTCATGCCTGAGTAAGGGTAACTAAATTCTATTTTTCCCACCTCTGTGCTCAGGGAGAATGCCCCCACGTGGTCAACATCTACTGGTTTGTCTGGAGTAAGAGATAAACACATACATCCTTTTCCCAACTGCCCTTTCAATTCCCATCATACCTTGTACATAACAAGCAGGCAGATATCCAAATTGCCTAGAAGATTCTATAAGCTTCAAGAAGGTATTAGAAACACTAGAGAGGAGGAATACAAACTATGACCTCTACCAATATTCCAGCTCACGTCCTTCCCCACTTCCCCAACTTGAATGATATGAAGGTAAAAAAAAAAAAAGATTCAAGTTTAGGATGAGTAAGGCAATGGGGAAAAAAAGGATAGGAGAGAGAGAGTGCAGTGTTTTCCAATCTTAACTATATTACAGATTAGTAAATTAAATTATCTAAACTGCTATCTGAGAAATACTCTACCCTCTACAATTTCTTTACAATAGCTCTCAGCAGTTTGAAAAGTGATGTTTTTCTTTCTTTAATCATTGTGAAGAAGAGTCCATGTGGAGAAAGAGGGCTGGATTTGAACTGGAAGCAGATCTACATTTAAGTACTGACTATTCCTTATTGTTAATATGATCTCAGACATTTAAACTTTTCTGGGTGTGCCCTGGATTCTCCAATTAGAAAAGAGATGGATTTAGAGCTCTAAATCATATGATTTTTGGTAGTAGGAACTTACAGGGAAACTATCATTTTAGACTTAGAATAGTCTGTGGACCATTGGTTCAGAGACATTGATCTAATTAAGAAGCGCTTAATCTTTGCGTCATAGACCATGAAGTCTATGGATCCCTTTGAAGAATATTGTTTTCAATGCATAAAATTGAATATATTATATATAAAATATATAAAGGAAACCAATTATACTAAAATACAGTAATCATAGTATATTTTAAAACCTATTTCAGATCGGTGTTTGCATAGCTCCTATGTAATTATTGCATTTGCTAGAGAGTGACCATTAAAAGCTGCTTTTTCCTAGTTTTCATGTCCCATGCTTTCAAAAATAGTTCGCAAATCCAATTTTCTTCAACCCCCTTTCAAAAATACTTACCTATTGTTATCTTTGCCAATTCCAAATACATTGGATGAATGTATGAAAAATCATTAGAGGGTTTTAAGAAAATTCTGTTCAGGTACACTTCATTTTTGTTTCTTGCTTACAAAAAAAAACATCTGTTCATCTCTAGCCATCTGCAGCAGGTACTGGAATTATTGGAGAAGCAGCATGGGAATTTGTGACCTTCTGATCCTTTCATGAGGTAAACAAGGAGCGAAGACAACCTGTTAAATCCACTCAAGAGATGGGAATAGGAGCCAGCTTTAGATACACAGAGCATATGGAAGGAAACAACACAAACTCCTATTACCCACTAGAATAATGCAGATAATCTAAGAGGGAAAGCACTTTACTTCCTAGTCTCTTCTTTGTATTTGTCATTGGCAGGGTCATCTCTAATAGTGTGAGATCTACAACATGTCACAATGTGTACCCTCTGCTTCTCCCCTACAAGGGCATACGTTTTCATATGAATGAAGCCCAATTAAATTAAATGTCAAAGGCAACCTTGAAAAGAAAAACAGTTACAAAATGGCAACTGATTGGGGGTTATGGAAAGAAGGACTGTCCTACCATTTCTTACTATTGATGGTTCAGGAGTTGAAAGTACATAGAAGAGCCTTCATTGCTGTTTAATCCCACTTGACCAAACACTTCCTTTTTCCTACCTACTCTTTCAGCTCTCTATGCCTCATTCCCCTCAGCTGAAAAATGAGGATGTCAGTCTTGATGACCTATAACTCAATTGAGTGAAACTTTGGATCAGAAAGGTCCTTACAAGTCACTGAGTCCAACACCCTCATTTTACACTTAAGTAAACTGAGACACAGAGAAATTAATTAAATAAAGTCATATAGCTAGTACTTATCTGAGGTGAAATTTGAACTGATCTTCCAGCCTCCAGATTCCAGCACTCTCTCTATCATGTGATCTACATATATAGCAAGGTTTCAAAAAAGACAATTCAATACACATTTCATAGTTACATGCATGGAAAGACTTTTAAGAGAAAATAATGTCTAGTTCAACCAATTTAGATGAAATCATCTTAAAAACATTCATGTTAGTCTATAATTTAGAGTAATTTTTTAGAATTAAAACAAGCATGTCACTTTTCAAGGTTTGTGTGGGGTAAAGAGGAGCCATTCTGTATGTAAACCTCTCACTACAAATGGATACCCACATATAAATTAAAATTTTTCATTTGACTGTTCCACTTCCTGAAACTTCAGTATATAAAGTAAAAAAAAAGTCACAAAGAAAAACATATATACCAAAAAAAATTTTGTCTCCACAGGGAGCAGTTGTTTAGCCACACCTTCTTTAATTGAGCAATTGATATTTTGATAGGTAGGATTTTCCATTTATCCCACTGAATTTCATCTCATTCAAGTCAACCCAGAATTCTAGCCTTTTGAGATATTTGATGTGTCTGACATTGTACTAGGTATGGGAGGATACAAAGCAAAACAAAAATAAAATAGCCTCAAGGAGTTGAGAGAAATTAATATTATATTATTATATTAATAACTAATTATTAATTTATGATCTATCCTTTTCCTTTCATTTCTGTTAAAATCCAACTCCTGAAAAGGTCAGTCTCTGAAAGGCACAGCTGACTTCTCCTAGCCCTCAATGCCCATGTTTATTAGTTGGGCTGGGGTCCACCCAACTGGGAGATCTAATTTCTGTTCAGAGTATATATTCTAGCCTGGGTGAGCCTTTCCCCTGGGAAAGAACTCCCTGTCCTTGATACCTTCCATTAGAGAGTAGGGCAACCCACCTCATGAAGGAAAAAAACTAGTTAGAGAGGTCTAGATGGAAATGGCTTCCTCTGCCCAGATGCCTTAAGGCTACTGAGTCTCATGATCAACCACATTCTCAGCTGGAGAAGATAAAGACTTTTCACAAAGGTTACATCCTATTCAAGAGTAGGGTGGAGTGGGAGATGTGTACAGAAAATTAAATATAAAATACATACAATGTAAATGCAAATTTATTTCTTTGGGGAGGGTGCCAGAAACTGAGGGATCAGGACTTCCTGTAGGATATAGTCCCTTACCTAAGGCTTGAAGCCAACCAAGGATTTCATGATATGGAGTTGAAAAAGGAATAGTTATGGAGAAGGAGACTGAATGTCTTATTGTCAAATAGTAAGCTAGTTTATCTGGATCATAGAATGCACGATGGAGAGTAACTTGTAATTAGCCTGGAAAATTAAGCTATTAACAACCCCCCCAGCCATGAAAGACATTAAATGCCAAAAATTGGAGGTTGTATTTTACTCAAAGGCAAGGGAGAGCCACTGGAGTGGGGGAGCAATGATCAGATCTGTATTTTCACAATATCCCTTTGGCATCTGTGATAGAAGAAAATTGGAGAGAGAAAAGTCTGGTTCAGAGATAACAATTAGAAGGCTATTGCCAATAGTACAGTTGAAAGATGATAAGGATCTGAACAAAGGTGGTAACTGTATAAATGGTAGTTTATAATACAAAGTTTATATATATGTGTGTGTGTGTGTGTGTGTGTGTTTGTGTATACATGTGTGTATACACACACATACCTGGGGTACTTCACCAGTCTTTAGAGTTCAGTCACTACATCATATTGCCTCCTTTCTATTTAATAGCCTCTTTTGTTTCCAATTGTAATTCCTCAGGCAGTACTTACTTTTTGGACTAGCCGGCATTGCAAAATGGAAAAACTTATCCACAAAAGATCTGAGGGCAGGATACATTTTCTATAATGTATGGAGTATGACTGTGGTCAAAGGAAAGGGTGTTCAGGGAGTCTGGGTTCAAATACTGACTTTACCACTCATGGAATGTCACAGCAAGTTACTGTACTCCTCTGAGTCTTAGCTTTCTTATCTATAAAATGAAAGATTGGAGTAGATGACTTCTAAGGTGTCTTCTAGCTCTAAATCTATGATATTAATTGAGCAAAACACTGGATAGAACATCCTACCCCAACAAACCAACTTCATCATGTGGAGATACAGCACATCAGCCACACCCAAATTCAAATTAAGTATGAAAACATAATCCAAAGCTGACTATAAATGAGTCTTGAATTAGCTACTCCTCTCCTTGGGTACCATTCAGTGGATTTCCCTTTTCAGTGCATTAAATGTTATGTTAATTACTTGAAAGCATTAGCACACCTCAAGCAAATGACCCATTTGTTCTTTGCTCACATTGGAAAGGTTAGATGGGCCCATTCAAAATTTCCACAGTTAAAGTGATTTATAAATGATCAGGATTAGTCTCATTAAGATTCATTTCCAACCAGTTCCTGGCAATAATAAGAAAAGGAAGTATGCTTGGCATTCCAAAGCCCTTTGTATTTTGAAATTCTTGACAATCAACAATTAAAGATTGTTTCATAGTTGGCTGAGTGACTGCTTTAATTATCTCACAGCTCAAAATATCTAGGAATGGTTTCCTCCTTATTGGATGGAAGAAGTTTTGTTTTTGTGTTTTAATCCATTGAATAATACCATTTGAAAATTCACACCACTCAGAATCTAATCCTGGAAGAATGAATTCTCTCACTCCACGTTATTTCCTTCTGCTTCCAGATAAATTAATCTCTTCCCTACCCCACCCCCAATTCTTATAGCTGGAAGACATGTCGTGCTTACCATGTTCCTTTACTCTGAGTTTCAGCACCATGGTCAAGAAGGGACTGCACATAACAAGCTCTTCAGTCATTTTCAGTTCTGCCAAAGCAGGCTGTCAGTAATACTATTGTCATTAAATATCAAAGTATCCTCTTGGCACAATGAAGTAGAGCCCTAGGGACCTTGGTTTAAATTCTTCTCAACTCATCCAGGGAAAAGTGTGATTTGTGGTCTGGCAGATATCTGTCTGCTTCTGTGGACTGATTCGGGGTGGGGTATAAATGATGATGCTCTTTCAAGGTGAAGGATAAGTCTGGGACCTCAGAAGATTTAATAAGTGTGAAACTGAATGGACCAGGAGAGTTCAGTAAAGGTAGTTCTTGCCAGATTTTTCCTTGGCTGTGACCATATGGTTTCTGTGTCAAGTTCATCAGGTAAAGGAAAGAAAATGCTAGCCTTCCTTTTTAATTGTGAAATGCACACCATCCCCCAGATCAGGCTGTTCCTCAGTTTCAACTCAGAAAAAGGAATGTCATCATTGTAATTCCTAGTAGCTCTCTCCCGTTTCCACTTCAATAGGTGTCCTATAGATATGAAGGCCCATAATAGCTTGGTGTGCCATCAAACCATCTCTACTCGAAAACAGCTGCAACACTTATCTAATTAAACCCCAGCGCCAAACTGTGCATTTCTGCATCAATCATTAATATTGTATTTTGGATCTGTTTAAGCTCCGACTGGGGCTAGGTGGCTCCCTACACACTAGGTCCCCAAAGGAGATTTTTCAAATAATCTTTAAGCTGCATCAAAAAAATAAAATGGGCAGCCTGCTGTTAGACGAGGGCACTGCTGCCCTGCCAGACTCTGATTAACTGTTAATACTAATTGAGAGATGGATATTGCATGTTCCAAGAAGATTTTTTTTATATATTAAAAGGAAATTACAATTCCCTTTCCTTCCAAAAACAATGGCTCCTTGCCCTGATTCTCCAACATGCCAAAAGAATCATGGTTCCTGGGCCCTTATTGTGAAGCTTGCAGAGGCATTACATTGACTCACAGCTTTCCTCTGGATAGCTATCCCTGAGTTAGTGAGCTGTGATTTCTGTGTGGAATTGTTATGTGCATGCCCCGCATCTGGAACTCTGGTGAGTGATATTGAGAGAGATCAGATGGCCCAGAAATATTTATGTCAATCTCAGCCCTAGCAAGCCACATGTTGATACGCTCGGGTTTAAGTGAGTCAGCCAAGAGGAAAAGCAAACTCAATCCCTCCTCATAAATTTAAGCCAGCAGAACTGGCCAAATGAGACAATTCAGACTGAGAAGGACTTGTGCATACCGTATGAATGTTTCCTTCCTCTACTATTGCAGTAAAAGCACCAAGAAACTATGCCCAAACACACTTTATTCTTGAGTAGTAAAGGACTATAGCCCCTTCCCAATGCTTGCTGTGAAGTGGGACTACCCTCAAAGTCAAGTTCCTAGGATGCAGAGTAAATGGTGCACCTGAAAGGGGAGGAACTCCATAAACAGAGCATGGACTTGGCTAAGCAGAAGGAGAGCTGAACAATTGTAAATAAATACATGGATAGTATCTAGAAACTCTTCCCTCATCCTCAGGACTACTGGGGCCAAGCTGAATTAACTTTTATTTTAATGTTTTAGGATGCCACAACTTATGCTTTAGGATCCTACAATTTATGATTTAGGACTCTACAACTAAAATCTATAAAAAATTCTAAGAAGAAACAGAAAAGAGCCAAAGGGATCACATAATTATAGATCTAGAGTTCTTAAGGACCCAAGAAGTCATCTAATCCAATCCCTTCTTTTTACAGGGAAAGAAACTGAGGATGATTCAAGAGCAGGAAAAGACAAAATATGAAAAGGTTAAAGTATTAAGATTTTGCAGTCTAGAGTAGGGAACACTGAGGGATGATGTTATAGGAGCATACAATAATTCCCATTTTACATATGAGAAACTAAGGCTGAAAATGTTTAAGTGCCCAGGTTTGCACAGCCAGTGAGTGTCAGAGGCAAGGTTTGAACTCAGGTCTTCTTAACACCAGTTCCAGTTTTCTATTCATTGTAGCATCTCTCTACTTGAAGACTGTCACAAAAAAAGAATAATAAACTGTTTTCCATGCCTATTAGTACCTGAGGATAACCAACATGTCTCAAACCCTTTGGTGAGTTAGGGGAATGTCTACCCTAAGCATGTTGAAATGTCTCTGTCAGCATGGGCAGATGAGAACTATTTGTTCTAAAGGCCATTGCAGGTATTTGGTCAGACATCAAAGATGTCAAGGTCATCCACTGCATCTTGGGCTGTCATCAGTGATCTCAACTTTTATCCACTGGAGTTCAATGACTCTGCCTCATTTACATCCAACTCACCTGCAAGTCAAAATATTGCCCCAAAATGTCATGGGTCCTCTTCCTTCAA
This sequence comes from Potorous gilbertii, assembly GCA_028658325.1. Classification (NCBI taxonomy): domain Eukaryota; kingdom Metazoa; phylum Chordata; class Mammalia; order Diprotodontia; family Potoroidae; genus Potorous; species Potorous gilbertii. The sequence goes on from CM053771.1 coordinate 419,895,799, forward strand.
AAATTATGAGCAAACCACTACCTTTAATGAGAGGACAATGACCTTCACAACAGGAAGAGAAATTCTGATGGAAAGGAAAAATTTTCTAATAGCAAGGGCTAGTCTAGGTTATAAAAGTTCTAGCATGTAGTCTAGTCTCTACCAGGCCTTTCACCCTGCAGGTATTAGGTGGTCATTAGTCAACACTGGTCCCAAGGTCCCTGCTGGTACTGCCCAATAGCTCCACTGATCGTAAAGCTGGAGAGATTCTCAATGCTTCCAGCTCTCAGCTTCAGCCATCCTCTTCAACTGAGGTCCTTCCTCTACCCTGTAAGAAGAATGGGTTCTGCCATTCTTCTTTTAGCCTGAAGGTAGGAGTAGAAGAGAGAGAGAAGAGGCAGTTGCACTTCTTTTGGAGTGGAAAAGATCTTAGTCATTCAGCTAATCAGTGAACAAGGGGAGAAAAAACCTTCAAGGGTCACCTCATCTTGAGGTAGAAAAGGAGTCTGCCTTTTTTGCCAGTCTTTGGCTGAAATGGATGTTTTCTTTCCAGAAAAAAAATCCCTCACTCCAGATACCAAGCTCCCTCCTCTCCCCTCCTCTTACCTAATTACAGCCTTCAGAACCCAGTTTATTTTTAAACCCTTATTTCCTCAGTAGAAAAGCCACAAGACTGAGTTGAAAGATAATTACCATTAATGCTGGGAAGACTGGGTTCAAGTGCTCCCTCTGACCCATACTGTGGCACTTGAAGCAAGTCACATAAACTCCCAATACAGAAGGAGAATCAACAGGACTTGGCAATTGATTGGAAAGTAGGAGTGAGAATGTGAGGGTGATATCTAGGTTGAGTCCTATACCCAAGAGGGCAATGTTACCCTTGACAAACAAGGAAGCAGGAAGTGGGGATGACTTGGGGGAAAAGATGAGTTCAGTTGTGGAGAGGATGATTTTGGGAGCTTTATGGACTCATTTTAGTTACAAATGACAATTGCTAATTAAGCACGTGACAGCATGCTAATTAATATGATTTCAAGGTCTAACTTAGGAGAAGCAATGTGAGCTAGCACAAAGAATTTGAGTTTGGAGTCGAGATAGTCTAGTTTCCATCTAGCTTTACCACTTACTAGCTTTATGATTCTGACCAAGTCAACTTAATCTCTATGAGTCTCAGTTGGCTCTCCTGTAAAATTAGGGTAATAATGCTCCTACTATGTGCTTCACAGGATCTTTGAGAGGAAAGCGCTTTGTAAATTGCAATGATCCACAGAAATGTGCAGGACTGTTATTCAAGGAGAAGCAGTCTGTTCCAGGGGATGGAAGGCTGACCTTAGAGCTGAGAAAATCCAGTTCAGGCTTTTACAGCTTGGTAGAACCTGTCCATTGGAATATCCTCCGAGAACCCAGGATCACTTTTACAATACAAAGAAGCATCAAAACAGGACTTTAACAGATATTTATATATTGATGCTTATGGAACTCATTTCTAAAATAAGCCAAGTATATTGCTGACAATACTGAAAGCTAGAGATGTTAATATGGCCAATATTTTTCATTCTGATTATCATGAATATAGTCATAGAGCATAATTGATGCTAATTCTCAGATCACGGTCTCTGAGGGAAAAAATCTGCCATCTATACATAGCTTAGTCAAGTGCTGAGGAAAGTGCTCCACACACTACAGATGATAGGATCAAATGAGATTTCTGTAGAAAATTAAATGTGCAACCCATTCAACTGATGAAGCTTCAAATATTAAGCAACACTTCAATGGTTTCCAAGCAGAATTTTAAAAAGAATTACAAAAAATGATGAACCACTTAGCAGGAACACCCGGTGCTAAGGTCTGACAATTAGCTTAGAGATAGAGGTCGCATACCAGTAACATCAGGGAATACTCCTTTTCAGCCAAAGACTGTCCTTGGCAACACAGGACATCACCCTGCCCAGGGAGGCAGTGATTGACAAGGAAGTAGAGAACCAAATCAAAAGCTCAGCAAGTCCTTGGAGAGACTGGTAGACTGTAGCCAACACAGAATCCATCTAAAGCTATAAAATAATATTACAGTATCAGTTCTGTCTGTACAAGTCCTGGAGATTCAGTTATATAGTAGAAAGAATGCTGGACATGAGAGATCTAGGTTGAAATTGTAGCTCTGATTTTTTTTAGACATGACACCTGTGTAGGATCACAAGCTCTCCCAGTCTCAGTTTCTTTTCTAAAATGTAAACAAAGCAAAACAATGCTACTTGTATTGCCTACCCTCACTAGGTTATGAAACAGTCTTATAAAGCATAAAGAACTGTAACATACAATTCTAGAGTTAGAAGGGAACTCATTATTCATCCTGTACCCAAAAGATGGTCATTCAGCCTCTCCTAGAAAACCTTCAGTGAAGAAGAGCCCACTCTCTGTCATGGTATCCCCTCCCATTCCACTCTTGAAGAGCTCTAACTTTTAGGAAGTTCTTGCCAATATCCAATTTACCCATTTGGAATTTTTATCCAGAGTTTCTGATTTTGAACTCTAGCCCCAAATAAAGCAAGTCTAATCCCTACACACATACTTTCCACATGGTTAGACGTTCAAATATCTGGAGATCCTTGATCTAAAGCTGGAAGAAACTAGCCCGATCCCCACATTTTATAAATTAGGAAAACTAAGGACAAGGGAGGTTAAATAATTCACCCAACATTATAAAGTTAGTATATACCAGAGGTTAGATGGAACCCATGCCCTCTGACTCCAGAGCCGATGCTCTTCAACACAAACTAATAATTATTGAGTCTAGTCATTTCAACCAGTCCTGAATACATCTAACTCTATTATCAGCTAGACCATAACTGTCCGTCTTTTTCACAAGATTAGTATGATTAGCATTTTATTAAATATTTTGCTAATATCCAGATTAAGCATATTTACAGCATTTCTCTGGTCTAACCATTTTAAAATGTGGTAAAGAAAAATAAAGAGTAAATGAGAATAAAATGGTATGACCTGTTCATGATGAACATGTACATTCTAAGTTCCTTGAGAGCAGGAATTGTCATTTTTATTAATTGTATCCCAGGCACTTAACACAGTGACTGGCACTCAGTAGATGCTTAATGATTGTTTATTGGAATGTACTGGATGAAGCCTTACTGGCTCTTTGTAATTACCTCTTGTTTACTAGATGTTTCAACGTTGCCGTTGTCATCATCGTTGCCGTCATCACCATCATCATCACTGGCATTTATGTAATGCTTCAAGATTTACAACGCACTTTCTAGGTACCGTCTCATACGATCCTCACAACCATGCGAGGTAAGTAGTATTGTTATCCCCGATTTATAAATAAGGAAACTGAGACAGATGGTGATTAAATTACGTGCCCAGGGTCACACATTTAGCAAACATATGAGACAGAATTTGAATTCAGGTACAGCACTCTATTCACTGTACCACCAGATGCCTCAACATTTATAGGGAGACTTTTCTTGCCAGGAAGAAAAGTCAAGTTTGTTGGCCTATAGTTTGCAAACTCAGTTTCCCTTTTAAAAAAAATATCAGGAAACTTTCTCTTTTTCAGTCACCATGACTCTTTAGCTCACCATAATCCTTAAAATGTCATAGACAATGGCTCAGTGATCAAAAATGTTTTGATGAATCATGTTTCAAGATACACTTTTTGATCACAAAATCACTTTGTGATGACATCTACCAGTTCATTCACCATCTATGAAAGTTCACTCCCCTGAATTTTTCAAGCAGCAAAATGTTCTTTTACTCTTTATTTATCTTCGGTATCAATTCCCTGCGAGTCTTTTATTTCATTGTCGTTCCATCATTTCTAGTGCAAAAGTCATTCTCCTTGGCAAATAAAATGAAAGCAAATTAAGAACTGAGAATATATAAATGAAATCTATCCTCATATAAATTTTTAATGTGAGTTTAGGACTGTCATTGGACTCATTAACACAAATACAGCAAAGTTAGTAAGTCAGATTTATAACATTAACTATCAACCAGAGTCCAAAGTCCAGGGAAAGAGCAGAACAACTCAATTTATTGCTCTGAGTGCAATATGTATGCATATCATTTCTTATAATCATTATCTCAAGATATTCATTTTGAACTCCCTCCATGTGCAGACTACTGTAATAAGTGATCTACACAAAGGTACAAGATATTGTCCTCCAAAGACTTTTATAATCTAGTTGGAAAGACAAGAAATATACATATAAAAATAAACAATCCAAATCCACAAGAATCCTATCTCAATGCCTCTTTGTGGCATAGACATGACCCAGGGTTTTCCAAACCTATGCTAGTAGAAGATAAGCAAACTGGACAGGCTTCAAATATGGACCCATCAAGACTCGTGCCTGTTGTTTACAGAGAAGTCAAAAAAATAAGAGAAGCACTTTATCAGGTTGGCTGAAGACTGATCAACATTTTAACCACAGCATACCTTGAAGACGATGTATTAAGTTATAGAGGAATTGTGTTATGTGATGGTGCTAGTCATATGTTCCAAGGAATTAATGATAAAGAAGTTTCAAGTCTCATATACAACAAAATATTTGTAGCAGAAGTTTTTGTAGTAAGAAAAACCTAGAAACAAAATAGATACCCAGCAATCAGAGAATCCTTATAATTCATGAATATAAAATATGTTATTGAACTATAATAAATTATGAAATTAATGAACATAGAGAAGCATGAAAAGATGTGTGGACTGGTTCAAAGTAAAGAAAACAGAATAAATTCATGAATAAATGAAAAAAACCTTTTTCTACTATCGACCAAACACTGATAGAAAAGCAAAACACTCTTGTCTGTGAAGGAGCTCATACTCCAATTGGGAGAAACACGTATAGACATTATAAAGATGCATGGCAGTATATCAAGCAATTACAAAGTCTAGGGCTGCTTAATTTGCATCAGCAGGTCAGATAGTAATTGCCAAATGATCTTACAATACAGTGGAAAAGCAGATGGGAAGGCCTGGTGGTCCCAAATCTCACCAGAAGAATTATAGATGACTCTTTTCTCATCCAAGTAATATAAATAGCTGTGTCCACCCTGTGTATTTTGGGCAGTAAGAAGAGAATAGAAGGACCCAGCCTACCACCATTGGGAAGCAAGGAGTGAGCCTGAAAGTCTGAACAGAATAGGGACTCTGGGTTCTTTCCTATCTGGGGTAAAGTGAGTCATAGTCTAACTAGAAGAAAAGAGGAAGGGAATATTGGCAGAAGTTAGAAATGTGTGTGTCCCATGGACTTTTCATTAATTCCACTGTGAAAAGCAGAATAATAGGTGAGATAAATAATAATATATATTTAGAGCTTACAAATCACTTTCCTCACTACAGTCTTGTAAGGTAGATAGTACAAGCATCATTATTCCCATTTTATAAATAATGAAACCAAGGAATAGAGAGATTAAAATATTTGTCTAAGATCACACAGCATAAAGCACCTGTCCCTTAATTCCAAATCCAGTACACTTTTAACTATACCATAACTGCCTCCAAGCCAGGGGTCTAACCCATATTAATTCTTGTATATAGCCAGGTCCTGATTAGTGTGAGTAATGAATCCCATGAAATGGTCCCACTATTTGAATTTGAACTGCATATTTTTACTGAACTGGAGCCAATAGTATGAATTTGAATACATGAAACCACTACTCTAGATTCACTATTCACATTAATCTCAACCAAGCTAGATTTATGTAATATTCAAGTCTACTGGATAATATACAATTTATGCAAAAATATGGAGGAGTCTAACATAATAGAAACTCCCACAGACCCAGAATCCTAATTCCCAGAAAATTCTAATGACCAGAATGTTTTTCCAAAGTCCTGTACAATGATAAATTATGGGGGAAATGTGAAGCCACCAGATTCTGAAGTGCCTTTTTATTCTTCAAATTAAGTATTTGGCATTATATTCATGGGAAATGTTTTGTTTCCATTAAAGTTTTGTAATTCTTTGGAAATTGGTAACTCTCATAATTACCAATCACTGTATCTCTCAGCCAGGATACCGAGCTAACCAGAATACTGATTCCTCAACCATCTGGTTAAACAAGCATGTAGTTCACTGAATTCATTTCAGTTCAATAACCAGTTATTAAGCAACTATTGCACTTAAGGCACTACCCTAAATGTTGGATATAGGTGAAGGACTTGTATCTCTTATGTCTGTCATCTCTGTTTTCTTGAAAAATATTAACAGTGACACTGAAACCTAAGGTGACACTGAATGACACAACAAGAATTCAGATAAATCTTTTAATATTCCAACATTCCCATTCTGAGTGGAATACATACAATGTGGATAATTAATAAGTATCTATATGTTGAATAGAAGCAGGACAATGGTGACTTCAATGGCTTCTAATTATGTACCATTCAAACATTAGGAACAGTAAGTACAGTTTTACCTACCTATTAATACACAGCCTACAGTCTCATTTCCTCCTAACAGGAGGACATGACAATCCCTTCAGAGAATTTTCGAAATGAACATTATGAAATAAATGCTTTTCAATTTTTTGAGACTCTGGGGTATTGGGCAATTTTTTTTGGTGAGGCAGGAGAATATACTAACCTATAAAATCAGACCTCTTTACAAAATGGGAGAATGTTTTAAACAAATGCTTTCAATAAAAGAAAATGTTGCAAACTAGCAAGCTGTTCTCAGACTCATTAAAAGAATGTTGCATAAGAAAACCACTTACAAAGCCCCCCAATTTTGCTGAAAGACAAAGGCACTAATTCAAAGACATTTCCAATTCCAAAGTGGTTCTGAGAATTACCACTCAAACCTTTACAATAATGGAAGCACATTTTTAAACAGAAGAAAGAAAATCTCCCAGTCATTATGTTCTGAGTGGTCACACTGTACCCAGCTTTAGGAGATGAGCATACTTTGTTGCTAGGCGATTCAAAGCCCAAGTGTTAACTAGATAGTACTATAACTAATATTCCATCTGTTTCATGAAGTCGTAAGTAGACAACCAAGGCACATAAGTAACACACTAAAAGCTGAGTACATGCGAAAAGACTAATCGTAATTAAATACAACTTATTGAAAACTTAATCTGACCCCAATTTAAATAATATTCTTTGTTATGCTTATGACTCCATAGTGTCACTCATATACCCACTCTCTCCAGTAATGAACATTATAACCCACATTCATGACTTCTCAGTCTGTGCTTCAATGGAGAAAATGACACCATTCTACTTCCTCTCTTCATCCTCACCGACCTGAATGCTTTCAATGGTTTCCCTGTTTCCAGTCTCAGTCATAAATCAAATAGCATTTATTAAGCACCTACTGTATGGCAGACACTGTAGATAATCATATTGTGATATCATTTATTATTTATACATCATTCAAGCTCAAAGGACAGATAACACCTAGGCACTGGGGGTAAAAAAGGAAGGCAAAAAACAATCTCTGTTCTCAAAGAGCTCACAGTCTAATAGGGAGAAGGCATGCAAACAACTAGGTACCAAAAAAAAAAAAGGTATAGACAGGATAGATTGAAGATGATCTCAAAGAGATTCAGATGGGAAAGGGTTCTCGCAGAAGGAAGGATTTTAAGAACTGAAGGAAGTAGGAGGTATAAATAAAGAAGGAAAGCTATTTCTCCTTTTATAAAACATCCTCCACATAGTTGCTAAAATCATCTTCCCAGATCTGACCATGTCACTTCTCTGCTGAAGAATCTTCATTGGTTTTCTATCAACTCTAGAAATGCATACAATCTACCTTCCTTGGCATTTAAAGACATTCACAAGTGATTTGGGAGGAAAGAAAGTCCTTAAAAAATAGAAGGAAATGAGATACGAAAAAGTAAACAATCTAAGAAAAGGTACAAAGATTAGTTCTCTTATATGTATGCACATCTCATATGCACATATATATAGTCTTCTAAATTCAGAAAGAAATAAAAGGCTAAGAGGTTAGAGAGGGGAAAGGATAAGAGGGATCTTTGGTGAGCTGGTATGTTAAGTAACAGGAGGGCAAGGTAGCAGGTAGAAGTAAAATAGAATCAGGAGGGATTAGGAAATAGAAAATACACACAAACATAAAACAAAGATCAGATGTAGCATTTATCAGGGAAAAAAATCAGGGGTAGTAATTCTGATCTCAGACAAAGTTAAAGCTAAAAGAGGTTTAATCAAAAGAGAAAAACAAGGAAGTTACATGTCAGTTATATTAATCAATATTGCTTTAGACTATTTAAAATAACTAGACAGCATAAGGTTGGAATATTGCTGTGATATAGGGAACGATGAGTTGGTAGACTTAAAAATATCAAAAGACTTGGACTTTTGAAAGAAGACATTATTCACCCTCAGACAAACAGAGGACAAAGAAGTGTAGTATAGTCTTAGATATATATGAATGTATATGTCTATATATACATATATGAATATGTTTATAGATATCTAAGTATATGTATATGTGTGTTTGTATATGTTTGTGCATATATGTATGTGTGTATTGTGTATATATCTAGATAGATAGATACATCCTGCTTAATTGTAGCCTTCTGGGCAGGGGAAGGGAGAGTATGGGGGGGAAAAGAGAACAAAGTAAAAAGTACACAGCAGAGAACAAAAGAAAACTTATAAGGAAGCAAAGAAAAGCTGAACAGCTCAGAACACAATGTGTAGTATTTATTATATAGGCTTTCTTGAAATGAAAATTTATTGCTCTATATTTGAATCATCTCATATTATGCTATGCATATAGCAATGCTTTTTAAATGTTTTTATTCTCTATTTAAGTTTACAATATGTTTTTTTTCTTTTTTCTTTCCTTATTGCATATTTAAGTTTCAGTATTTGTTTAAAATAAATTAATAAAAAAAAATAGGAGAGGAGATTAGGGATTAGGAAAACTTCCTGTTGGAACTTGTACCACATCTAAACCTTGAAAAAACTAAAGATTCTAAGAAATGGAAAGGAGGAAAGAACACACTCCAGGATAATCTATACATACATACATATATGTACATACACACATACATACATACCCATATAAGAACTGTCTACCTGACAACTAAATGTATAAACATGATTCCTGAGTTGCATGGATAGACATCTCTAGAATCTGCCCCCCTCCAAGGGAAACTGATTTCCACACTGAGGGGCACTGGAGAAGGACCACAGTAAGGAACTTGCTTTTTCTTTCACCTATCCCCAACAGGAGTTTCATGTGATCCAAGAATACAAATCTGGTTCAGAAGGAAATCTGTTTCACTGAACACTCATTACAGAGAGGCTAGGCTTTAACCTACACTAACAATTAGCTCCTTCCCAGTAAATATTGACTAAACAAATGATCAAAAATAGTGAATAGGAAAATTCTATTTATCCATGCAAACAATGAACCAAAATTTGACATGTCATACAGATTGGAATGTACAAGAGTGAGTGAGCATTTAGCATGAGTTCAACTCAGCTCATCAGCTCACAGGGCCTAATCTCCCCCAAGGAGATCTGTTCTAGTAGTATCTAAAAAGGCCAACTGAAAATCAGGAAAATATTGAGGACTTAGTTTTCCCTACACTTTCCTTTTCATGTGTGTCTTTCCCAGAGAGTCTCTGTCACCACCTATGTTCCCACAGCTGTCACCCCAACTCCATCCCGTCTGCAAATACACATCACATTGTGCTCAGCATTCTTTGGAATCACATTTACTCTGGAGTCATGTCTCCTACATATCTAGCAGCAGGCATGGTTGGAAGCCTGGGGAGGTATAATAAATGCATAATCTATCCCTTGTACCTAGTAGCATTCCCATCCTACTTTCATCTCCTACATGTTGCATCTTCCATCAAGCTTCATCTCAGGTGCTACTTTCTGTAGGAAGCCTATTCCCCCTATTGTTAGAGCTTTTTTTTTTCTTCAAGTTATCCTGTATATATGTAAATGTTTTTTACCCTAGTAGAATGTAAACTCATTAAGGGATGAGAATGTTTTTCCTTTTCTCTTTGTATCTGTGACATCTAGCATAGTGTCTTTTAGATCTTAAGTATTTTTTTTAATTTATTAAATTGAATCCAAATGAATTAAATTGAATGTCTTTCTGAGTTGATAATTAAAGAGATAATGCATGTGGTTGTATAAGTTCTAACAGGCCTGTTTAAAAATTAATTAACATTATACCTATAAAGGCATAGTGATGCAGAAGGGAAAAAGTGGAATAGAAGTCAGAGAATCTGGTTTCTAGTTCAGAGCTCCAGTCTCTATCCTACTATTGTCACAGATCCCAGATGCAAGACAGGAAAAGAAAACCTGCAAGGAAGAGTGGGGAGAGAACCTCTAGAGGTCACACAGATGTCAATTCCCCATGGGCTCTACCGGGCCCCTGTGCATTCTTGTTTCTGCAGCAGGGGCCCAGGCCACCTGAACCAAAGGGTGAGCAGCACTGCTCCTGGGAAAGAGCAAATGGGCAAGCCTTCCTCAAACAGGTTTGGAATAGTGGGGCAGAGACCCATCCTTGATTCTATTACATCACAATGAGCTGAAGTCCAAAGTCACCAAGAGTGAGAAAATAAAATCTTGTGAGTGCCCAGAATGAGCTCTGGGTTCCAAACAGATTGGAAGAGTTAGGAAAATCTTACATCTGGAAATAAGGAAGAAACCTTAGAGGATGGACCCTTTAAATTCTACCTTAAATTCTAGCTCAAAGGGTGGGCAGACTTGTTGAAGAGGAGAAAGTGTTTGATTTGGAGAATTGGTCCAAATTCAAGCTTTGCTACTAATTACCTATTTTAGTCTGAGGAAATCACTTGATCTCTCTAGACCTCACTTCCTTCATCTTTAAAACAAAGGGATTAGACTCTCCTCAGTTTATTTATTTTATTAGCCACTGATCCCTGGGGTCATTTTCTATGGTTCAAGGTGCTTAATTATAGATAGATAGATACATACATACATACATATCTACATACATACATACATATACATATGCTTTGCATTTTTTTATTCATGCTGCAATAAATTGTGCTTCTCCACTAAAACTCATCTGCCATTTTCCTCTTTACTCACAACAATTCTCAAGATCTGTATGTGCTTCAACTCCAGCTACTTTGTTCTGGTCCTACACTACCCAAAGGAATTTAACATCATCTGCAAACCTGTCCTCTCCTTCCTCCATATCATTTAATGCCTAAATAAAGTGGGAGCTCTTTGGTTACAGTGGGACTGAAGTATTGTATAGAGATAAATGAAGTGAGCATGCAAAGCTTTACAAGTCTCACAAATTCTTCTAAAGTTGATGTGCTTATTTGGGATTTATTTAAACTTAGTATAATTGGTAACAATCCCATTTACACAATCTTGTGAAGTAGAAGTGTATGTTTTTATAAACACAGATCAAGATGTCTATTAGGAGGATAACATATAAGAGTCCTTTTGATTAACTAAAATAGTTTTGAATAACTAAATCATTGGTATGTAAGCATGGGAATATATGAGGTCTAATATAATTACATCAGTTTATAGGTTTGGCCAGGTATCTTTGATGAAGTGGGGTACAATTAAGTCAATTAATCCATTGCTGCACCCTACTTATAGTAAGTGATGCCTTGATGATTTAACCAAGTGAGAACACTTTTCTGTAGAATCAATCATAGGCATTAAAGTGCAGAAAAAGTCATTGATCAATTTACATGTCCTTGAAAGTTATTGGTTGAACTAGAATGAGTTTGTATGGTAAGTATGCTCAAATTGTTTGAGAAACTAAGTCATCAGTAAACCCAGTGATTTGAACTTGCGCAACCATAAAGGAGAGCCATTTCAGCCAGTCCCCCAAAATAGAATAGCTTCAGGGAAAGGAGAAAATCTATGGAATCAGTCTTGGTCTCTGTATCAACTTGGCTGGAAGACCTCAGCAACTTCACAGAATCTGAAGATTCAGATGTTTTCCTAGGTGTCCTAATAATGTTCCAGGGAGAGCATTGTTGCTCTCCCTGCTTGCATTAGGAACCAAGGCCAGACTGAGTGTAATAAAGACTGGTAGAGTCAAAGCTCTGTAAGGCAAGAGAAAAGCTATACCATACATAAGAGGAAAATTTTGAGATTTCATGATAAAGAGTTTTAAGAGTTATGCCTTATCCCTTTGCCATGTGTGCTCTCTAAACATGAGCCCACCTTTCACTGGACTCTATAGTGGGAGAGTGTCACATACTTTGGGACTGAATGCTTTTGAACAACTATTTTTACTACACCACCTTGGTAAACACCCCTTTCTAAAAGCTAATTAGGAACAGCTGACTAATTGATATTACCTGATAAACATGAGGTGAGGCACACTTATGGGGGTTCTCAAGGTATAACATTAGAACAATACCCACCAATGTCTCAGGGTCCCCTAGAACTATGAGTACCCCTTAGTACCCAGTCTGCCAATGCAAGTGAATGCTGGGAGGCTAGTGCCAGATTACTTGTTGTACAAGGAAATTAGGGTATTTCCATTTAAATTGTGGTTCAGAAACTCAACATAATCAAGGTCTTTTCTAGGTGACAAGTTTCTAAAAACTCAACAATCCCAGTCATTTTGTTTTTAAAACATACAGAAATATTATCAACTCTTTCCTTACTCTGAAAAGAGCTTTCAGACCAACTCCCACTAGAAGCTCTTTGGTGCAGCTGAATCTCTGTCAGCCCTAGGCTCTGTTCTTAACTCTGGGTGTCAATGAGCAATCAAGGAAAAACTAGGGCAGAAAATTTCAAAGGCTATTAAGGAATTTAATGATCAAGAACACCATTTGGAGTGGGGGAAGGGGAGGAGAAGGAGTGAAGAACGAACCTTACTGTGCTTTCTCTCATGAGAGGCACACTTGCAATTATGGATATATCTTAATTAAAATCGCATATTCATGTTTTGCCTTTTCAGTTGGCCCTCGTATAATTAAAACTGCATTGCATTTGATGTATTTATAATTATATCTAAATGGTTATGTTAATGTTAGACTCCTACATGCTGAAAAACAGAAATCCTAAAGTACATTCCTTTAAATTGTTTCATACAGAGGATTTCATCCTCAAAATACCGAAAGTTCAATGACACATTATGTCTCTCATGTTGATGCCTTCAGGATCAATGGTCAGGGGTACTTGTCTGATAAAAGAATGCTGAGGCTATAAAAGCAACAGACAAACTGAGTTAAAGGATAATCTATACATAAAATGCAAATAGAATGGATTTTAAAGGGCCTAATTAAGATCTTACAGAATCTAATAGGATATAATTAGATAGCTCACTAACCTAAAGAAGAAATTGTTACTAGGAGACGGACACATTAGAAACATTAAGCAGTTCTAAAGTTTGGATTGCCCTATAGTCCCCGTCCTTTCTTTCATAGGCAGAAAAAGCTCCAGATTGGGAGTTAGGACACCTGACTCTCTCAGCTCTTAAACTACCATCAGAACAGTTACTTCTCTTTATTGAGATACAGATGTATTCAGAGATTCATAGGCTAATAGAAATAGATAGAAGGGACCTTAGAGGCCACCTGCTCCAGTCCCCTCACTTATAGATGAATGAACTAAAGCCCAGAGAAACTATATGCCTTCCCTTCCCAGTAGTCATAGGTACTAAAACACAAAAGTGAAATCTAAACCTAGGTCCCCTAACTTACAGTCTAGTGCTGTTTCCTTCTGTAGCATTCTGTAGATTGTGGTTTATAGCTCCAGATGCTGTGCCTTGATCAAACTTTGAAAGTGGGAAGGAATTTAGAGATTATCAAATCCAATTCCTTCAGTTTCTTTGAGGGTAGGAATCAGGACATTTTTGTATTCCCACCACTTAGGCTGGCACATGATAAGTTTTTAGAAACCCCAACATAAATCAGTGGAATGGGCTACCTCAGAAGGTAAAAGATCACTCTTGACTAGAGTTCTTAGAGTAGGAATTGGACAGCAAATTGTAGAGAGACCTGCTGTACAGATGTGGGTTGGATGAAATGGCATCTTTCGAATTTAGAGATAATCTAGAAATAACGACTTCCGGTGATTTCCCTTCTGTGCCCACTGGTAAAAGAATACTGATGTTTTTCCTTCTGACCATTTGAGGACCAGCTTGAAAACCACCCCTTGAATCTTTTGTCAGAAACCACTTTCTAATCCAAATCTTGCTGAAGAATGAATCAGGAAAGTCAAAGGCTCTTAAAATCCAAAAGTCTTATGGACAACCATGAATTTAGGATTTCCAGTTTGCTCATTGGGAACATGCTTATATAAGGACTCACCTAAAAACCATTCATGCTCTTATCTGTGCAAAGTGGAGGATTTCATTCTCCCAGATCCTCTGTGGCCCTACCTGTCCTCTGTCTGCTACTCTGGCTCAGAGAAAGCTTCTGGGTGAAATTCAAAGGAGAAGCTTTGTCATTTACATTCATTTTACATTAGTAGCTGCTCTTCTCTTCCAGTCTCAAAAAAGCAGCTGTGATAGGGACTTCTCAAGAGCAGAGTTTGTCCCCATGGCAAATGAACTAAGAGGGTATAAATGAAAGGCTGCCAAGTTTGAAAAGCTCATTTTTCACCTAGGATGACAATAGAGATGGAGTTTGCTACGCAGATTGAAAAGTCAAGTAGATTTTTGTTTAGGTATCATGCCTCTAATTGGGAAAAGGAAGAAGACAGGGCTGGCTCCTTGACAAAGGATAATGATTCTATCTACCAGGTGTTCTAGCTCACGTCCATGTAAACAGTTATCAGGGTATGTGTCCTTTGAAGTGAAGGACAGAAAGAAGAAAATGAAGTCTTCCGAGTTAATGTTGCTATACACAGATCTGTGCAAAAATCCTTATATGCGGGATTGAACATCCATCATGAGGTAATAGACAGAGCTCTGGTCCTGGGGTCAGAGAACCTGAACTCGATTGAATCTTGGCTTAGTGACTTATTTACTAGCTGTGTGATTGGGGGCAAACCATTTAACCTTGCTAGACCTCCATTTCCTTGTAAAAATAAGGATATTGGATTAGCAGACCTGCTAGGTCTCTTACAGCTTTAAATCTATGATATTATGAGTCTATTATCTTGATAAATTAACTGACCCCAATAATTCTCTAGCCTCTATTCCATAAATGTATGGTATCTGGTATTCCTCCAGCATAGGGAAAAGGAAAGAACATTAAGAATGAGAACTGAGATCTTCTTTCTAGATCTGGACCTAGCAAAAACTAGATCCATAATCTCAAGAGGCATTAGCCATGAAGCGGCATTGAATATCACAGTGGAGATTTTGGCAGAACTTGAAGTCAGGAAGGCCCAGGTTCAAGTCTCACTTCAGGCACTTATTGGCAGTATTACCCTGGACAAGTTATTTAATCTTTTTGCCTCAGTTTTCCCATTTGTAAAATGAGGGAGTTGGAGCTGATGATTCATTCCCATGGTCCAGTTTCAAATATATGACCCAAGGATCCACTTTATCTTTTTGAAGTTTGTTTTCTTTATTTCTAAAATGAAAGATTGAACTAAATTATCCCTAAGGTCCATATCATTTTCATATTCTAAAATTCCTAAATTTACAGATGTAAAAATTAACCCAAATTACATCACCACCTACACAACCAGAGAAATAGATGAGCTGGGGCTGGGGCTGGATCCAGGTTAGACTGAATTTCTCTAAAAGGCAAAAGAATAATTTTTATTAAATACTTTCAACCTAGCAGAACTAAGCTTTAAGATGGGGATCCTTTATCTTTTTGTGTGTGTGTCATGAACCCTTTGGACCATCTGGTAAAGCCTGTGGTCCTCAAGAGCAGGGTTTGTCCCCATGGCAAATGAACTAAGAGGGTATAAGTGAAAGGCTGCCAAGTTTGAAAAGCTTCATTTTTCACCTAGGATGGCAACAGAGAGTCTGCTAGGCAGATTGAAAAGTCAAGTAGATTTTTGTTTAGATATAATAATGGTTTTTTTTCAGAATAATATTTTTAAGTGCATAAAATAAAATTCTATATAGGATTACAAAAAAACCAAATCACATTGAAATATAGTTATTAATTTTTTTTATAGTTCAGACCCCCAAGTTAAGATTCCCTGATCTAAGGCAATAGTAATAAAATCAGTTAGAGGAAATAGAGCCACTGGGAGAAAACATACAAGTGTCCTTTCTTTGTTAAATCACAGTGGTAATAGCTTCTTCCCAGATCTAATGGTTATGTTAGTTATTAAAGTGGTTATATCGAGTTGTTATGGCACATATGAAAGTTTTAACACCAAAAAAATGTGTTTGATAAGATTATGAATTGAAGAAAAGATGTTCTTTTCTGGGCTATCACCCTGACAAGGAGAGTGAAAAAAGATTTTTCACAACTTTCCAACATTCTCTGTTCAACAGCAGAAAAATGAAAGTGCCACCATGAAACAATAATGGAATTTGAATGAAATCTCTTTAGTTTAAGGCACGATATTTGAGGAAGGATACTGGCAATTGTGTAGGGAGTAAGCAAAAAAAAGAGAAAAGAATGGAGGCTATGTAGTCTAAAAGAACTGGGGACATTTAACTGGGAGAAGAGAAAATTTAAATGGTCCATGATAGTGGATTTGAAAGGCCTATACGTGGAAAAGAAATTAGATTTTTCTTACTTGGCCCCAGAAGGCAGAACCTAGAGCAATGAATAAAGGTTCCAAGAGAAGGACTCAAGTTTTATATGAGGAAAGGCTTTCAAATCATTGCACTTGTCCAAAAGTGGAATGGGCCTACCTAGAGAAGTAGTGAGTTCTCTCTTTCTTGAAAATCATCAAGCTAGGTGATCCCTCCTCACTAATGTTGTAGAAGGGATTTGTGGTCAGGCATAAATGAGTCTAGTTGGCTTCAGAGGTCCCAGCCTAACACCAAATGTGAGATTCTATAAAAGCACTCACCAAGTATCCTACTTCTCTCCATATTCCTGCACATATTAGATGCTAGGTACAGCTCTCTAATAGACCAAGAGCCAGAGCTTTACCCATTCCCAGCTCTTAAAAGCAAACCAGTCCATTAGTAGGGAAATGAGTATAAAAGCATATATGTATGGAGTATTTAATGGGTTCAAAGCCTTTTCACATACATTATGGCATGTGAGTCTCACCAACCTCTGTGGAGAATGCCATGCATTATTCAACTAAGTCTAAGGGCTAAATAATATGCTCCATCATAGAAGCAGTTAGGGGCAGTCAGAACTCAAACCTAGACCAAATTAGTGTCTAAACTGGTGCTCAAATTTGGCTGCCTCTTTGAGGATGAGCAGTAGAAATTTCTTCTCTGACACAAGCCTTAATTCAAATATCTTTCCTAAATACTTATCAAGTGATAGACAAGATGAGGCCAGTTGGGAAGACTCCATGCATTTATATACATGAGGTACCTGCTCAGCAACTGTAATATAGCAATGAAATACCTATCCTCCAACTTCATCCCTGACTCAAACCCAGATCAGAATCATTCAGGTGAAATCCCTTTTCTCCTGCCACTTTCCAGGATCCTACTTCTCTGTGAAGGAGACTTAGTAGTGATTTCAAAAAGTTACAATTTTCTCTTTATAAGAAATATTGTGATTTTAAACATTGAATTGTACAGAACCAAAAAGATTGTCTAAATTTGAATGGTATTTGTAATCTACATGACCACTCTAGTTAAAGTTCCATGTAGTGCTTGTGAAAACTGGGACTTTTCATTTCAATCTTGTCTGACTCTTTTAGACCCCATTCAGGGTTGGTTTCAGGGTTTCTTTTCTTGGTTTTGGGGCAAAAATACTGGAGTGATTTGCCCTTTATTTCTTCATTTTACAGATTAGGAAACTGAGGCAAACAGGGTTACATGACTTGCTCAGGGTCACACAGCTAGTAAGTATCTGAAGCCAGATTTGAACTCAGGAGAAAGAAGTCTTCCTGACTCCAGACTCGGCACTCTTAATGCCACCTAGCTTCCCACTCCTGGAGGCTAAAGGGTTAAGTCCTCCACATCCCCTGCCTCAGCACCTCTATCCTCCAATAAAACAGTATACACCTTTACACTGTGAGAGCTCACTTCCCTCCTACACTGTCCATAATCCCTGCCTCATTCCTCCTCCACGCTAAACTCCAAACTACCTCTACTCCACCCTCCTATTTTTGCCTAGTCCTTCTCCACATCCTACTCCCAGCAATTTTTCAGCTTTCTTTTATTTGCTATCTTCCTTCATGAGAATCCAAATTCCATGATGATGATTGTCTTTTTTTCTACTTATATTTGTATTACCAAGCTTAGCACAGCTCCTGGCACATAGTAAACACTTAAGAAATGCTAGTTGACTGACAAGGGTACATTGTTAACTTAGGACACTGAGAATTTAAGAGACTTGCCTGCCATCACACAGAGAGGCACTCAACATTTCCTTACATTAAACTGAAATCCGCCTCCTCACAACTTATATACCCATTGCTTCTAGTTTCAATCTCAGTTACAAAAGAGAATCAAAAAGTGTATTTACACATCCAGATTTACTATTTCTGAAGTTTCAAAGGTTGTAAAACTGTAATACTTAGTCTAGATGGTGGCTGTGAGAAGAGGAGGGGACTTAAGAGTCAGAAAAATTTGAGTCCTGCCTAAGACATCATTTACTAGCTATATGACTGGTTAAGTCATTTAAACTTTTTCATTCTCAGTTTCCTCATATGTAAAGCAAGGATGATACCACTTACCTCCCAGGATTATGAAGATTAACTGAGATAACGTATGTGAAAGTGCTTTGTAAATCTTAAACTGATATGTAAATTCGAACTGTTGTCATTACTTTCATGATAACCCCTACATATTTGATTCCATCCCATGGCTTTTGGCGGGAGGAGGGGAAACACTCTGAGAACGGTGCATGACAATGACAGGGCCACTCCTGTACTCACCCACTTCATCCTGCTGTTGGAGTGAAGATGCCAAATGTCTTTGGAATGGTCTTTTTTTTTTCTCTACCACACGAAGAGCTTTGCAGATCCCTGTGCATGGTTCCTCAATCTCCACAGCCGAAAAGGCTCTGGGGATGATAGAAAAGTCAATGGTCAGCAACCAGTACCCAGTGCATGGCCCCAGCTCCAGCTTGCAAAGAGTGCAGGGGACATACTCAGGGCCTAAGTCCTGTTCAGTCCAGCCTGTCCCTCAAGCACCAAAATGACTGCGGGACAGGGCAGAGGGTGGAGAGCAGGAGGGTAGAGAGGAGGGGAATTAAACTCAATTACACAAAACCTAACTACTCTTAACCATGCTGGGAGTGGGGACCCACAATCCTTTGGAACTAAGGTTATTGCCCACACAGGTGCCTTAGGTTCTGAATCTGAATCTTTTCCCTCGAGGTCATATTCCACCACCAGGTGTTGGCATTTCTACCACCAGGACAACTGATTGGTTTGACTTAGAGACCTCATTCAGACTCCATATATTGCATACATCTTTCCACTAACCCACATTTTGATAAAAATTTGGAGGTACCATAGTAAATAAATTTTTAAAAACATCTATTGTAGATTTACTACAATGCCTTGCAGTGGAAGGAGCCTCCTCTTGAAGTAAGAAGGCCTGGATTCAACATCCAAGACTAGTACTACCCATATGACTTTGGGCAGGTCACTTAACATCTCCAAGTGCTTCATATCATGGAGCCATATTATAGTAGGTGAGATTGTGTTATAATGAAGTCCTTTCAGGGCTTCCAATGAGCAATTCCACCTTGGATTGGGGTCTAAGACTTCTATTGTTTCATTAAATTCTATAATGAATTAATGCACAGCAAAACTCTAATATCAAGATAATGTATTTAAAGTGCTTTGTATCAATGTGAGCTTTTATCTTTCTTCTCATATTTTTGTTACTAGCATCAATACCATCATTATTCTTGTTAAATGTGTTAAATTCTGGCCTGCATTAAAATTTCTAACAGAAGCTAAATCATATGGATAAAGTATTTGGCTTAGAGTCAAGAAGAGTTTTGCCTTAGACACTTATGTGACCCTTGGCAAGTCACTTAACCTCAGTCTGCCTCAGTTTCCTCAGATGTAAAATGAGTGTTGAACTAGATATCCTCTATCATCCCTTCCTAGTTTTTAGTCTGTGATCCTATGAAATGTAAGAAAAAATTTTATTACGCAAGTAAACAATCTGCCTCAGGTGTAGAAAATATTCTCCAGGGCTGTCTAATTATGTTTTAAAAAAATCAATCCATCAATATAAATGTAGTAAACCCTTAATATCTTTAAGGCACTATGGAGGAGATGAAGAACTCTAAGATAGGTCTTATCACAGACTTAAATTAACACTGAGCCAGTTTAGCAATACCCAGATATACACACATATATATCCAGAATGTGCTTCATTTTTTAAAAGGGTATGTAAATGAAACATCCATGGGGGAAAAAAAGAGTAGGAGGAAAATTTCAAAGTCCTACTACAAAAGATTTGAAGCCCATGACAATCACATTGTTCTAAGTCCTCAACGGTGGCTCGACAGGACATAGAGAAGGGCCCAATGGGGCACTTGACATTGCATGTCACCAACCAGCCAGTCATCAATCCAAGCATGTATACAAGGGATGTCTGGACTTCAGGAAGGGCTGTCAGTTCGTTTTCCCAGGGCTTCCCAGCTCTAGAGAGGGGACAGCGAGCACTCCTTCCTCATCCTTTGATTCTCCCACAAGCCTAGAGTGCATCCTTCCCTGGTGCTGCCACTCTGCCTTGGGCAAACTTTCTGGCAGCTTCTCTAATTGCAGCATTAGCCAGCAAGCTTTGAAGTCCACATTCTGGATCCCTTAGGCCTGTAAGACAGTCATCAAAGACTTCTGGCCAGCTGCCTCAATTAATTGAAGCCCTAATTATCTGAAGGTCTGATCAGAGCATTTGCATGCACACTCGACCAAAAAGCATTACAAAAAGTATACATTTATGGTTCCTTTGGGTAGCTCAAAGTCCATCACAAGCCTGTGAGGCAAGTAAAGACTTGTGATCCCAATATCTACCAGTCACTGTTGAAGCTCAACTACCTTTGGGATAGAACATGAGATATACTGATAAAGCCACATGAAAATAATAGTTTTTAGAAGGAAAAAATTGTTATACGAATGACAGCATGGTACAATGAAGAAAACATCAGATTTGTACTTAAAGGATCTTTGCTCAAACCCTGCCTCTATACTCTTTACCTGTGTGAGCTTGTGCAAATGATTTCACCTCTGATCTATAAAATGAAGAGATTGAGCTAAACAGACTCTAAGGTCCTTTCCAGCACTAGGTCTATGATTCCATGACTTTATTGCAGCAGAATTAGGAAATAATGATGGTAAGTGTGGTTTGATCAGGTCAGGATAAGTTCCTCCTAATAACCCTTAGGAGTATCATTCTTCTCTTATATGTGGAAGAGAAAATGCCTTAGAGGCTGTCTGTAGGGCAATGGGGTGGTCTCAGAATTATAACTTAATTGGAAATTCATCCTGGGAAATACCTGAATGTACTGACCATCACAAATGTTCGATCCTTACTAAAAGACTAATCCTGACTGCCACAAGTGGTTTAACATTTTAAAAGTTATGTTATATATACATACATACATACATACATGTATATATACATGTCAGCCCTCCCTCATTCAAAACAAAGTCAAGTGCAAGTCATGCCATTATTTCTCTGATGGCACGGTCTTCTTTGGCAATGAAGGATGAATACACATCATATAAACATGTATGTATATATAGATACATATATGTACACATATATAAAACTTTACCAAAATGCATTTCTTTGCATAAGACATTTTAAAAAAAACTTAACTATGCAAATGATGTGACCAGATCATCTTGAAAATATCTCTTTTAGTAGGAATTACAGCCAGAATTTAATATTACTATTTAAAATTACTACTACTACTTAAAAAAATTACTACTTAAATATATTTGAATTCTTACAGCTTTCTGAATAAATTTTATGTTACCATCCCCTTGAAAGTACCAAAACTTTTTTTTTCTTTTTCTTTTTTTAAACTTTATTTTAGACTCAAACACCAGAACATAAATACAGAATAAAGAAAAAAGACACAAGAATCATAAACTTTAATATTGTAACTTAAATACAAAGGAAGAAAGGACAAAAAGCATGTCAAGCATAGTGGAATACAAGAGTAGATTCAAAATACATAAGAGGAGATTTTCATTTCAACAAAGCCTGTATGATTAATACTATATGCTGTGTTGAGAGGTGTTCATCATTTCTTTGCTTCCTTGTAAGCTTTCTTTTGATCTCTGTTGTGCACTTTTGTACTTTGTTCTTTTTTTCCCTGCTTCCCTCCAGGATACATTTAAGTGCAGATATGTTTATGTACAGTTATAGATATATACTTACCCATATACATATATACATACATATATAGACATATACTTTCCAAAACACATTCTATTCCTGATCTTTGTTTTTATGTTTGTGCCTATCTCATTTCCTATCACTCCTGCCTCTTCCACTTTACTTCTGTCTGCTACCTTGCCTTCCTGTCACTTGCCTACCCCCATCCAAGGATCCCTCTCCTAAGATCCTATTCTTTTCTTTCTTTTTTAAAAAATTTATTTATTTTCAGTTTTCAACATTCACTTCCACAAAATTTTCAATTTCAAATTTTCTCCCCATCTCCTCCCTCCTTCTAACCTATGACAGTACATCTTCTGATTACCCTGTCCTCCAATCTGTTCTCCCTTCTATCACCACCACCACCCTTATCCCCTTCCCTTCTATTTTTCTATAAGGCAAGATAGATTTCTATACCCCACTGCCTATATATCTTATTTCCTAGTTGCATGTAAAAACAATCTTTAACATTCATCTTTAAAGCTTTGAGTTCCACATTCTCTCTCTTCTCTCCTCCCCATCCACCATAATTGAGAAAGCAAGCAATTTGATATAAGTTATACATGTGTAGTCATGCAAAAGGCTACCGTAACAGTCATGTTGTTAAAGACTAACTATATTTCCCTCTATCCTGTCCCACCCTTCATTGATTCTATTCTTACCTTTGACCTGTCTCTCTCATAGTGTTTTTTCTGATTAAACCTTCCCAGAATCTTCTGTCCTTCTTATTCCCCCTCTCTTATCCCCTTCCCCCCTGCTTTCCATTATGGTAAGATAAACTTTCATACCCAACAGAGTGTGCATGTTATTCCCTTCTGAAGCCAAATTCAATGGGGGGAAGGCTCACTTATGCCTTCTCATCTTCCCCCTTCTTCACCTGCTTTGTACAACTGCTTTCTTGACTCGTTTTTGTGAAATGATTTATGACCTTCTACCTCTGCCTTTCTCTTTCTCTTTTTCCTAATACATTCCTTTCAACACTTAATTTTCTTTTTTAGTTATTATACCTTCACGTTCAGCTCACCCTGTGCCCTCTCTCTCTCTCTCTCTCTCTCTCCCCCCCCTCTTTCATATATATATGAAAATATGTGTGTAAAATATGTGTGTATATATACATATATAGATAGATACATAAACAAACACACATATATATGTATGTATGTATGTATGTATGTGCATATTCCCTCCAACTATCCTAATATTGAGAAAGGTCTCATGAGTTACAAATATCATCTTTCCATGTAGGAATGTAAACAGTTTAACCTTAATAAGTCCCTTATGATTTCTCTTTCATGGTTATCTTTTTATGCTTTTCTTAATTCTTATATTTGAAAGTCAAATTTTCTATTTAGCTCTGGTCTTTTCAATAGGAATGCTTGGAAGTTCTCTATTTCATAAAAGTTTCATTTTTTCCCCTGAAGTATTATACTTAGTTTTGCTGGGTAAGTGCTTCTTGGTTTTAATTCTAGCTCCTTTGATCTCTGAAATATCACATTCCAAGCACTACAATCCTTTAATGTAGAAGGTGTTAGATTTTGTGTTATCCTGATTGTGCTTCCATAATTCTCAAACTCTTTCTTTCTGACTGCTTGTAATATTTTCTCCTTGACTAGGGAACTCTGGAATTTGGGTACATTATTCCTTAGAGGTTTCCTTTTGGGAATCTCTTTCAGGAGGTGATTGGTGGATTCTTTCAATATCTATTTTACCCTCTGGTTCTAGAATATCAGGGCAGTTTTCCTTGATAATTTCTTGAAAGATGATGTCTATTCTCTTTTTTTTTTATCATGATTTTCAGGTAGTCCCAATAATTTTTAAATTATCTCTCCTGGATTCATTTTGTAGGTCATTTGTTTTCCCAATGAGATACTTCATACTGTCTTCTATTTTTTCATTCTTTTGGCTTTATTTTATAATTTCTTGATTTCTCATAAAGTCTTTAGCTTCCATTTGCTCCATTCTAAGTTTTAAGGAAATGTTTTCTTCAGTGACCTTTTGGACTTTGTTTGCCCTTTGAACCACTCATCAGCTTTTTGGACCTCTTTTGCCATTTGGGTTAATCTAATTTTAAAGCTGTTATTGTCTTCAACTTTTTGGTGTGTTTCCTTTAGCAAGCTGTTGACTCATTTTTCATGATTTTTTTGCATTACTCTCATTTCTCTTCCCAGTTTTTGCTTTAATCTGCCTCATCATCAATGATGTAAGAAAATACCTCTTCACTGAGAAAGTAAGAATAATAGTCTGTTTCTTTTTCCTGTGTTTGCTCATTTTCCCAAACAATTACTTGACTTTTGAGCTCTTTGTTAAGTGGGGGGCTCCAGAAGCAGTCTCCTTCAGTGGTGACTACCAACACCCTGGAAGTAGGGCCAGGCCAGGGTCACAGAGCTAGGACTGGACCCTACTCCCCTCTCAGAAAGGTGAGAGACCCGTCCCAATGTACTTCGAAGCTGTCTGTGGCATTTGCAGGTTGAGAAGTCTGGAAACTGCAGTAGCCCCAGTGATTCAATCTGTTAAGGTCTGCTTCTCCTCTGTCTGCACCAGTGTGACCCACATTGACCTGAGCTCTACTCTCAGTGCAATAGACCCTTCCAGTCAAGCTTCCAGGTGGTCTTGGACAAGAAATTTGCTACAGTCTGTCTTTTTGTGGCTTCTGCTGCTCTAGTGTTTATTTAGAGTCATTTTTACAGGGTTTTTTGAGGGGTTTAGAGAGAAAGCTCCAGCTTCTACTCCACCATCTTGGCTCTGTCCTGTCCCATTCCAATAAATCTAAACACTCTTTCCCTCACCTTCCCCTTAAAAATCCCTCCCTTATCCTCTCTCCCCTTCTATCCACCTACAATTTTTATTTTTTCTGAATTTAGAAGACTTTTATACTCTTCTAAATATATATGTATTGTTCCCTCTTAAATCCATTCCCAATGAAAGTAGGTTACCAGAACTACCAGCCCTTCTCCCCCATCTAATTTCTCTGTATCACTTCTTCCTCTTGTACCTAATTTGTATAAAATAATTACACTTTTTAACTGTTCCTAATGGTTTTACTTTTTTAATTCATATCATATTCAGGTTTTCCCAAATCTTTCTAATGAGCTACCCAATTATTAATAAGAATCTTAGACATACGCTTTGCCTTTTACTTATACAAAAAGTAAATGATCTGTCCTTATTGAATCTCTTGTAACCAGATTTTGGTGTGTACCTTATGTTTCTCTTGGCTCTTGTATATCAAATCTTCTATTAAGTTCTGATTTTGCTTTTTTTAACAAAGCCTTGAAAGTCTGACAGTTGATTAAATGTCCATTTTTTTCATTCAGGATTATGTTTAACTTTTCTGGATATATTTAAATTGTTTTATTCTTGTTGCTTTTAATATTTTATCCTTGAGCTGGGGTTTTCAGAATTTGACTATGATATTCCTGTGAATTTTCCTCATAGGATCTCTTTTAAGTGATGATCAATGGATTTTTTCTATTTCTGCTTTCCCCCCTTGTTCTACTGTTTCAGGACAATTTTCTTTAATTATTTCTTGTATTATTATATCAAGATCTTTTTTTTGATCATAGCTTTCAATTAGTCCAATTAATTTTATGTTTTCTCTTCTTGATCTATTCTCCAGATCTGTAGTTTTTCTTATAAGATGTTTCACTTTCTCCTCTATTTTTTTCATTCATATTTTGTTTAATTATTTCTTGATCTCTTATAATTTCACTGGCTTCACCTTGCCCAGTTCTAATTTTCAAGGTATCATTTTCTTCCTTAAGATTCTGAATCTCCTTTTCTAATAGATTGACTTTCCTTTCATAATCTTCTTGTTTTTCTTGGATTATTCTTTTGGTTGTTGTTTTTTGGTTTTTCCTCCATCTTTATCATTTGATTTTTATAATCTTTTCTAAAGATCCTCTATGAACTCTTTTTGGGCAGGTGACAATTTGACAATCCTCTTTGGGTAGAAAGGGGTGTCTTTGTTTCAATATCCTGCGAAGATGAACCCTAATCTTCTCTATTCCTATAATAGCTTTCTGTGGTTGGATCCTTTCTCCTTTGCCTGTGCAATTTTGTGGCGCTAGTCTAATTTTGGTAATCACTTCCAGCCCTTGATTATGGGGGATGATGTCTCTTGCCCCAGATCTTCAGTTCTACCCTCTATCCTGGAACCAAAGCCAAACCTCCAACATCCTATAAGTGCTCACAGCCAGGGGCATTCTGCCCCACTTCTTTTGCCCTCACCAGATGTGTTCTCTTTCCTTCTGCCCTACTTCCCCCCCACTCTTTGCAACACAGCTGGGTCTGGTGTTCCTTGTCAGCAGATGTTCCCTCCATCTTCCAGGTTCAGATATCCAACTCCCCTTACTGCCCTAGGTGCAAAACTTCCTGTGGAAACCTAACTAACCAAACCAACTAACCCCAGGGATTGTCACTTGCTGTTAAAGTGGACCGGAGCCTGGAGGTGTTTACTGTTCACAGAGACCAAACCTCATCCTGGAATTTTTCTTCTGATCTTCTCTAATTGTCCCATGAAGACCCCTATTGTTCCCCTATTCTTATTTATTTTTGCCCTGATTTTGTTCACCCCAAGATGCTATTTTTCTCTTTTGTGAGGGAAAATCTTGAGAGCTTAGAATTTTCTGACCAACTCTGCCATTTTCCCAGAATCCTCTCCTGTAAAAATTTCTAAAAAGGAAATTATATTGGAGATTTCTGGACTAGGACTGTAATCCAAAAGTGGTCCTATCTACCTCAAAACCTATTAAAGGAAGCAAAAATTAAGATACCACATAATGCTCTCTAGGATGCTTTCCCACTCATTGGCACACAGACACCTATGACAGAGAAACTTCATGAAAAACTCAGACAATACAATCTGATCCTCACTTTGCACCAAATTTGTAATAAATCTGCCTAGTACATCATGATCGTGATCAGCCTAGTTATCCATTGGTAAGTCAATTCAATTCAACAAACATTTATTAAGTTTCCATATGGGAAAGATTCTGTTCTGATCACTTAGACAAAGACAAAAATGGCATTGTCCCTGGACTTCAGAGGACTACATAAAATGACGGAAGAAACAATAGTTATACAAGATTGTATAATGCACACTAGAATTTGATAGCATCAAAAGAAAGATCCCCAGAAAATACCTTGGGAAATTTGGCAAGGGGAAAAGAGTGCTTTCAGCTGAGAAGGGAGAAAAAGGAAGACTTCATGGAAGAGGTGACAACTGAATTCAGTCATTAAAATAAAAGAATCAATTCACAAGCAAAGATGAAAAAATAATACATCCATATATCCAGTCTGTTCAATTGCACAAAGACTGAGGACAGTACATAGAATTCCAAGAATAACTGAAAGTCACATTTAGCTAGTACATAGCCTATAAAGAGCAATAATGTGAAATTAGTCTGGAAAGGTTGATTGAAAGTCCTTAAATGCAAAGAAATTAATGTTTCATCATGTAGGAAATAAAGGTTCAGTGAAAATACTGAACAGGGGAATGACATGGTTAGGACTGTGCCCAAGGAAGATGATTTTGGCTGCAACATGGAAGATAATTGAAGGAAGCAGGGAGGGACATGGGAAGCAAGAACACCAGTCAGGATGGTATTAAAGTGATCCAAGCAATAAGTAATGAAGGCCTGGACTGAAGTGGTAACAGTGTAAATAGAACGAAGCAAAAATGCAAAATGTTGTGGATGTAGGATCAACAGGAGTTGCCAACTAATTGGATATGAGAGGTAAGGATAGGAGAGAAGGGAGAGTCCAAAAAGATGCTTAAGTTTTCGAGTGATTGGAAAGATGGTAGTGCCATCAAATGAATGAAGGGACAGGAAGGGAATAATAAATTAGTGCAGAAGAACACAAAATAATGTAGGTGGCAGAAAAGCTAGGAAGTTGCTATGCTGCAGAAATCAAGGGAGGAGGTTATAGGAGGACGGGATGGTCTGCAGTTTTGAAAGCTGTAGAAAGGTCAAAGATTGAAAATAAAACATGCCAATATATTTAGGAAATGAAAGGTAACTGGTGACTTTTTTAAGAGAACATTTTTTAAGAGAATAATAGATTCAGAAGTCAGATAGCAAGGTGCTGAAGAATGAATAGGTAGGGTGGAAATGGAGTCAATAAGTAGTCTTTCTGGGATATTAGTGCTTAAAGAGGAGAGGTAAAATAATTTTATCAAATTCTAGAATAGCAGGCAGAATTTTTAAGTATTACAAAAACATAAGTAAAATTTTAAAAATCAAGGAAGAAGACAATAGAGAATGCATGAAAATCAGAGAGGAAATGAGTGACAAAATGAACTCCAAAAGGAGACTGGAGACCATGGGCAACAAGAATGGTCACTTCATTCTCTGAGACTGTAGAAAATAGAGAATGAAAAACTGGGGAGTATATGAGGTATAGAGGTGGAGAAATGAGCTCAGATAGAGCAGATTAGATGTAGGAGAAGATGGGATCATTTAATCTTCTCAGTAAAGTAAGAGACCAGGTTACTTACCAAGAGGAAAAGGAATCAGGTAGATCTGGAGGGTTGAGAGGGAAAAGGAGAAACTAAGAAGTCACCCATCAATTGGAGAATGGATAAACAAATTGTGGTATATGAATGTAATGGAATATTATTATATTTTAAGAAATGATGGAATGTACTGTTGTTGAGTGAAGCAAGCAAAACCAGGAGAATAACTTATATGATAACGAGATTGTAAAAATAAATTACTTTTAAAAACTTAAGGACTCTGATCAATGCAATAAGCAACAACACTTTCAGGCTACCAGTGATGAAGCTTGCTAATCATCTCCTGACAGAGTATTGATTCCAAATGCATAATGAGATATATTTTGGGCATAGTTAATGTGGAAATTTATTTTACTTGGCTGTGTATATTTGTTACAAGAGTTTTGTTTTTCTTTTTCAATTGGGGAAGGGAAATGAGAGGGAAAGAAAACATTTTTTTAATTAAAAATATTTTTAAAGGAAAGAGGAGAAGATTCTGAGCAGCTGCTCTGGAGAATGTGATACTAAATCAATCATTGTTGAATCTAAGGATTGTCATGCAATATTTTGCAGACTTTAGAGCACTATATAAATGAGAGTTATCCTTTTTTAGAGGTAGCTGGATGGCACAGTGCATAGAGTATTGGATCTAGAGTTAGGAGGATCTAGCTTTAGATGGAAGCCATCTCCAGTCGTCCTGATCTATATCTTGCCACTAGACTCAGATGGCTCCAGAGGAGAAGGTGAGACTGGTAACTTTTCACAGCCCTCCCTCACTTAAATCCAATTCACTTGCACATCATAACATCACCTCCCTGATGTCATGGTCCTCTTCAAGAAGGAAGAACAAAAACAGCAAGAGCTTCAGGTACTTACTAGCTACGTGTGCCTGGGCAAGTCATTAAACCTCTATCTCCCTCAGTTTCCTCATCTGTAAAGTGGAAGTAATATTAACACCTATTTTCCAGGGTTATTATGAGAATAAAATGAGATAATGTTTATAAAGTGTTTTAAATACCGTAAAGCATTATAGCAATGCTACCTGTTACTCATCTGAATTGGTTCCATGCTAAACAGTTTTGTGACTTCCTCTAATAGTATTTATTGGCTCAGTAGTCAGAAACAAGAAGCAAATGTTGAGTAGCAAGGATTGTGTTTCTTGTCCTGGCCCTAAATCATGGGTTGGAGTGGGAAGTGTGGAAGAGAAATTAGAGGAAGAAATTGTGGGATTTGGAAGAGGTTGAAAGGTGTGAATAAATATTGATGGTGGTTTTAAAGAGATGTGCTGTCTTTGGGAGAAAGCCAAGATCCAGTGAGTACCAGAAGGTAAGCCTAACATAACAGGAAGAGATTCAAAGACGAAGGCAAGGATGTTAGCAGGGCTTTCAAAGAACAGAGTAGATGTCATCGGCAGAACGGGAAAGGAATTGAGGAGGAAGAAGGCTAACATCAGAAGGATGAGAGGAGGGATGTGGAACAGAGGAAAGGATTCCTGCTTAGACAGACAGCAGTTCTGAATCATGGGGATCAGGGGCTCTGAAGGTAGGGACTTTCTACCCATAGAAATGAGGAATACCAAGTGTGAAGAAACTTGGAGACTAAATTAACCCCAGGGTTCTAATTAGAATGTTGCTAAGGAGGAGGGTCTGTTGACCAGTTTCTC
Source organism: Potorous gilbertii (assembly GCA_028658325.1). NCBI lineage: Eukaryota > Metazoa > Chordata > Mammalia > Diprotodontia > Potoroidae > Potorous > Potorous gilbertii. Next base: position 419,926,298 of record CM053771.1, read on the forward strand.
CCTGAGGGAACCCCTTTATTTGACTATATTAGGAAAGAGGATGCTGAGACAACGATTATATTACCCCTTTGTTTTCATTAAATGCCTTAATGCCCCAGAAAGCAGCCCAAAGAGTATAGAATCATAAATAGGAATCCTTACACTGGGAGAAATTTCATGAGCAGGTAAAGTAGAGAAGGGCAGGGGACCATCTGCCCTGGTAGCAATTGAACCAAGAGAGGGGGATAGTGCATGGATAGTGGATTGAAGAAGCATTCCCTAGAAAGGAAGTTCATGGCTATGTCAAACAGCATCTTGCTTTACCTTGCTACCCACAAATATACATTAGGTTTCTGATATCACTAGCAAAAGTGAGCATAGTGGCATGGCTATCACCACAAAGGGGAACTATTTTCAATAATAAATAATAACTAAATCAATAAACTTCAAGTTTTTTAAATTAATTCTCAGATCAAAAGAATTTAGAGTAGTGACTAAATATGATTAGAATTCATTTGCAGACTTTTCTTTTTAGAGTCCCAGGAAGAATCCAGTTTACATGCCCTGCTCAATGCTCTTCCCTTGTCAAGCCACATCTGCTGTATCGTGTTCAGATCAGGGCACTAAACATTAGGAGGGACACTGGCAAACTGGGACATAACCAGAGAACAGCTATCAGAATGATGAAGGGACTCAAAACCAAATTGTTAATACTGTGGGAGAGACAACACAGCTGATACACAGAGTCAGGATGGGAGCCAGTACGGTTGCTGCATTAGGATAGTGCAATAGTATTTCTTCCCAGAGCCAAGACACATAAGATGTACAGCCAACATATCAGCAGTGTTAATGTTGTTTTTTAGATCAGTCATAATGCTTCTGTGGCTGAAAACCAATAGAAAGTAGAAGGAGAAAGAGAAGTAGTTAGGTGAGACTTTCATGATAGAGAGACATCATGGTGGTTATCATATGGGCATTTTCCCAGGTGCAGTTTCTCATGCTCTGCTGGGAAACTCACCCCCCTCCAGAAAGAGAAATCCATAAGACCTATCCCATCTGCATTCCCTTTGTGTGTCTGCTTTGCCTACAGCAACATTTGCAGACTACCAGTGGTCTTGGCATAACACTTCTAACACTAATGGGAAGCTCAGTTTGTCTGAATGTCTGAGCTACCATTTTTGAGCTACCATTACATCTCCCCAAGGGTATGCCAAAGCTGGTTTAAGCTCCAAGAGCTGATTGTTAAATTTTTAGTGGGAGCATTTATACCTTGGAAGCCAGCAAACCCTACAAATCAAGGTTTAATTCATTGTTTTGTTGATTGTCTGAGCTCAGCAATGTGTTAATAATACACATTAAACTTTAAAAGTGTTTTCAGTGCACTTTTTAAAGTCAAAGATATACAGTTAAAGATTTATCAGCACATCAGTGTCTCTCCCTTAAGTCATTTCTGCATCAGTGATCGTAACTGATGTCAGATGATGACTAGTTGAAGGAAATAAGGATACTTAGCCTGGAGAAGAGAAGACTTGGGGAACATCATAGCCATCATCAAATATTTCAAGTTTTCATGATGAAGAGAAATTAGTTTTACACCATGTAGCACCAATGGGAAATCAGAACTAATGGGTGGGAGTTAGAGGAGAGTAAATTTCAACTAAATATAGGGAAGAACTAATTTCCTAACAATTAGAGCTGTCCAAAAATGCTGAGGGCTACAGTAAATTTCCCATTGCTGGAAATGTTAGAGAGGTCCACTTGTCAGGGATATTGTAGCAAAATTCATGTTTAAAATAGGGTTTGATTTGATATTACCAACATTCCCTTCCAAGTGTAGAGTACAATAATTCTAGGATGGATTTTTGCCAGTGCTTTGAAAGAGGGGTTGATTTGCTTTCATTCTGAGGAACAGGAAAAAAAACTAGAATTAAAAAAAATAAAATCTGACATAGAATTAAACATACACCAGGTGAATAAAGAACTCTACCAACATATTTCTACTTCAAAATATGACTCTAAGTTAACCTCCTTTAGAAAGCCTTCCCTGTGACTGATGAAAGCCTGGAATAAGAGAAATGAAAAGGTGGGGTGGGGTATTTTGGGGGGAGGGGGTTGAACCCTGGTCATCCTCCACCCCCAAATTTGGTTAGAAAGAAACAATTCTTTGGGAAAAATTTTTTTCCCAAATTTTTCCCTGTGTTTCTTCTCCTCCCACCCCAATCTTTATGAATTCATTCTTAATTAGTTTTAGTCTCATTTCTTAAGTCTTTATCCCCTCAGCTCTTGTGTACTCTTTTCTATCTATATTATGGCTTCTAGACAGATTTTCTTTTCATTGGGCAGCTAGGTGGCACAATATACAGAGCATCATGCCTAGAATCAGGAAGATTTATCTTCATGAGTTCAAATCTGGCCTCAGACACTAGCCATTTGACCCTGGGAAAGTCATTTAACTCTGCCTCAGCTCCTCATGTGTAAAATGAGCTGGAGAAGGAAACAGTAAAACATTCCAGTATCTTTGCCCAGAAAACCCCAAATGAGGGCATGAAGAGTGGGACACAAATCAACAATAAAAAAGATATTGTCTTCCCAGTTGGATTGTGAACAAAGGAAGAGAAGAGATTGGTAGATAATGCAGTATTATGGGAAGATGATGGGAGTGGACACCTGGAAAACCTTCCTTCTAGTCCCCAATCCACTGCTATTAGCAAGTCACTTAATTTCTCTGAGCCTCTATTTCTACGTCTGAAGAAAGATAATCATGCTGCCCTATTCCACAAGGTCATTGCAAGAATCACATGGAACCATGTATATGAAAATTCTTTGAATCAATGTTAACAAGCATTTATTAAGTGCCGTTGGAAAAATCAACAATAACAATCAATTTAACCCTTCAAAGTTTGTAGAGCACTTCTGAATTTCCTAACAACCTGGTGAGACAAGTACAACAAGCAACAGATGAGGAAACGGAGGTCCAGAGATATTAACTCGCCTGTAGTCTCACAAACTGAAATGTATGATAAGTGGGATTTGAACCCAAATGTTTCTGACCTTAAGTCCAGCATTCTGTCTTAGCAGAGAGCTTTCCGTATAAAGTAGGCAGATTCATTACTAATAGATAAGTTTTAAAAATCTTTACCTCTTCATCAAGAGTGAGAAGAGAAATTCAATATACATGAGCCAGCTGCTCATTACTTTGATCTTTGAAACACACAACATCTAGCCTATAGGCACTTCCACTATTGCAGTTATTCCACAAAACAGACTTTTCCAAATGGTGTTAGTCATTGGCCCTGGCTATCTATAGCTGAGATGTAAAGGACTTTTCCTCAGTCATGGGTAAAGAAGGCTGGTCTGAGAGTTGAGATGTGTATGTTCTAGGCTTGACTCTGCCATGATCGTGTTTCAAGGCCTCAGGCAAGTCAACTTTTCTGGGCTTCTGTTTTTTAATCTCTTCAATGAGAGAAATGGACTAGATAAACTTTAAGGTGTCTTATAACTGCAATATTCTGTGACTGATCTTCATGGAGGAAAAAGAATTGTATGGGTCCTATCTAGTTGCACAGCCTCGGCAATGCATTTTAAAACGCCAGTCTTTACACATGCTACTCTCAATGAGGGGTAGGGGTTTGCTTATAGGAGAATAAATATAAATAATTAAAAACCTGCAGAGAGCAAAGTCTTATTTATAGGGATTCATCATCATTCTAGCACCTGGTGGGTGAATGATAAAATTACATGAGTTTATTAAAAACACAAAATTGGATGGTTCCAGCTCTATTCCATCCAATGGAATGAGAGCAGCTAGCTGCTACATAGAAAGAAGGACTGTCAGTATTTAAAGAGTAATTATGGTGAGGGCTAACTAACATTAGGCAGATTGAGTTTGCGGCTACATCTGCTCCCCATTGCGCACAGGGCTTCCTGGACATCACCCCATCTCTGGAGTTCAGATGTTCACACTATGAAATGTTTCCAAACCCAACCTAAGCCCTGGTTGAATGTTCTGTTTTATCATTCTCTCTTTATTTATGATTCCCCACATTTCTTAAGATAAAAGCTTGCACTGCAAAAGCGGTCTAAAGCATACCCCCCACATACAAACCGATCTCCAGATTACCAGTGAAATTGCTGCCTTTGTATACTTATGGACTGACGTGATAACTGAAAATAACTTCCATTAGCACTATAAAAACTCCAGCTGATACCAAATGAATTTCATTTGATACCAGCAGAGAAAAATATTGGCTACTGAGGTATTCTTTGTTCATGGATATTTACAGTTAGCTAGAATCCATGTACCATTCAGACAGCCAGAAGGCTCCAGATGTTTTCCTTTACTCTGGGACTTTTTATAGAAGGTCTTCCACCCGAATCCTGGCTCGCCTTTATCTATTAAAAGATAAGCTCTGTTCTCATAGTCTCTGTTCTACTTCTACATGCTGAAGTCACCAGGTATGAAATTCTTCATGGCAGATATGTAAACCACATTTTATGACATGCAGAGGACCCTGATTGGTAGCTACTCCATCCCTACCCCATTTGTGTAAATATTGGGAACGGTTAGAGAATCAAAATAGCCAATAGTCCCTGCTTCCCATTAGAAACTACAGATGAGGTGACTTTTCCAAATACACTAACTCCCTCAGTTCTTTAATCTGATTCCTACGATGAGATGGAAGGATGAATGGAATCAATATGTAAATATGTCATATTGGAGGCAGAGGTTGGTTGAGGATCATGGTGAGTGTCCTTGTTGTTTGAAAATTAGAGAAGTTATAAAAATTAGGCATAAAAAATTCAAATCATGGAAAATCTGTATTAAGCCAATATATGTTTTGAGAACCATAGTTCTCATATGTAATTCTTTCAACCACTGAAAAATAAAGTCAACCCACAATAAATGCTATAGAAATGTTGACCTTCAGCGTATGACGAAGCATGCCATATGTAATATATTTCCACCTTTAGTTTCTAATGAATTTTTAATATCCTCAAGAATATTATTACTGTTGCTGTGTCTCCTTTAATACTTACGAACTTTGTGCTGAAAAAATTTATGAGTATTTAAAAGGCCTTCTAGCTGTGGCTCCTAATCTTTTTTGTGTCATGGACCCTTTGGCAATGTGGTGAAATCTATGGACCTCTTCTCAGAATAATGTTTTTAAATGCATAAAATAAAATACATTATATTACCAAGAAAACTAATTATACTGAAATACAGTTTTCAAAATATTAAAAAAAAAAAAAACCAAGTCACACAACCTAAGGTAAAGAACCCCCACAATAAAGCATTCTACTGTACATCCAGTGTATCTCTTGATGCTTCACAGCTTTCTCTCTCTCTCTCTCTCTCTCTCTCTCTCTCTCTCTCTCTCTCTCTCTCTCTCTCTCTCTCTCTCTCTTTCTCTCTCTCTCTGTCTCTCTCTCCCTCTCCCTTCCATATGGCACTTTTCAGTGTCAAAAGCATGATCTTCCCTAATACAACGTATGCCTAGTGGGAACTCAATAAGTGTTGACCGACTCATTGACATTTGAGATCAGGATTGCTTTTGAAAAA
>CM053771.1:419932336-419961014 GCA_028658325.1 Potorous gilbertii
ATCTTTAATTTCTTTCCCTGAAAATTGCCTGTTCATATCCTTTGACCATTTATCAATTGGAGAATGACTTGTATGGTTATATATTTGAGTCAGTTCTCTATATATTCTAGAAATGAGGCCTTTATCCCCAAGCTTAGCCGTAAAAATTTTTCCCAATTTACTACATCCCTCCGAATTTTGGATGCATTGAGTTTGGTTGTGCAAAAACTTTTCAGTTTAAAGTAATCAAAATTATCCATCTTGCATTTCATAATGATTTCTATCATTTCTTTAGAAAAAAATTCTTCCCCTCTCCATAAATCTGATAAATACACTATTCCTTGCTTCTCTAGTTTATTCATGGTATCAGTCTTTATACCTAAATCATGTACCCATCTGCACTTTATTCTTGTGTATGGTATCAGGCATGGGTCTATGCCTAATCGCCGCCACACAGTTAACCAGTTTTCCCACCAATTTTTGTCGAACAGTGAGTTCTTATCCCAGAAGCTGGGGTCTTTGGGTTTATCAAATAGGAGGTTGTTATGTTCCTTGCCTACTGTGTCTTGGGTGCCAAGTCTATTCCATTTGTCTACCCCTCTGTTTCTTAGCCCATCCCAAGTGGTTTTGATAATTGCTGCTTTATAATACAATTTGAGGTCTGGTAGCGCTAGGCCACCTTTCCAAGCATTTCTTTTCGTTAGTCCCTTTGCTGTTCTGGACCTTTTGTTTTTCCAAATGAATTTTGATATTATTTCATCCAGCTCTAGAAAATAATTATCTGATATTTTAATTGATATGGCACTAAATAAGTAAATTAATTTAGGTAGAATTGTCATTTTTATTATATAGCTCGGCCTACCCATGAACAGCTGATGTTTTTCCACTTACTTAAATCTGACTTTATTTGTGCAAAAAGTGTCTTGTAATTGTGTTCATATAATCCCTGGGTTTGTTTTGGCAGGTAAACTCCTAAGTATTTTATAGTGTCTACTCTAGGGAACACACCTATTAAAATCATTTGGTCCTCTTGTTCTCCCCCAGTCCTATTGCCACCCTCCTTATTTGACAAGAGAATCAACTCTGAAGCCACAGTCCAAAGGTCAATTCTGGAGGTTTGTTCTTTCCCAGCTTTTGTCCATTGCCTGCAAACATCCTCAGAATAGTGGAGAAGCTGATGCCCTCACTTGAGTTGCTGTCAACAACTGGTTTCTTCCTGCTCCTATAGCTCCACTGCCCTGCCTCATGGCACCTTCCAAAAGGTGGGAAAGAGCACTGGAGGAGAGAAGCACCGAAGACAGACTTCTCATACTTTGTGATTTTGTCTATGACCAGCTATGCTGAACTTCTTATATTGTTTAAAATCATTCCTTCCTATGGGCTGATCCTAATACCCCAAATGCTTAATGAATAGGTCCAGAGAAATTCACATAGGGTGAGTTTTGAGGGGAGTTCTTTTTTCCCCCTAAAGATGTAGCTCTGACAGCATTCTGGTTTTCTGAGTAAAATTTACTCTTATATTTCCTCAAATCTCAGTCCATAAAAAAAAATTTCAATTGAATTTTAAATTTTCGTTTGTTTTATAAATACCAATCTTATTTTAATAATAGCTGTGTTAACTCTACAAGTCCTTTGGACATGAGGACAGACAATATAATGCAGGATATTCACAAATCCTTTGAATTCTGATTTTTTTAAAAAAGCTAGTTGTACCTTATAAAAGTCTACCTAGTAGTTCGACATCAATTGTTTCTTTGTTGACAACATAGTTATTTTAGTAAAACTCATGAGAATTTAGTAAAAGGAGGAAATTCTGCTTTATGCTATGTTTTCTTTTAGAATTAATAGCCTTTTCACCATCTGTCAGTGAGTCTATGCTCTCTACCTATTATTTGGAATCTGGCTAAGTACTGAAGGTTATACATCATCTTTAGAAAAAAATGTCATTTCCCACTTGGAAAACATAATTTTGATATTGTAATGCTAAAATATGCTTTTTGAGCTTTATGGAAACTAAGGTATTTTGATCTCCCACATAAGTGAATAAATTCTGATTTTGGGTAGGATATTGCAACTTTTTCAAGATTCTGATGGAATGAGAAGTTTTTTTTTTTTCTGTTATGGCAGTCAAGTTACTCAGAATGGACTGGAAACGAAAGCTGATTTTTTTTTTGAGAGAGACAGTATGACGATGGCACTATTGGACAATTCTTATTTTTGTTTCAAGGAGTACAAATATGGGAGTGGAAGTAACTGGGTTTTGCATAAGCAATCATACCCAAAGTGAGGGTGGGACTTGGTGTGGGAACATATTTTACTCTTCTCCTATAGAACCATTTGTTAGTCTCTACCCATCAAACCTCCCATGTTCCTCAGATTAGTGACAAGATGGTGCCTCATGTGAAGGAAAATGCATCAGTCAGAACCAAAGCAATCATTGCCTTAACCTTCCTCACCACAAAGACTAGTCAAGTTCTGGGCCAATGTGAAGAAGATAGGTCTGATTTTTCTGCACAAGTGATGAATGATTCTTGGGATGCTTCATGTCATAATAAAGTCTTTGAGGATGGACACTAATTTGCTTTTGTATTTGTATTTCAAGAACCCAGCAGAGTGTCCAATTCATGGTAGATGTTTAAGAAATGTCTATTGATTCAGTGATATCCAACAAATAAAATTTCTGGTGCTCAGATCTGTTAGGGATGGAGTTGGATACTCATCCAACCTAATGCTAGAGTTAATCCATGGGATCAGAGGATTTTAGAACTGGAATGCACATTATATTAATATTACCCAATTCCCTCATTCATAAAGGAGGAAACAGAGATCTGTAGATGTGAAGTAACTTGCTTAGCATTGCATAAATTCTTGGACTTTAAATCTAAAGTTCTTACTGTTAAAATTCAAACTTACTTGGCAGCCAGTTCAATCCAGTGTGATAATCTGTTGTATCAAGACAAACCTAATCATAGCATTCATTAACGAGGTGGGGCAGGTTTCTGGTAAATCCCAAAGAGACGGGTACCTTTAGGGTCCTCTCTTTTAGGATTTGCCTCAGAACCAAGAATAATTCAGCTTCTGTGTTTTGTGAACCAGGAAATTTGCCCAGGTATTCACTTAGTTTATTATTCTATTAGATTTCTGCTGTAACTATGTGTCCCCAGATTTAAAGATCATTCAATCCAACCTTCACATTTTGTAGATGAGGCAATTGAAATGATTTGCAAAAGGTCACAAAACTTATTATCAGCAGAACCAGAACTAGACTCCTGATGTACTATTTTCTCCATTCACTCAGTTCTTTCCACTAAACCACACTATTCTTATCTCAATTTTCCCTGTCCTGGATAAAATTTCTGAAGCAGATAAATTTATCTTTCAGAATCAACCCACAGAAAAACAAATTCAGTTTCTAGAAAGTTTCTTTTTTTTAAAGCATGTTGAAGCACCTAAATGTCCATGGTAGTGTGTGACATGCTATATCAAATAAATTAGAAAGACAGGTTTGTTTACATTCTGGAAACAGCAGCAATAGTATGGGGATGCACGGGATCATGGGATTACGAATCAATGATTCATAACTGGCTGTCATCTCAAAGTCCATTTCATGCAACCCTTTCATTTTAAAGATGATTAAGGTGAGGTACCAAGACCACCCAAATGGCAGAGCCAGATTCTGAAACCAGGTCCTCCTCTGACTTGAAATTCTTTGCCCTTTTCACATCTGTAAGGGCACACAAAAGCAACTAACTATACTCACTCAGTTTATTATCCTATTGTGTTTCCACTCTAAATAAGAATCCTAGAATATAAAGTTCATGTAATTCAACCTTTCCATTTTGTAGGTGAGGAAAATGAAGTGATTTACAAAAGGTCACAAACCTTGCTATTGGCAGGGCCAGAACCTAGAATCCTAAAGTTCTGTTTGCTCAACTCACTGTTACACAAAGAGAATATAACCTTGTTAGTGGAGAAGCTCAGATAAAACCATAACCTGTAAAATAGCAAGTTGGTCTAACCTAGACAATTTCTAAAGTCTCTTTCAATTTCAAAATTTGATGATGCCATTGTAATAGCTAACATTTATGCAATACATTAAAGTTCATAAAAAGTTTTACACATATTATTTCATTTGATCTAACATCCCTGTGAAATAAGCACTATTGTTTTTCCCATTTTACAGATGAGGAAACTGAGGCTGTGGATGGAGAAGAGCAAAAAATGCTCCCACAACAAGTCCTACCCTCACTTTGGGTATGATTGCTTATGCAAAAACAAGTTAATTCCATTTCTACTTCATCTTTCTTTTCTTGAGTTAAGAAGAATAACCTAGTGAGGGTGAGTAATGAATCTAAATGATTTCTAAGTTCCTTTGCTAATAAAAGCTTTAAGAGGAATACTAATTTATGATCAGTCATGACAGATCTAAAGAGACTCTTGTTTTACCAACAACATAGGGAGAGAGAGACACTGGAAAATAGCATGGTCTTGAGAGTTAAGAAAGTGTTGATTAAAATCCCACCTCTGAAACGGTATGATTCTGGATAAGTCATATAATTTCTCTGTCCTTTGGTTTTATTCCAGTGCCTTTCCTCCTTTCTTTCCTATTTATCCTGTTTATAGCTTGTTTTGCAGTTATGTGTTTGCATTTTGTTTTCCCTATTAGATTATAAGCTATTTGATGGTAGGAACTCTCTTTTGCTCTTTATGTGTCCCCACCATTTAGCATGGTGCCTGGAATGACAAAATAGGTGCTTAATAAATGTTTATTGAATTAAAATATATGTAAAATGAGAATAACAACAATTGAGTACCTAGCTGACAAGATCATTTTGAGTATTAAATGACATAGTATCCATAAAACACTTTTCAGTCTTTAAAGTGATGCATAAATGTAGTTAATTACATTAATTATTAATGTATTAATTAATGTAGTAATAAGGGACAAATCTTTCCTCAGTTGTATTGCTTGTCTTTAAAGGGTTACTGAAAGTAATACTTGTGAAGCCTTAGGTGGGAGTCAGAGGTACCAAGTATTAGGAAAGTTCTAAGGCAATGGTTCTTCACCTTCTGTGTGTGTGTGTGTGTGTGTGTGTGTGTGTGTGTGTGTGTGTGTGTATTGTAAACTCAATTTCATTAGCTATGCTCAGTTCTAACATGGAGTTTTTTTTTTTGAGTTTGCCTAGGTTGCCCAATATGACCTGCTATGTTCCCTACCATATAGGTAGGGTAGTCTTTCCTTTGATTGTTTATATCTTTAAAAGTGATGGGACTGAAACAAATACTCTCTTTTCCACCATTTTCTGTTGGCTGTCTTCTACTTTGCCTCACCCCTCATGAAGGTGCAGTGTATCATTACCACCAATGAGAAGAGAATCCCATACCAATGAGCTTTGGGAATCAAGTTACTGTGTCATGGACCCCTTTGGTAGTCTGGTGAAGTCTGTGCACCCTTTTCAAATTAATGTTTGTAAATGTATAAAATAAAATAAAGATTACAAAAGAAACAAAAGGTTACTGAAAATAAAGATGTAGCTTTTTTCTTCTTGCAAGTTTATGGACCCCTTGAAATCTGTCTCTAGATGCCTTTGGTGAACTCCAGGATCATCTACTCTACGGCTAATTCTGATATAATTATGCTTTCTATAAAGGACTTCATTGTTTCTATGAAAAACGATACAAAAAACAATAACAGTGGTTAGGTGAAGCAATGCTAAAAGGGGAAGTTAGTTTCAAAAGATCTATGGGCAATTGATCAATGTCAGAGTGGGAGTTTTGTGATTTTTAAGGAAGTTAATCCTTATAGCAAATAGCAAATCAAATAGCAAAATATTGAAGATGAAGGCAATGCTATATGGTCAATACCTATCCTGGAAAGAGTAGCTGTGACCTAATCACTGATGAAAGAAGGAATTTCTGTAAAGCCATCGTGACTACAAATTATAGTGGAGGATGTAGTTTTTCTCTCACTAGTTTGTGGGTCCTAAGATATCTTGGGGCATACTGGTGTTACATTTAGATGTTTTAGGTGTTCTTTACTATTACTAGGATTCTTTGATCTCATGAATTCAAGGGGTCCCTTACTTCCCATCAAACCACATCTCTCAGGGGGAGAACAATATCCTCCCGTTAGGGAGCAGGAATAAGGGTGTGATGGTTAATGTTTAACAATCAGCTTTCCAAAAAGCATAACATACTTTAAGGTATAATCTGCATTATTAACATGTTCTCTATCATTTTCTTAAGCTTAGATAACCAACAAAACAACACATGAAGTCCTAACTTGTAGCATTTGCAGGTTTCTGACGTGTCACTCTAAAAATTTAATAATTGGATCAGGAGCTGATTGGAACTGGCTGCACCTAGCACCCTGGACAAGGAACAGAGTGATAAAGTAATGGCCCTGCTACATTGTCATCCATATTTCCAGTATGGCTTGTGGTCCCTTATTTATGAAGAGGGAGAGGACTTAAACCTAGGAAAAGAGTGTAGATTTCATGGAGTAGTCATGGCAAAAATGACAAATTTTACAATTTGTCATGTGTATTAGAAAGAGCTAGGGATTCCCAAATGGAGATGTTTCTTTTGTTCAAGGAGACTCATATGAATACAGGGGCAACTATAGTGAACATAAATAAAATTAAATGTTTAACTGTAATTTCATATCATCAGTAGTGATGGGAGAAAAGGGAGAGAAGGCTCTCCCTTTGTGATATTGAAATCATTTTGGTAGAGAAAGTTGTAGGCAGAAAACTGGAAGGAGAGCAGGATTTGGTCAATTTCTCATGACATGCATCAAAAACAGTATTTTTCATGGCAGGCTTAGAATTTCACAGTATTTGTGGCTTGTGACATTGTGATTTACATGGAGACTAATAAGAGGAAAGAGTGACCATGTCATGAGTGTGGAAGTGAGGTGTAACAACATGATAATTGAAATCAAATGTGTGTTTTTCTTTCTGGAATACCCTATAAAGGTTCTGTGAGATCAGTGTGGCTCACATGTTGTGCTGGTTGGCTTATCCTGAACATGAAGCTTTGTTGGCTGACTTGGGATGGAGGAAGTTCTATATAAGACTAACTCTGGAGAAGTTTATGAACTTGATCTATTCATTTTGAGAAACACAGTACATAACTGTCAAAAAAATTCAATTACCTGAGAGACAGGATGCTGGGGTCCTGGTATCTGTTTCTAATTAGAAACTTTTGGTAAATAATTTAACTCCTCTGGGTCTTAGTTTCTTCTCCTATAAAAGGAGGAGGTGGAACTAGGTCATTTCTAAAGTTGCTTCTGATGCTAATCTAGGTTTTTGTTCACTTACGTACAGACCTTTGTATAGAGGAGAGAGAGCATGATGACAAGAAGAATATGTATCTGATTGGTCTGAGTTCCAGGACAGAATGGATAACTCCATCTGGGATAGGGATCATGGTCAAGTCTCCTTTAGGACAATGGTTCTCCAAGTATCATTCAGTATTACTAGTGCCCAAGGTGAGCCCTCCAGATGACCTGCTGGCTAGTCTCATCAGAGTTTTCACACTGATAGTATGATGAAGTCTATTGCTTGGTGCCTTGTATGATTTGTTCATTTACCTCATCAAAATCAGCCTCATTCTTTCCATTAATTCTGTTGAAGAATGTTTGCAATGCCAAGTGTGGGCAGCCAAGACAGATGGTTCACTTTAATTCAATGAAGCTGTTCTATGGATTTAAGATATTTTTTAGAATTTTCAGAGTCATAAGTATCCATTTTTGAAGCTGAAAAAAACCAAAAGAAGACAGGTTTGACCTGGGACATGATCCATGAGGAAGAAGCCCACACAGGACACAGAGATTTTCAGGAAACTAAAGGGGAAAAAAACTCAGCCTAGGATGAAACTGTTGCCATCATTGTTATTAGAGGGCAAACATGTAGGGAAAGAAAGGTGCCTTGGGATGATTATATCTGTACCCTTTAAGTTTTCTGCATTATGGCGGAGTCTCAGTGGTCCTGTCCTAGTTATGGCTCTAGCCTTCAGAGTTCGTTGTCATAATGAACATGTCAGTGTGCTTAGGATCTTGCTTAGTCTAACAACTGTATCTGGAAGGTCAGATGGATAGCAGTCTCTTTGGGTCAACTCACTGTCTGCTCAAATTTATATATATTATACAATATTAATATATTATACATTGATATATATGTTACATATTAATTATATATTAATATATTATATGTATGTATTATATATATATATGTATACACACACACACAATAACTAATGACTGCCCAAGATTCTGAGGAATTGTGAGTCATGCGTTGGAAAATGTTTAACAATGGAATCTTTGAAAAATATAGGACATTTTAAAATTAAATCTGCTTTATTAACATTTTTCTCCATCACTTTCTTAAGTTTGGACAATCAATAAAACAAAAGGTTTTGATTTATACTGTTTGCCGATTTCTAAGGTATAAGTGCTCATACTGAAAATTTAACAACAGACTCTTGTGAGGTAGTATAAACTGGTTCCAGTACATTCCTAGCCCAATTCCAGTGGAAGCAATTTAGTTTCCTCATGTGGTGCTGGTATCTTGTCTAGATTTCACAGGCATAAAACAATGACACCAGCACAACAGCTCTGTAGACCTTCAGTCTAATACCTCTTTTCTCTGATACTTTCCTTCCTCCCAAACACTGGGGTAGCTCTGGTAGTGTCATCCCTGGAAAGTATACTGTCAAGGTAAGTGAACTTATCCACTAAATTAAAATTTTTTCCATTTTCTGTAACCAATGGTTCCGTGTATGTGTAGTGTGGTGCTGGCTGGTGGAGAATCTCTGTTTTCTTTGAATTAATTGTCAGATCAGAATTAGCACAAGTGGCAGTGAGTTGATCCATACTGTGTTCAACTGTAGCCTCAAAGGCTTTATTGAGTGCACTGGGGGCAACTCTCCTTCCACTTGAATCTTGGCTTGTAGCCTTTTCAAGTTAAGTAATTTACTACTATTGTCATAGTTGACCTTGACGCCATTTTCATTTTGGTTGAAGGCATTTAACAACATTGCTGAAAACATCATCCTTAAAAGCATGCACACAACCAACATACAGCCCTGCTTCATTCCATTGGTAATGGAGAAAACATGAAAATGTCATTTAGTATTCAGAACCCTGGCAAGCATGCTGTCATGAAACATGTACAATAATGATGAACTTAACTGGACAACCAAATTTTGCTGTGCTCTTCTGCAAGCCCTCACGATTGACAATATCAAAGATATTGGTCAGATCAACACATATTGTGTACAGACCTCTGTTCTTCTGGCATTTCACCTGAAGTTGTCAGGCAGCAAACACCATATTGACTGTTCCTCAGGCCTTTCTGAAGCCACACTGGCTCTCAGATGGATGACCATTTTCTGGGTGAAGTTTCAGCCTATTAAGGAGGATTTTTGGCAAGAATCTTGCCAGCAATGAGTGAGAGAACTCCCTGTGCTTTTCACAGGATAATTTTATTTCCTTTCCCATTATAGAGATGGATAATGGAGGCATCCTTGAATTCCTAAGGGATAATCTCTTCTTGCATATAACCTGGAAGATTTTATTCAGCTTTTATATAAGGAGTTGTCCCCTGCCTTGTAAAACTCAGCTGTAGTAAAATTAGCCCCAGACACTTTGCCACATGAGAGGAGCCTAAAGGCCTTCAAAATCTCTTTTTCAGCAGGAAGTTTGGCTAGAGAGGACTTGACTTCCACCTGAGGCTTCAGTATTGGTTGATGATGGTCTGTTGAGAGCACTATGGAAGTGTTCAGCCCATCTTGCTTGGATCACATCCTTATCACAATGTAGCTCCATCAGTACCCAGTAGTTGAGATGCACTTTAGGTTCTTTGACTCATAAATAGCCTTTAGGGTAAAGTATTTTGGATTGTTGCTATCAGTGTAAAACTGAATTTCAGCTGCCATCTTACTGAGTCAATAATCCATCTGTCTAAGTTTCACTGCACTTTACTTTCGTTGGAGTTAAATGCTGCTTTTTTAGAGATTGATGAACTATCCTACTGGTAAACCTTGTGGAGTTCTCCTTATTCTCCTAGCAGCTTCTGCTTTTCCCCATCATTTTTGCCAAACCAATCTTAATGTTTGCAAGTGTTCTGACTCAGATGAGTAAATGCAGTGGTGTATACCATATTTCTGAAAGTGTCCACTCCCTTTCTGTCCCACTGTTGCCAACATTTTTTGGTTCAACTTTCTCTCCAATTTATCAAAGAACTATTCACTCAGAGAACAGCTCTAATCTGTCTTCTTCTCTTGGGACCACAACTCTTACTGAATGCAAATGTTTAGCTTGGAGAGGATAAGTCTATGATGGGTCCAGTCCACACATCACCTTCCTCACTCTCACATACTTTTTGTCTGTTTTTCTTTTAATATGGCTATTAAATGCCAATGTTTGCTGCAAGTGCATACATGAAGTTTTATTGCGTTTAGGTAAATGGAAGACAGTGTTGGTAATGAGAAGTCATGAGATGTGCAAGTCTTAAGTAGTTAAGTGACTGTTGCAGTTGCTGTCTCTGACTCTATTTCTCTCAAGTACTCCCTGCCATGTCTGATAGTTTGTGCCTACTCTGGTGTTAGTGTCACCCAGAATCATAAGCATGCTTTCTTTTGGCACATTAATGACAAGGTTCTCCAGTTCTTCATCAAACACTTCTTTGACCTCATCAGGGTTCACCATGGTGAGAGCATAGGCACTGATGACAGTGGTGTGGCGCTTTCTGGAATAAGTGGCAATCACACTGTCACAAGCCTGTCATAGACTGCTTTTAGAAGTCATACAGCTTGTTGACTAGATAGTTTTGATTGCAAAATCTGCATCAGTTTCACAAAGCTTGCCATCACCGCAGCCACTCTAACTCTAACTTTGGTAAGCATGCCTTCACTTGCCAGCCTTCTTTCACTTGGGGTTGCTATTTGGATGTGATGCCTACTGAGTTCTTTTGCAATAAGAGTTGTTCATTTATCAGGTCTACTGGATTTCATATTTTTCATAGGAATGTGTACATTCCATATACAAAGGATGAGTGAAATCATCTTCACAAAAATTTTTGTACAATTTTTTTGGGGTTTTGACTATGAGCTGGGATCCCCGCCTACCACAGTAAGCAGACTAGGGTTAGGCTGGATGAAGTAGACAATTTTTAGGGTACATTTTCTAGCCCCTTCCTCACACCAGGAGGTGAGCAGTGCTGGCCTTAAAAAAGGCTGCTCTGACACCCAGGAGGCTTCTGGATTGTACTGCTGCTTCAGTCCAGTGAGATGACCTTGTGGTGTGGGCTGCCTGTGTACAGACTTCAGCTGTCGGTGTATTTGTACCTGCTGCTTCCTCACTTGTCTGCTGTCACAGGACCTCGAGGTAGGTAAAAATGGTAAAATGGCATGGGTGATGTCTTTTGACTCCTGCATAAATTGGATTTAAGTGAAGCAATTGCATGAAGTTGTCAGCCTCATTCTCTCTTGCAGAGTCATCAGAATCCAGTGACAAGATAAAAATCAAGACAGCTGTTGATGCCTCAGAATGCAGTTGATGACCTTGGCATCTTCAATGTCTAACCAAACTCTAAGTATTCTGCAGTGCCTGATACAGCCGTGTTCTTGACCAATGGAACAAATTGTTCTCATCTGTCCATTCAACTGAAGGAAGTCTTCACTTGCTTGGGAAGACATCTTGCTAACTTACCTACGAGTTTGAGGCTTCTTGGTTACCCTTAACCTGGTTTATCTTGTCTGTCAAAAAGGTTTACTAGGGTGTGGCAGCTGTGTATGCTACAGCTTACCCAGTGAGAACTGGGTGACTGGTTGGATAACAAAGGTAGAAAGAAGACCTGAAAAGGGCTTGGCAGCCCTCATACTAGATGTGCTAACCTTCCCTGGACACCCATACCCCTCAAAGTGTTTTACTATATAAATGTTAAGTAGGAAAGAGGACAATGTTAAGTAATAAGTTGAAGGAGAGAATGAACTCAGGAAATATGATTATTAATGATAAAAAGAATTTTTTATTCACAAAAAGTCAGCAACGTTATGTAAAAAGACTGATGGCTATAAAGAAAATTTAGATTAGATGTTCCAAGAAAATTCAAACTTAATTGAAACAGGAAAGCTAACACATTCCTATAATCAGCATAGGGCTTTGGTACTACACTTTATTCAGAAAAAAAATTAGATACATGACACTACTTTCTAAGTAGCTACAGATAGGTAGAATAGGACCAAAGAACTGCTTCCATCAATAATGAAAATATTACATGTAGAGTCAAGGAATTTTTCTCATTGCTCAAGGGATCACAGGGCTTCATTTTATAGCCAAATCCAGAACTCTATGGCAAGAAATTGACCTTGTGTTTCAGAATTCATCACTCAAAGGGTCTATGACATTTCTGAAAAAAAAAGGAAGAAAACATCAGGAATCAGCCTTTTACATCAAAAGAAGAATTTGGAATAAACATCCAGAGATGTTCAGTAATTTAAATTCAGTAAAGTAAAAAAATTTTCACTTGTTGTAACAATTATAGTCCTCTCTAAATTAAAGAAACCAGAGTTGTATGTATGCCCTTTACTGTACCTGTTTTAGCTATTAGAAACACAAGAGTCTGGTGGCATCCAAAAGGGAAATTTGGGATCTTAATGGGAAACACATTTTTTATAAGGAAGACGTTTACCAATATGAGGCATAGATAGATAAATAGATGAGAGATAGATATGAAATATAGAAAATTGATAAACAGATGATTGGTAGATGGATGGCTAGATGGATAGATAGATGCCATATTTATAGTACAGAGGATGACTGAATTGGTATGTATGGAGGGACTGCATGATACTGTGGAAAGCAAGTTGGATTTAGAGACAGAAGTTCTCAGCTGTGCTATGAGTTTGCTGGATAACCTTGGGAAAGTCACATAAGCTCTTTTGGTTAAATTTTCGTCACCTGTAGAATGAGGGGACTCCATGCCTTTAAGGTCCATTTTGGCTCTAAATCTATGAACCTATGATTCTGTGTCATATCCCTGTTGATTTTATTTAGGGCAGCACATTGGTAGGATATGTTGGAATATTATGACAGTTTAGAAATGATTAATCTTTTTGTTTCATTTAGGGTTAGTATTTTTGCTCAGTGCTGTTATCCTGATACTACCAATATACTACCAATGGTACCTAGTCCACCTTCTTTTACCACATAGCATAGGAAGGATCACCAATTTAATGCTGGGATGAACCTTAGAAGTTATCTAGTTGAATATGAGTATTTTACATAAGAGAAAACTGAGGCCCAAAGAAGCTAAGCAAATCTGTCCAATGTCCTACAGGAAATAAACATCAGAAGTAGGATATGAACCCATGTACTCTGGCCCCGGTTCTTGACAATTCTGAGATGGTTCTTGACACTATACCTTATGGTACTTCGTGGAACTTGCAAGTACCATTGGTAGTTCTTCCTGCTTCCCCATGCAGTGGTTAACCATGATTAGAGATAATTTTGATCATTACCTGCCTCCTTTGCTACCTGACCTTTGTGTACCACTGCCTTTCATAGAATCACGACATCTCAGACTTGGAAGGTACCTTAGGAACTACCTTGCCCAACTTAGACTTGAAAAAGAATTCCCACTTCATGCCTGAGAAATGTTCACTCTACCTTACTGGAAGAATTCCAACGAAGGAAGGACCATAGGATCTTGAGATCATAGATTCAGAGCTGGAGGGATCTTAGAATTCGTGGAGTCTAATTCCTTCATTTGGCAGCAGAGGAAACTGAAATCCAGAGAAGGAAGAAGTTTACATGACTTATCTAACGTCATAAGGATTCAAACCAGTTTGAATGTAACTCCAAATCCAGGAATCTTTTCATTGTATCACATTAGGAGAAACCCACAACTTCTTAAGGAAGTCCATTATACTTACGATAGTTTTAATTGTTAAGAAATTTTTCTTGACTTAAAGGGTACATTTGTCTCTTTGGAACTTTTACTCATTGTTATGGGTTCTGCCCTCTTTGGCCAAACAGAACAAATCTAATCTTTTTCTTTTTCTACATGAGAACCCTTCAAACTCTTGATAAGAGCTATCTTATCCACCATGAGTCTTCTCTTCTCCAGCCTAAGCATTCTAAGCCCATTCAACAGTTCTTCAGATGGCATGGATTCAAGGTCTTTATTATCCTGGTTGCCCTCCTCTAGCTACTCTCCACCCTATTGGCGTCCTCAAAGTATGGTGGTACAACCAGGATAAAGTATGGAGGGACTGTCACCTCCTCATTCTTGAAAGTTATGCCTATCTTAATGCCACTCAACATTGCTTGGGTTTTGTGGCTGACACATCACACTGTTGATTTAGTTTGATCTTACAGTCCTCAAAAAAGAAAATAAATTAAGTCCTGCCGCTAATATACAGTTATCTCTTACACACTGTGGAATTACAGGCCCAGTGCCTCTGTGATTTAGAAAATTTGCATAAAATTTCTGGCCTTCCCTTCATACCAGAGAAGGTCTGAATTATTATGATATTAAATAGTAAAATATGCTGACATTATACAATACTATACATATATTTTATAAATTTCTTGAGTTTCTAAACTTTTTCTATGTTGTCTGCTAGTCTTGTGTCTTATCTGAGGCTTCTGCAAAACTCCTCCCAAATTCCCATTTAATTTCTTATACCAACCAATGATATAGTAAAACTATGATAGGGAAAGTTGTGGTGTGGAAGGGATAACTGTATACTGGTTGTGTGACCTTGGGCAAGTCACTTAACCTTTAAGTGCTTTAGACAGCTCTTTAGATAAATAAGAAGTTTCAGAGAAGGTGCTGACCTGCATTGATATATGGAATTTCCGTATCTGAGATTTCTCTATATCAAGAAATCTCAGGTCTAGGTCCCCTCTCCTTGTATATATCACTTTAGTAAAAGATAAGTTTCTCAAAGGCAGAAAAAAAATCTAGGTATTCCCAGTGTCTTACATAGTGTCTTGTACATAGTAGAAATTTGACATATGATGGTTGAAATTGTGGTGTTCTTAAATTTTAAGAAGATGGTGATTAGAAGGCAGTGCTGAACACAAGGAACACATCCCAATTGTTATATTTATATAACAGTGTGTTTACATGTATAAAACAATATGAGTGTGTATACAGTTATCCCTTCTACATTGTAGGGGTTAAGGGGCGCAGCACCCCCATGATTTGGAAAGTCCACAGAAAAGTTTTTGGTCCCCACTTCATACTAGAGAAGCCTGAATTTTTTCTTTTTCTTTTATGGGAATGTTTATAGTACCTTACAGTAACATTTGGGTATTTTTATGGTATTAAAAGATAAAATATGTTGATATTATACAATACTATACACATATTTTATGCATTTCTGAGTTTCTAAACTTTTCCTGTGTCATCTGCTGAACTTGATGCGCCATCTGTGACTTCTGCAAATCTCCCCACAAGTTCCCATTTAATTTCTTATGCCGACCCACAATATTTTTGAAAACAATGACAGGGAGAGTTATTGATGTGGAAAGGAAAACTATATACACACATACTCACAGATATACACACAAAGACAAACTCAATATTCAAGATGAGCACTGATGAGAAAGTTTTCATCTCATTCTATCAGTGGGCTCTGTTTCCTTCTAGTTACATACACTATGGGTCATATATACTAGCTCTAAAGGTTCTGAGATTCTATAGACCTTAAGGATATTAAGAAAGGGAGGGCATTGGTATTTTTTTAAATCACTATATGGACTTTATTGATTATGGAGTTTAAGTTACAGACACTTTTTCCTAAAAAATAGCAGATATGGGCCCCATTTGCCCAATTGAGGAGCAAGTACTTCTACTCTCAGAATAGTTTCTAGGGATGCCTGGTATATTCTGCTTTGGTAGTGTGCATTTTAGTGCCAGTGTCAGGGCAAGCTTCCACCAGCTGTCTAAACATTTACCAAACCAAATAATAGCATGCAAGATATGTGGGGTTTAGATATTTGCCATCTTAAAACAGCACTTAGTCATTAAGCTAATCACAGCTTCTATATGCCAGCTAATGTATTTTGTTTGTAAACAATATATCTCTTCCTATCAGTCTATTGGAACTCTGTTTCTCATACTGTACATTCCTACTTGATTGATGCAGAGATGGACATCTTGGCCATCTGAAACAAACACATACATTTCTCAGATCACATCTCTCAACTCTTGTAGTGAACACTAAAATGGAACAGGGATGGAACTTGTGTTTTCAAAGGCATTCTCCTATGAAGAACTATCTCTTCCAATGTAGGTTGGCAGCTTCTTTTCAATTCACAGTCTTAGAGAGTTGCCTAGGGCAATAACAGTCTAAGTGATTTGCCATAGGACACATAGTCAGTGTGTGTTAGGAGGTCAAAAGAGGTCTTCCTGGCTCCAGGATAAGCTCTCTACCCATGACATCATTGGTGTCAAACTACAATAGAACTGCAGGCCACTAAACTTATAGAAGAAGCTCTATGTACCACAGAGTGATTTTTGTGGTTGTTATTCAGTTGTTTCAGTTGTGTCTGACTTTATGACCCCATTTGTTTATTTTTTTCTTCTGACAAAAATACAGAAGTGGTTTGCCCTTTCCTTCTCCAGCTCATTTGAAAGATGAGGAAACTGAAGCAATGCATTTAAATGACTTACCCAGGGTCATTCAGCTAGTAAGTGTCTGAGGCCAGATTTGAATGAAATAAAATGAGTCTTCTTAACATCAGAACCTCCACTGCCACTACCTAGCTGCCCCCATATTGACTTTGAAACCCACATATTAACATTATCTGTGCCCTATTGTATTTTTATTTATTTTAGTAAATATTTCTCAATTTTATTTTCATCTGGTTCCTAGATCATCCTGTTTGTGGACCAAGTTTGACACTTCTGTATTATATCATATTGTCTTTCGTAACTCAGTAGTCTCATAATGTGTATATGATTCCACCCAAAACACTGACTGAAGTCATAAATAGGAAAGTTTTTTAACCTAGAGTCAAGAGTGGGAGTGAGTGAGAGTGTTATTAGCACTTATTTTATTTATATTTATTATATTTATGTTATATATTCATATATATATATATAAGTATTTATTATATTTATATTTTTGTATAAAGGATGGTGTGACCACTGGTGCATTTGTATGAGAAAGGGCAGTCAGAAAGCAATTCCTCCTGATTCTAACACCTGCAGAAATTGGGAGTGGGGGAAGTGCTCTGGGAAAGGGGTCCGTAATCAAAAAAAAGAATCTAGATATGAAAATACATGAAATAATTAAAGTATACCTACCAAAACAGACATAGGAACTATGCAAATATAAATACAAAGCATGTTTTATACAAAATTAGATCTAAATAATTGAAGTAATATTTATTATGTATGGGTAGGTAATGCTAATATAATAAAAATGTAAATTTTACCCAGCTAATCTATTTACGTAATGTCATCTCAATTAAATTACTAAAAATTATCTTAATGAATTAAAAATAATAACAGGGCTCAGTTGGAAGAGCAGCAAACTTTAAGTCAAGAACTTCAAGAAAACCGGGGAAAAAGATGTGAAAGAACTAGATTCAGTAGTATCAGACCTTAAACCATATTATAAGGTGAGAGCAGTGTCGAAGTGTAAAATGGATAATTTTGATTATTTAAATGAAAATTTTCTGTATAAAAAAAACTTAAGTAGCCAAGAACAGAAGTATGCATAAAAGTGGGGAAAAAATACTCTCATAGACAGTCTTTCAGATAGAATTTGATTGGGTTGGAATATTGTTATGGTATAGGAAATGATGAGCTGATAGAATTAGAAAAATATGGAAAATCTTGGACATATGAAGGAAGATGTTATATCCATCTTCAAAGAAACAGATGATAAGTGGAAATAAGCATTTATGATCTTACCGGTATGAATTTGAGTGAATATATGTATCCATGTGTGTATTTATGGATGTCAATGTATGTATGTATAAATATACAAACACACATATATCTGTGCTTAATTGTAACTTTCTGGGGGTGGGGAGGAAGGGGAAAAATAAAGTAAAAATACATAGCAGAGGACAAAAAAATCCCTACAAGGAAGCAAAGATGGACAGATTTGAAAATAATATGTAGTATTGATTACATAGGTTTTCTTATAATGGAAATTTATTGCTTTATATTGAATTCTCTCATGTTCTGCTGGGTACATGACAATATATATTTTTCTTTTTTATTTTGTATTTAAGTTTAAAATTTATTTAAAAACAAAAAAAGAAATATTTATTAAGTGCCTATGTGTAAGACATTGTGTTCAGTGTTTGTGATGCAGAAAAAGAAATATGACACATGACCTACTATCAAAATGCTTACAGAATAATGTGGTTTTTGACAAGCACTCAGATAAGTATGGTGCATGAGAGAGTGGAGTAAATGGATTGGAGAGATCTTTTTCCCCAATTGCCTTTCTTTTCTTTTTTCTTTCTTTTCTTTTCCTTTTCTTTATTTTCTTTTTTTATAATAAAATAGCAGCTCGGATTTATAAGATTTATAAAAGCTATCCATATCATTCTCAATCACTCAGATACATTACTAATCCTTAAAAAGAATGAATAGGTCATAATACCCAAGCACAGAAGACTTGCTTAGTATTTTCTTTTAATTTTAATTTATTTTATTTTTAATTCATGGAATTAAACAAACAAGTCCACAAAATAAAAAAAGATGATTGGTCATGAAACTGCTTTTCCTTAATAATAATAAAAAATGAGAATTCATACATCTTCTCTCAGCTCATCCTCATCAGTGCCTCAACTCCTACTCACGTTAAGTGTTGCTTCTTAAATAATCAGCTCTTCTCACTCTCACAGATTTCTCAAAACTCCCTATCTTGTTTTCAGTTTATTTTCTCCCCCGAAACTTAAAAAGGCCTTCATTTGCAGTCTCTTTGATCTTTCAATAATTAACAGAAGGATTATTTTCTTGGAACATAATGTTTTTAAAGTATTTTGAGATCCTTCGATGAAAAGAGCAAAATCATCAAAGGAAGCTGCCCACAATATGAAATCACACACTTAAGAACAAATCCTTGAACTCTAGTTGTTCCTCATTTGGCAGATATTTACCTCCTGCCAAACTTAGAGGAAAGGAGGGTAGAAGAGATATTCCTTACGAGCATGGGAACACTTAACAATTCCGTTACTTCCCTTCCCTCTAACCGCATATACCATAGTAAAACATGTGAGTGCAGTAAGAAACATTGCACCTCTGAATTCAGCAATCTGAATCTAGCGGCTTGAACTTACACTTGAGTGGCGATCCTGAACCTCTACCTGACTATTAGATATTTTTGACATGGCTGTTTTTCTATCACTTCAAATTAGACATTAAACTTTGCAACAACAACAAAACAATCTTTGCAGATATTTTCCATGTTTCATCTTTGTGGTTTTCCTTCTAATTTGTGGAATGCAAATAAGGGAAGCTATTTTTAGAGAGTCTAAAGATCAAATTAGAAGGAAATTATATTTCAGTATAATTTTAAGAAATTTTTAATCTACTTGAGAAAAAAGACATGTATGCAGATCATAATGTAAAAGGGAAAGTGTGATGAGTGAAAAGGAAGGATCTAGACAAAGTACTGTGAGAAATTTTAGAGGGGAGAGATCACTTTCAGCTGACTCAGGGAAGGCATCAGAGAGGAGGTGCCACCTGAATTGCCAGTGTCTGCTGGGACTTCATCTTTGCAGGGTGTTTCCTGGAAGAAGGGTGCCATGGTAAGGATCGTGTGTGTGGTTTACAGTCTGCAGAGAGCAACTAAGCAGATGGAGATGGGGATGAGCGAGGTAGAAAACTCAATTTCAGGGATAAGGTGCAGCATGTACAAAGGCAGAAAGAGAACATGGGTGAGATATAACTGAAGCGTAGAATAAACAAGGAGGTATGGTGTAAGATAAGATTGGAAAGATATTTGGAGTAGTAGATCTTGAATACCTTGATCAGGAGTTTATACTTTATTCAGCAGACAAAAAGTATTTGTATGGTGACTAGGGAAAACTGTTGGAGTTGGGGTCCTAATGGGAAGCAGTTAAAGTGCCTTGTAAGTAACCATCTCACTCTTACGACATAAGGACGTGACATTTATCTAGAGATACTTAAAGAAATTGTATAGCAGCAAGATATAGAATACTATTGCTTCTCATGAATTAAAAATTAATGTCACTGGAAGGATAAAAATGGTAGATGGTGGGTGTGAGCAGGCTGTGGCACATAACAAATACAAGCTCTGACATGGAACTAGAAAAAAAAATACTGAGGTGTCAGAGAAGTTCCTGCAGTCCCTGTCTCCCTGAAATGATTGGTCACCTCCTGTCTTTTCCTGCTGCTTGATCAAAGTTATTAATCATACCAATTAGTTTCTTCTCTGATTCTCTGGGATTCTTTAAGCCATCACATTTTAATATAACAAATTCATGATAAAAATGATGGAAATATTGCCTCTTGCAATGCATCTCATAACCCATTCATGCCTGTGCAATTTTTGTCCATGTCGTCCCATAAATTCTTCCTGTGCATGCACTAAGCATAGTGGAAATCTTCCTTATTTTCACCTGCCATTTCAAGAATATCGAACTTTCAGGATGTCCATCAATTTCCCTTGTTCTCTCAATATGACTATCCCACTTTTTTTGATGGTATGCCTGTTTGATTACACCTTTCCAAGTTTTGTTTAGAGAATTATTCATTCCTAATGTGCTGTAGCCTGTTAGCATCTCCATTACCATTTGGAGGATCTTCAGAGACTGTTCCATGATATGCTGCTATACAACAGCGTTGAAAGAATGCTGGTACTAAAAATATGGCTTTTTGTTTCAGAGAGAAGCTTGTGGTTATTAAAAAATCTCCTTCATGTTGCCAAAGGCAATCCAGTACAGGATTACTACATCTGTTTAAATCTGGACTAAATTCATTATCCTCATTTACTGTGTCTGTAAAAGATATGTATAATGATGGAGACTCTGTAACTGCATGTTATAGTCTATACAAGAGGGATTGTTTTAATCCACTTGGAATTTATCATATGGAAAGTTAGATGAAACTCTTTTCAGTAATTATGATATTATTTAGGAAACTCTGCAATGCCTTTTATTCTAAGACTAAGTAAAATATCTACAAAAAAGATGATCGTACCATCTATAGGGAATCCTTTTTTTGACTTGGACCCTATGCTGAATCTCCTCCATAACAGTGGTAAATAATGCTGGCAAGCATGGATTGGCAACCCTATTTTATTTCTTATCAGATATTAATGAACACAGTGAACAGACAAGGTTATCTCCACTATATCTTTAAGGGATTCTTGTACGACTTTGACATATGCTTGTGAGAAATCTTGTTGAAGGAGAATGTGGGAAAATATTTTATTATTTATTATATATTAATATTGTTTGAACCTAGCTTAAAGTGGTTAAAAAGTTGTCTAATCCAAAACTTATGGTAGAAGTCAGGCTGATCTCAGAGATGTTCCATGGAAGTCAGGTGGCCACAGGAAATGCTTAGAACCCACCCAGGTCTTGTTTTGGGCTCACCCAAAGCTTATGTTCTGAGTTCTTCAAATTTGGCTTCATACTCGCCCACTAATATGAATCTCAAACTGCCTAACTGTTCTTCTGCTCTTGTCTGCACTCTACATAATGTCACCTCACAAAGACTTGAGGAGGGACCTATAACTTTTCCTGGCTCTTTCCTTTCCCAAATGACCTAATAAAATTCTTCCTGAAACGATTTCAAGTTTTAGTGTTTGTTCTGTACTGACAGTTACCAACAAAAGTCTTTAAGGTAATGTTTTCCATGAATCTAATCACTTTTTAAATGATCAACAAATGACAAGCACTATGTCTTCCAAATTATGCAATGATAAAGAGATAGTAAATAGTGAAATATCAATTATAAAAGCCTCCTAATGATATTGTAATGATATGTAATATAATTTTAAAAAATTCTTATTTATGAATATATTTATCAAGAATGCTCTCAACATATGTGTATATTATTCTTATAAAAATTCATATAGATGGAAAAGAGGGCATGTGGGTTGTGAAAACTAATGTAATCTCAGTTGCTTTTTGGGAGGGGTAATAGTGAGATCTGAAAAATTTTCACAACTTTCCTGTCTTTCCTCCATATACTTTGAGAATTCATCCCTTAAAATATCCCAATTTATTTTTTCCCCAGTATGGAAATCCTCTTTCTATTCTTGGTCAGTCTTGCTGTCTTTGCCATAATGTTTTTCTTCACTGACATTTCTATTATGTGTAGAAGCACACTCAGACCCCAAGATGTTGGATTTGACATGGTGACTTGACTATCGTGATAGGCAAAAAAAGTTTGTTAAAAACAAAACAACAACAAAACAATTTTTGCAGATCTTTTCCATGTTTCATCTTTGTGGTTTTCCTTCTAATTTGATCTTTAGACTCTCTAAAAATAGCTTCCCTTATTTGCATTCTACATCAAACTTTAACATTTCTTCTTCCATTGCATCTCACCGTTTCAGAGGCACCTCTGATCTTAATCTGCTATCATCCTTCTCTCTAAGATTTTTAAGTACTTTATATTCCAAATTGGTATTGTTCTTGTTTACCTCTCTACTTGGTAAGTAATCATATAGTTTTCTGTATCACTAAGGTGATTTTTTCAGGCTATTTTGGTTTTCTTGTTTTACAATTGATTCATATCAGTTAAACCTCTATGCAAAACTGTAATTGATTTCAAAGTACTTTACCCATTGCCTATTTTTAGTATCAGTAGCTTATTTCAGTCAGTAGATCAAAGTGGAATGTATTCTTTTTCTTCTTTTTCTTTTTCTTCTTCTTTTTCTTCTTCTTCTTCTTCTTCTTCTTCTTCTTCTTCTTCTTCTTCTTCTTCTTCTTCTTCTTCTTCTTCCTCTCTCTCTCTCTCTCTCTCTCTCTCTCTCTCTCTCTTCCTCTCTCCCTCCTTCTCCTAACATTATCTATCTATCTCATAGAATATATATGTCCTAACACACACACACACAAAAACCACACACACACACACTTGTTATATACAAATTAGTGGTCTGAATATAACTAAGAAGGCTAATTCTATTGACTTCATATATCTGTAAATAGAGGTAATTTCACCTCCCCTTTGCATGGCTTATTCCTTCAATTTCTTTTTCTTATATTGCTGTAGCTAGAATTTATTGCACAATATTAAACAATAGTGGAGACAATAGGCTACTTATTTGACCCCTGATTTTATTGGGAAAGTTTCTTGTGTTTTTCCTTTGTAGTTAAATACTAGCTCTTGCTTTTAGATAAATGTTTTTTGTTCACATTAAGGCAAGGATTTTTCATTTCTTTTGTTTTAATGTTTTTCATATGAATGAATGGTGTATTTTACTATAGGGTTTTCCTAATAGTGAAATAATGATATTTAAAATTGTTTGACATTACTATTGCATCTATATTTAGTTTAGTGTTAGATTTTATTTTAGTGTTGTTGTTATTAGAATACTTTTTCATTTCTTACATAAATCCAACCTGGTCCTTGTGATTTTTTAAAAAACATACTATTGTGTGGCCCCTATGCTAGCATTTTATTTAACATTTTAATATCATTATTCATTAGAAAGAGTGCTCTGTATTTTATCTTTTTCTGTTTTATCTCTCTGTGGTTTGGGTACTGAGACCCTATTTATCTTATAGAAAAAAGTTTTCAGGGTAAATTTTTTTCTTTTCCTTTCCTTTTCTTCTTCTTCTTCTTTTTTTTTTTTTTTGCAAATAGTTTATGTTGCATAGCAGCTATTTTAAAAAATCATTTTATAGAATTCACTTGTAAATCCATCTGGACTTTTCCATCTGGTTTTTCAGTCCATCTGGTTTTGTCCTTTGGGAGTTCATTTATGTTCAGTTTTCCTTTCTGAGATAAAATTGTTTAGGTTCTTTATTTCCCATTCTGTTAATGAGTGCATTTAAATTTTTGGAAATATTTATCCATTTCATTTAAAGTTTTCATAGGATCTCAAATTTAAATTTAGAACAGACCTGAGGGATTATCTAACTCAACCTCTTCATTTTATAGATAATGAAGCTGAATTTAGGAAAAGTTATGACTTGCACAAGGTCAAAAGCTATTAAGTGGCAGAGATGGATATAAATCTTCATCCTCTGACTCTGTTCTAGTGCTCTTTTCACTGTACTATAATATCCTGTTGTTCAGTTTTCAGTTTTGTTGGCATATAATGTACAAAATGAATGGTTTCTGATAATTTTGAAAAAATTTCCTCTTTGTTCACTGAGAATATTTCCTCATTTTAACTTTGTTAGTTTGGTTTTTATTCTCTTCTATTTTGTACCACATTATCCAACGGATTGTCTATTTTGTTAATTTTTTTAAATAGCTCATTTTTATTCATCATTTTTATATGCTTTTTTTTAAATTTTATTTGTCTTTAATTTTCATGACTTCTACTTTTAGTTTTTTTTCTAGTTCTCTTTTTTATTTTTGTTGTATTTAGAAATAGAAATTTTTCACTAAGGACCTTTTGTTTCTGATCTATGAGTTCATGATATATACAAATCTATGTGACATACTGTGCTACTTTTGCTTGACCATTAAAAAGATTGAATAATAAACATTATATATACATATACATTTTATATGAAGTGATACTTTTGATTGCTTATTATATGCAGGGGTGTGCTGGGGCTAGCTCAGACTGGGTAAATTTTCAATGTGAGCATTTCCATCTTAGAAGTTTGCAAATGCTGCAAATCAGGGCTTGATTTATTGTTTTGATGGTTGTCTAGACTTAAAGTGATGGAGTAAATGTTAATAATGCAGATTAAAAGTGTGTATGGTGTACATTTCTCCCCCCAAGCTGGTTGTTAAACATTTAATAACATACCCTTTGTTATAATTTTAAATTTCTTAAAGAGCCTCATTATTCGAGGCTTCCTTCTTTATAGAGTTATTTAGATATAACTGATCATGACCATTTACAAAGCCAGTAAAGTGCGCTCCCTATGTTTGTGCCAGTGAACTACCTACCACACTTCCTCAATCAATTAAAATTCTCAGGACAGTCAATATGAAGAGTTACTTGTGAAAAAGTGCAAAAAGAGTACTTTGTTTTCTTATCAAACCTCTGTTCTACTGTGTACATGGAAATGGTGATTTTATTTAGTGTTTATTAAGTTTAGGAAAATAAAATAATTTTTAAAAGTTCAAAGTGGAGATTGAGAAGAAGGAACTAGATGCAACAACCTAGAACTTCCCAAAGTATAAAGGCACAAAGTTTGAATTAATATGCATGTTGTCTTTCCCTACTTTGTGCTTTGCATTGATGTGGACCTAGAAAATATGTGATTCCTGGGGAGCATTAGAAAAGTATAGACTAAGGGTACAAAGACCAAAGATTAAACATTCCCTGTCCTACCACTGCACTGTGATGACTCTGGAAAAGAGAGACTGACAACTTCATGCAACTGCTTCACTTAAATCCAATTTATATACAAGTGTAATGTTAATTAGAGAATTAAAGATCTTTCCCACCCGTTCATGGGCCTGCCTATTAAAGAAAGCTTGATTAGGGGAGATTTGTTTTGTGGTAAGGCTCACACCTTTTGTTAATTTCTAGTGAGGCACTGGTTCTCAAGAGTCCTGATGCCCTCTGGCTCTGAAAAGTGAATATGTACTCTGAGTAGAAGTTTTGTTTTGGGGCTTACTTATTGGAAGTGTTTGTTTGACCAGACAAGACTCTGGGTAGCAGCTAAAGAGTTTTGAAAATCCAGAGGTTGGTGCTTCTCTCTCTGGTAACTATGTATGTATGGTCAGACAGTTGTATCTGTCTGTTGATCTGTGATGTATAGTCAGACAGTTGAAAGCCCTGTCTGTTGGTCTTTCTGTTTGTAATTTCTGTTTATATTTTCTTTGAAGCTCAGGGTGCTGACTTTTTTCCCTGAAGCAAATGAATGATATATGTGCTTGATTAAAGCAGATTGTTAACCCCTCAAAAGTTGTTTTCCTTTTAGAAAAGCAGATTTAATAACCTGTACAGCAGGCCTTCCTATGTATGTTGGGGTGCTTATTGCTACAAGTCAAAAGACATCACTCATTCAATTTTTACCATTTTTATATACTTCAAAGTCCTGTGGCAACAGGCAAGTAACACAGCAGCAGATACAGACACACTGGGATCTCTAGTTACAAACTTGGACACAGGTGGTCCAGGCCATAGAAATGTCTTCTCACTGGAAGCAGTGGTAGGATTTGGTGGCTCCCTGGGTGTCTGAGCAGCCTTTTAAGGACCATATTGCTCACTTCCTAGTGTGAGGAAGGGGCTAGAAAAAGTGCCCTAAAAATTTTCTGTATACCCAACCCTGGCTTGATTACCACAGCAGAAGGGAATCCTACCTTGTGATCAAAACACAAAAAAAATTAGAAAACTTTTGCAAAGATGAGTCTACTCACCATCGATACATGGAGTATGTGCATATTTATAGATAACACAAAATCCAGTAAACCTGAAATATGAACATCTCTTATTGCAAGAAAGCTCAGTAGGTATCACATCCAAAATAACAGCCTTGAGTGAAACAAGGCTGGCAAATGAAGACTGGCTTATTGAAGTTGGAGCTGGATACACATTTTTCTGAAGTGGTCACACTGAAGGGGAGCATTGTGAAGTTGGTTTGGCAATCAAAACTAATGTAGTCAACCAGCTTGTATGTCTCCCAAAAGGAGAAAATGATAGTCTTATGACAACATGATTGCTGCTTGGAGGAAAATGCCACACCACCATCATCAATCGTTGTTGTGTTGGACCTTCTTTGCCGAAGAAGACCATGACTTCGGAGAAATGATGACATGACCTGCACTTGACTTTGTTTTGAGTGAGGGAGGACTAGGAGAGATCAGTGCCTATGACAAACCATGACAAACCCTGATGAGGTCAAAGAAAAGTTTACGATGACTTGGAGACCCTCGTCACCAATGTGCCAAAAGTGGTCGTTTATAGTTCTAGGTGACTTTAATGTTAGAGTTGGCTCAGACTACCAGACATGGCACAGAGCCCTTGGGAGGAATGGTGTTGGAAGCAGGAACATCAGAGGTAACTTACTACTGAAGACTTGTGCATATCATAACCTTCTCATCACCAGCGTTGTTTTTTTTTTGTTTGTTTCTTTACTTAAATGCAATAAAACTTCATGGATGCACCCTGGCAACAAACATTGGCATTTGATATACTATGGTGATTGTAAGGAAAAGAGACAGGCAGTATGTGAGAGTGACAAAGGCAATGCATGGCACAGGGTGCTGGAATGACCATAGACAGCCTCTCTAAGTTAAATATTTACATTCAACAAAAGTGGTGGCCTTGTAAAATGAAGAAACTAGGCTTAATTTTCCCTAAGATCACTTTAAACTCTAAATATGTGATCCTATGATCCTGTGACTATAACATATTGATAGCTGCCGGTTTACTTTGCTGGATAGAAGCTGTCATTGGGAGTCATTTGCTTTCCTGTGCCAATTGCTCCCACTATGGTTCAGTCTGAAGCCTCAGCCTTATTCAATCAAATTTCCATGTTCTCCACAAAGGCTGTGTTCATTTCTGTGCTTTTGCTTGGCTTGTGGTCTCTCTTCACCTGTAATGTCTTCCCCATTACTCTGCACCTATCCAAATTTTATGCTTCTTTCAGGACCCAACTTAAATTTCATTTTCCCCACTCTTAACAGCTTTAGCCTATACTTCTCTCTCCTTCATCTGGACTTCTAATGTACTTTTCTGCTGGGGCAGACATCCCTGCACCTAAACATGTATTTATTTAAATGTTTCACCCCTGTATATCTTGTCTTTCTTGCTAGATCTCAAACTTCTTGATAGTGCTATCTTATATTTCCATTCTGTTCTCTACAGTACCTAGCACAGTGCTGTGCATACAGTAGATACTTAAAAAGTACTAGAGATAGGAAGATGAATAGATCTACATATGAATTTATGATATATGCACTTTGGAGTATGCCTTTCTTAAAACATGGGACATCATTGAATGATGTCTTAATAGTCATTAATCTTGGCACTATTTAGGCATCTACCTACCATTTTTTCTTTGAATTTTACCAAAGAATTACAATAAGCCTTATAAAACTGGGTTTTTCCTATGTATTTGTGATCTTATAGCCAGCTAAATACGATTTAATTTTATTGTAAAATTTGAAATAGTTTCATTAATTGGGTGCAGATTAAGACTATCAATTCCATTTTTTTGGACACAGGAACATTGTGGAATCATAAATGTGCCTGCAGGGACTTCAATAATTTATATTCTTCCAAATATAAATTTTACTATAATATTTCTGAAGTTTTGGAAAGTATTTGAAGACTCCCTCTCCCAATTTCTCCTTATCCTTGTTGGGCTTATTTAATATGTGTGGGAAAGTCAGCGTTTTTTTTGTTTTTTTCAAAAGCAATCCTGATCTCAAATGTCAATGAGTCGGTCAACACTTATTGAGTTCCCACTAGGCATACGTTGTATTAGGGAAGATCATGCTTTTGACACTGAAAAGTGCCATATGGAAGGGAGAGGGAGAGAGAGACAGAGAGAGAGAGAAAGAGAGAGAGAGAGAGAGAGAGAGAGAGAGAGAGAGAGAGAGAG
>CM053771.1:419961514-420016459 GCA_028658325.1 Potorous gilbertii
ATGGAGAGGAGAAGAATTTTTTTCTAAAGAAACAATAGAATGCATTTTGAAATGCAAGATGGATAATTTTGACTACATTAAACTGAAAAGTTTTTGCACAACCAAACTCAATGCATCCAAAATTCGAAGGGATGTAGTAAATTGGGAACCTTACATTCTTGTTTTCTTAACTTTGAATTTATTTACTTAATTTTAGTTTTCAACATTCACTTTCATAAGATTTTGAGTTTTCAATTTTCTCCCCTTCCTACCCCTCTCCCTCCCGAAGATAGCATGCAATTTAATATAGGCTCTACATATACAGTCATATTAAACATATTTTCACATTAGTCATGTTGCAAAGAAGTGTTAGAACCAATGGGAGGAACCAAGAGAAAGAAGAAACAAAATAAAACAACAAAGGAAAAAAGATCAAATAGTGTACTTCAATCTGTATCCAGACTCCATGGTTCTTTCTCTGGATGTAGAGAACATTTTCCATCATGAGTCTTTTGGAGTTATTTTAGATCCTTGTGTTACTGAGAACAGCCAATCTATGAAAGTTAGAAAGACCTTATATTCTAATGAGGAAGAGATCATATATAGTGGAGCTGGAAAGGTTGGGAGATTGGGGGATTTGGAATTTAAGGAGAGAGAGACAACGGATGAGGAGGAGTCCTGAGGGTAAGTAAAGGGAAGCATAGTTAGTGTCTTTTTTAAAATTAATCTAGTGTTTTCTTGTCTTTTCAAAGAATCCTTAAGTCCATCTTCTCATTTGATGCTAAAAACAATCCTGCTATGACCTAGATAGAATAAAAGACAGATAAAGAACCTGAATCACAGAGAATATAAATGACTTGCTATGGCCACAGGATTAATAGTGCCAATTGCTAGGATCCCAAATATCCTAACTCTCAACTCTCTTTCATTGAACCACCTGCCAATTTGTACTGCATACTTCCATTGCGCAGAAACTGATTACCATATTTAATATGACTTTGAATAGTAAAAATTCTAATACATAGAGTCATGTCACAGGATTCATTACTCACACTGATTGAGACCCAGTTTTATAGTTTGGGCATAGCTGGTACAGACCTTTTACCAGCATCTTTCATTGTGAAGTTGACTTCCAGAGCCCTCTTGTCCTTGGGAAATGAGTTCCACACTCAGTTATCCTCTAGGTCTTCTCCCCAGGGATCCCAATATAAATGATTCCTCCTCAGCAACTTAATGAGGCCATCAGGTTGAGGCAGGAAGCTACTGAGTCACTTCCAGCCAAAGGAAATGGCCTTATTTATGGTAGTATGCACAAACCAACTTGGTAGTGTTAAATTAAATGACTTCCTTCTGGCACTGGATAAGTCCCAGGATAATTGAACCTGGTACCCTTTAAAACATCCCATTAAGTATTTGTAAGCTGTTAATTGCCTTTCCTAAATTTTCCCTCCTCCACTCTGATCATGATGAGTTTTCTTAACCTCTTATAGGAGGTTGCATTGTATGAGATCTCAAAGGCCCTCGGGTTCAGTTCTATTAAACCAGTCTTGCCCTGTCTTTAAAGGAACCTCTGTAAGTTTCAAATAAGTTCAACAAAATGTTCAAGAGGTTGTGATTGTCCAAATCATACAGGTAGTAAATGGCAAAACTGATATCTGAACACACATCTGGCTTCAGATCCAACCTTGCTTTCTACCACGTCATGCTGAACTACCAAGCAAATGAATGGAGATCCTGTAATAAATAAAATTTTTCAAAGTTCTGACTCATTCTCAGCACCTGGAACACTTATTTAAAATGAGCGTCATTAAATTTATTTAATTCAATCAAAAGTCAGATCATTAATTTAGAGTTGTAAAGGATGGAAAAGGTCATCGAACACAACCTACTCACCTTACCAGTACAGAAACTAAGGCTCAGGGTATATTAAGTGATTTTCTCAATTTTCCATAGGTAAATGCAGAAAGGTAGGACTTGAATTCAGGCTCTCTGACTACAAAACCAGTACACAAAGCTACCATTTTCCTCTACCATATTTAAGGAGTGTGTTTCTCTAATATTGGTGAGTCAACATGGAGTTCATGTATATTGTCAGAATTCATTTGAGAGAGAACTTAGGCTTCAGTAAGATAAAGGGGGTACAGAGAACAGATATGATGGAAGTGTAACTGTGAGTCAGTCCCAGTGAAAGAGGCATATTTGGAAATTTGGAACCTGAACTATTTGCATATGAATCTGGAAACCTGGGAACCTCTAGATTGAGGGAATTCAGGGAAGGTGGGTACTGGAGTTGAATGTGGAGGTAGATACTTTTCAGACTATTATTTTTAACCAGAGAAAAATTTTTATGGGCTCTGGACCCTGTACTGGGTGCACTCTCATCCAGCGATATCACTTTGGGGAAGCAATAATGAGAGAACCTACTATAGATGTGAATGTTACCTTTCCAAACTCCAGAAGATGTTACAAAGGAAAAGAGAAGACCTAGAGGTAAGGCAGGAGGAGGAATTCGATCCAGCATTCAGGGATGAAAGAGCAATATAAGTCTAAGTAGGTCGGTATTCTGGTACTAACCACATAGTAGGAATATATGGAAGAGAAAACATTGGATTCAGTGGACCTGAGTGTGAATCCTGATTCCGTGTGACATGGGGAAAGTCATTTTACCTCTCAAGACCTCCGCTGACTCATATGTAAAATGAAAGGGTTAGACTAGATGACCTCTAAAGTCCCTTCCTTCTCTAGGGCTCTTATTCTCTGATCCTATGTTAAACAGATGGATATAGTTAAAAGGAAATAACAGATGATTAAGAGGGGAGTCAAAGATATAACTTCAACATTACAGACCAAGTAAAAGGTGGTCATTTTTTGTCCATAGCCTAATACCACAGTAACAATCTGATTGTTGGTCATGCTATCAGGTGTTATTCAGCTAAGGCACATGTCATAAACTCAGTAGACTGTTGCAAAAACAAGGATGCAAAGGGGCATAAGTTATTACTTTTTGCACCGCAGTTTCCCTGAGCCTTCAGAATCACCAATTTCTGAGATACAAGTCATGTTTACCAAATGAGAAATATACAGCAGTAAGAGGAAAAGGACCAACAGTCCCGCTAAGGAAACCCAAAGATGAATTATAGACAGGCCTTTTATTTAATGAGCAACCAGACTTAGCTAGAAATAATGAAATCTCAAAAGTCATTTGGTCTCCTCTACTCCTATTTTGTAGATGAAGAAACTGAGGCTTGGGGAGAGTAAGTGACTGACCCAAGACCACATAAATAGTAAGTATTCAAGTTGGGATGTGAACCTAATTCTTAATATAAGCAAGAGTTCATAACCTTTTTGTGTGTCATGGACCCCACT
This sequence comes from Potorous gilbertii, assembly GCA_028658325.1. Classification (NCBI taxonomy): domain Eukaryota; kingdom Metazoa; phylum Chordata; class Mammalia; order Diprotodontia; family Potoroidae; genus Potorous; species Potorous gilbertii. The sequence continues at coordinate 419,964,860 of CM053771.1, forward strand.
AGGTATCTTGGTAAAGCCTATAGATTCATTTTCAGTATAATGTTTTTAAATGGATATAACAAAACACAGAATTGCAAAAGGAACCCATTATGTTGAAATAAGTTTTTAAAATAAGCTTAAGGTTTAATTAGGTTAATAACACCTCCCTCATCTTCACATCTTAAAATCACTAACCTTCAATGCTCAGTTCAACTCTTACTTCCTGCTCCATTTTCCCCAGCTACTAGTACCTCTTGCCACCACTAAACTACCTTGTGTTTACCTTGTTTATGTGTCATTTCTATTTATTGTCTATTAATTGTCTTTCCAGTAGAATGTGAAACCTTTGAAGACAGAGACAGTTACAGTTTTATTTTTGTATTCCCAGCACTTAGTAGAGACTGGACCATAGTAGGTGCTTAATAAATGCTTATTGATTGGTTAATCTATAAATAATTGATAGATACTCCCAACCAATAGGTATTCTCTCAAAGCCATATGTAAGAAAATTCCATTGTTAAAACTGCTATATTTAAAACACATATTGGGGTGAGGAGGTCAAATCACCCAAGATTTTCAATTTCCCATGTTCCTCCAGACTCAGAGGAAGAATTCCCAGATGTGGAAAGTCCCTCATGCAATGAAAATCAGCACCTCTTCTGAAACATAATCTTAGTGAATTGCCTGGAATATAAAGAAGTTAAATGATTTTCCCAGGGTCACACAGCCAGTATGTTTCAGAAGCAGGATATGAACCTAGGTCCTTCTGACTTCAAGGCCAGTTCTTAACCACCTGCACAGAACTGCTTCTCGTCATGTTTTGATTGGTTTCAAAATGGAGGTTCTCACAGAGCACAGTGTGAGGAGCAGGGATGTGACACAAGATAAGAAGCAAGGTTTCCTTTAAAAATCCATCTTATGGTAAGATTCTCCTACTGATAATTAAAGGAAGACAATAGGAATACTATGAAGGTTGAAGAGGTCTGGGACAGGACTAGAGAAAAGACAAAAGAGGGAAACTATTGATGTGACTGGGTAAGTCCTTTAACATCCCTTGTCCTCAGTTCCCTCATCTGTAAATTGAAGTACTTACACTAGAGAGTCTCTTCTAGCTCTAAATACATGATGTCATAATTAATTCAGTTATCAACAAGCATTTATTAACCTCTTACTATGTGCCAGGAACTGTGCTAAGCACTGAAGACTCAAAGAAAGAAAGAAAAAAAAAACTCTTTCTGTCAAGAAATATACATTCTAATGAAAGAGACAATGTGTATATGATGAAGTATATAAAAGATATATGTATATAGGGGTAGATGCAGATCATCTGAAAGGGAGAAGGCATTAGCCAGTTAAAAGAACAGGAAAGGTCTCTTGCAGATTTGGTGTCTCTCATTATTGACTGGAGTATGTGGTTTATAAGATGTTCTCATTCGTTCATTAAAAAGCACATTTCTTGGGGGTTTCGTGAAGGAGTCATTCCCTACCTGCAATTCCCTCACCTGCACTCAGAGAGCTGTCCCCTGCAGTAAACCAGAGAAGTAGAACTAACGGACTAAAAGGAGAGAACTCAGGCTCATTAACTCTCCTCGTTATCAAATGAAGTTAAGCTTCATGCAGCCCATGCAGGAAAGTGGGTAGGTAAGCATCTGACAGCAGCAGAAGTAACATTCATCCTCAAAAACAGAGAACTGCCAAGCAAAGAAAATCAAGAGCCTCAGATGACAAGGCATGATGTGATGCTTATGGATTGTGAAGCCAGCACAGCAAACAAAGACCAGAGAGGGATGTGATCAGTTAAACTCTACAACCACAGGAAGTCTAACTGGAACATTCTGAACACTGCATAATTTTATAATTAAAGTTCAGGGGTGGCCAAAATAAATAGAATTGCATTAATCAAGTCTTACAAACACCAGTGTGTAAATCAGACGCTCTTTCATTTCAGGGAAGCTTCAGCAACATCCAAAGGGCATCATCTCGTATAAATGACATGCCATATTATGGCTGTGTAATTAGCTCAGGTATGAAAAGACAGATGTGGTTCCAACAGAAATTCCAATGTTACCTGTGACAAGCTGGGAGACTGTGACAGCTGCCTCAGCATCATGGTAATTACATTATCTAGATGACAGTTCCCACCTCTGGGACAACTTAGAAAATCACTTTTATTCTCTGACTCAGTTTCCCCTTTTTATAAAGTGATAATATTTATCTTCATAGGAATTACAAAATTACAATTAAATTACAAAATTTACTGTGGTAATAGTTGAAATGCTTTGAAGATACAAGCAGCAAGTTCCACATGACAGAGCTGAACTGGGTTAGACATGATCTACTTATTCATTCATTTTAGCTATCAAAGAAAAGTTTCCATGAGTCATATTTATGGAGTTATTTTAAATGTGGCATTATTTGTAGCATATACAAAGCTTGTATGATAGGAGGGAGGGGATAGGAAGAGGAAGGAGACAGGGAATAGGGAGAGGGAGAGAGGAAGGTGGAGGAGACAGAGAGGAAGAGAGGAGAAGAGGAAGAAAAAAAGAGATAGAGGAGAGAGAGGGAAGAGAGAGAGGGAGGAAGAAAAGGAGGAAAGAGGAAGGAGAGAAGATGGAAGGGTAAGAGACAGAAAGAGAGAGAGCTAGATGGAGAGAAGGAGAGGAAAGGGAGAGAGAACTAGAGGCAGAGGGAAAAAAATGAGAGAGAGAATATGTATATAGGAAAGAGAAGTAGAGGATTTTTTTCTTTCCCTACATATTTGCTTATCTGAGGGATAATGACTTTATGAATCATTCAAAAGTAGTCAGACTGTACTTGGATTCCCTAAAATATCAATCCATAAAGGGTAAGCATTCACAGCCATACAGAACACAGAGCTAAGCAATGACTGTCAGAGACCACCCACACCCTTAGAAACATACACGTGGCATTGAATAGGGAAGTGCAGTGGATCACGTTCTTTATTTCTATTAAAATCTTTCCTCATCTCCACTAAATGTGTAGTATGGGTGGGTTCTTTGGTTTCAACCTAAACTAATTTCAGGCATTGGGGCCTTAAGCTGCTGCCAAGTTGGGCCTAGAGGTTTGTGATAATTACATAGACTATGAGATTACGCTTGCCTGAAGTAGATTTGCTTGCCTAATTTTCTCTGAAGATTCAGGGAAAAGGAGAAAATTTATTTTTATATGCCCTCTTCAGGCTTGAGGTTCATAAGATCAGAGGTTCCTTCATCATGGAAACTGCTAAAAAAAAAAAACTCATTGTTTCACATATTATCTATTCTCAGTTCTAGGATTTAAGCAATATGAAAGGCACCTCCAAACCACCTTCCCATTCCTCTGTCCAAGTATTATACCCAACACAGTGCCATGAATCCTTACACACTTAAACCATATTCTGGGATAGTTAAAGATGAACGTAAAACTCCCCTAGAGCCACTAGGGAATTCCTGAAGTGTAGGATAACAGCTTATTGATCCCCTCCTCTTTCTCACTACCCTCACATCGCACTCTAAATTGGTCTGCATCAGAGGGGGCCTGGGCATCCACACTGCACCACTTTGCCCTGTTGTTCTACAACCTCAGCTCTCACCAGGGATGAGTTTTCCTATAATTATTGCTTTCCTCTTCTTGGGGCAGTGTGAGTCTTTGTTTGGTCACAGTTATTCTCGTAAGTGAGAGTTTTTTAAATCCTTTTTTGTCACTGTTCAAACATTAGGAAGGAACCAGCCTCACTCATCACACTAAGAAACGCTTCCTAAAGGAATTTGTCTACTCTCCAGACTAGACCAGTTCCCACTTATGTATTGCCATGGGTTAAATGGCCTTAAGATTTAGAAGCATTTAAATAGAGCATCCTGTATAGATTTTGTTTTCCTCCCCTTTAAATTTCACTATTATCTGTTTTATTCTTTATTCAGGGATTGGTTAGGAAGCTTAGAAGGGTAGGTTAGATTTGTGGAGGATAACACGCCCTCTGAGTATGATGAAACATTTCGTGCTTTTTTTTATGGCTTTGTACATAAAAGATAACCTTCCATGCTCCACCCCGACCCCAGACATTTATTCATGCTAAGCCTTTTAATAAAACATGATGCCATACCTTTTGGTGAATAGGTAGAGTGGAAGGCAATAGCCCCAAGGATACGATTGTTTTAGAGTGAGGCAGATTTGGATTGTAATTCTTTGTAGGATGCTTTGACACATATTATAGGGCTCCTAGTAATAGTATAAAGCAAACTCAAAAGGAGAAAGTAAGGCAATAAGGTTGACTGTTTTGCATAGGGAATAGTTTCGAATTAGTTGTATCTACAAGATTCTGAACAAGAAGACGGAAACTCAGATGTCCTATATCTGAATATTTGATCTATGTAATGCCAATTATCCAAATCTTGAAAAGAAAAAGTAATATACTAGATAAAATGTTCAAATTACCAAACTATTGCACTTATTTAATATATTAGCAAAGTTATATTTAAGATTTTATAAGCTAGGCGTTAGCAATATGTGAACTGAGAATTACCAGAAGAGAAGCCTGGTTTCGAAGAAGCAGAGGAACCAGAAACTAAATTACCAACTTTCCCTGGATTATGGAAAAAGTAAGGGAGTTCCAGAAAAACATTTACTTCTGCTTTATTGATTACACACTAAAACCTTTGACACTGTGGATCACAACAAAATGTATCAAGACCTCTCCTGAGGAACCTGTATGTAGGTCAACAAGTAATAGTTAGAAATGAACATGAAACTGATTGGTTTAAGATTGGGAAAGGAGTATGATAAGGCTGTATATTTTCACCTTGTTATCTGGCCACTGGACGCAGATGGCTCTGGGGGAGAAAGTGAGACTGGTGATCTTGCACAGCCATCCCTCACTCAAATCAAACTGCAAGTCATGTCATCATTTCCCTGATGTCAGAGTCCTCTTCCAGAGTGAAGGACAAGCACAACAATATTTTCACCTAATTTATCTAACTTATATGCAGAATAAATCATTCCAAATGCCAGGCTAAATCAAAAGTCAGGAATTAAGGTAGCTAGGAGTAATGTCAACGACCTCAGATATGCAGGCAAAACCACACATAATATAGGATGCTCTCTAAGTGACAGAAAATAAAGAATTAAGAAGCCTCCTGGTGATGATGAAAGAAGAGAGTATAAAAGATGGTAAGAAGCTTAACATTAAAAAAAACCCTAAGATCATGGTAAATGGTCTCATCATTTCCTGGCAAACAGAGGGAAAAGAAATGGAAGCAGTATCAGATTGCATGTTCTTGGGTTCAATGGTCAATGCAGACAGTGATGCTGCTTCAAAGGAAAATTATGATAAATCTGGACAGTATACTAAAAAAGCAGAGCTATCACCTTGCCGACAAAAGTCTGTATAGTCAAAGGTATGGTTTTTCCAGTAGTAATACATGGTTGGGAGAATTGGATTGTAAGGAAAACTGAGCGCTGAAGAATCAACTGGAACTGTGGTTCTGGAGAAGACTTTGGAGAGTCCCTTGGACAGTAGGGAGATTAAATTCATCAATACTTAAAGAAATTAATTCATTGAAAGAACAAATACTAAAGCTGAAGCTTAAATACTTTAGGTTTTTTCTAATTTTATTTTTTAATTTAATATATTTTGTTTTCCTCAATTATATATTCAAACTATTTTAACAATTTTAAAGCTTTGAGTTTCATATTTCTAAAATATGAAGAGAATTGAGTCAAATTCATAATAATTCAAGGTATTTCCCAATTGACAAATGGTCAAAGAATATGAACAGACAGTTTTCAGATGAAGAAATTAAAGTTATCTATAGTCATATGAAAAAATTCTCTTAATTACTATTGATTAGAAAAATGCAAATGAAAACAACTAAGGTACCACCTCACACCTATCAGATTCATTAATATGGAAAAAAGAAAAATGATAAATATTGAAAAGATAAGGAAAAATTGGGACACTAATGCATTGTTGGTTGAGTTGTAAACTAATCCAGCCATTCTGGAGAGTGATTTGGAATTATGCCTAAAGGGCTATAAAACTGTGCATACCTTTTGATCTAGCAATACCACTTCTAGATCTGTATCCCAGAAAGACCATGAAAAAGGGGAAAGGACTCACATGCAAAAAAAATATTTGTAGTGGCTCTTTTTGTATTGACAAAAAATTAGAAACTGAGGAGATGCCCATCAATTGGGGAATGGCTGACCAAGCAGTGATATATGAATGTGATTGTTGTGTAAAAAATGATGAGCAGGCAGATTTCAGAAAAACCTGGAAAGACTTCTCTGAACTGATGTTGAGGGAAGTGAGCAGAACCAGGATAATATTGTACACAGTAACAGAAACATTGTGCAATGACTCACTTTGATGACAGACTTAGTGTTTCTCAGTAATACAACAATCTAAGAAAATTCCAAAAGACCCATGATAGAAAATGCTATCCACATACAGAGAAAGAACTATGGAGTCTGAAAGCAGATTGAAGCATACTATTTTCTCTGATTTTTTTTCTCATCATTTTTCCCTTTTGTTCAGATTCTTCTTTCACAGCATGACTAATGTGGAATTACATTTAATACAATTGTACATGTATAGCCTACATATGATTGCATACTGTCTTGAGGAGGGATGAGCAAATGGAGGGAGGAAAAAAACTCAAAATCTTATAAATGTGAATGCTGAAAACTATCTTTACATGCAATTGGGGAAAAAGTACTATAAAAAAGTTTTGAGTTCCAGATTTTATTCCACCTTTCCCCTCCTCCCTCTCTGAAATGGTAAGTAATCAAATACAGGTTGTATATATGAAATCATGTAAAATATTTCCATATTAGTCATTTTATACAAAAAAGACAAATTAAAGAAAAAGAATGAAAGAAAGATAATGAAAAATATGAAGCGTAAGTACTTTGACCACATAATGAGAAACAAAGACTCAATTGCAAAAACAATGATGTTGGGAAAATTGAATGCAAAAGGCAGAGGATGAAATGGGATAGATAGTATCATGGAAGCAATGAACATGAGTTTGGATAGACTTCAAAAGACGAGGGAGGATGAACAGACATGGCATGATGTGGTCCATGGGGCCACGAAGAGTTGGACATGACTGAACAAGTGAGCAACAAAAAAAAATAATAGATAAAATGTTAAATTTGGAATCAGGAAAGGTTGAATTTGAATCCTGCCTCAGACACTTACTAATGATACAATCCTAGAGAAGTCACTTAAATCCTCAATACCTCAGTTTCCTCATCTGTAAATGAGGAAATTAGACAAGATAATCTCTCAGGTCTCTTCCAGCTGTAAACCTACAGTCCTTTCATAATGCCACTGGTCCTTTCTGATTATTTTTTACCATACTTTTTTGGTGAAGTTTATGTATAATTTAGAATATTCACAGAATTTTTTTTTAAAACTCTCCAATATAAACTTTCAGTCAATAAAAATTTATTAAGTACTTACTATGTACCTGGCACTGTGGCTAAGTGTAATTCTCAAACAATACTGTATGTTTATGATGAGATACAAGAAAGATTTGAGAGTTAAAAAGGGCATTGTTGATGAATGAGTGCATTGTTTCACATCTTCATTGAGATATAATTATTTGTATATTTATCTTATCTCTCATGCTAGATTATAAGCATCTTGATGGCAAGAACTATGCTTTATCCACCCTTGTATCACCAACAGGGTAACATAGTGCCTTGTATAAAATATGTAATTAAAATGTATTAAATCGAGTTTTGAACCAAACATATTGCTCTGCATATCCTGACAGGATCTCAGCCCAAAGCCATGAGCCTGAACTGGCTGAAAATAAATTATCTCAGAAGGTCATATCAGGCATTCAGCTACAGCTGGGCCTAAGACACTAATCAACATCAAATGATTCCCTATTTTATTCAAAGTGCCAGGACTTCCACATGGAAGCCCACATGTTCTCTTGGCTGCCTTCCTCATTTTAGGTGCACCAGAAGAGCACAAAGTCATCGGAATAGATTAGACAACACCTTAAAGTTTCAGACAATTCCTGACTAGTAAGAAATACAAAGGAAAGAAATATAAACAGTCCTTACCCTCAAGGAACTTACATTCTGATGTAAAAGACAATGTGCCCATGTGTAAATATGTACAAGACATATACAAATCAAATACAAGTTAACCTTGGGAGGAAAGGCACTAGCAGTAGGAGGGACCAGAAAATACCTTGAGCTGAGTCTTGAAGAAAAGCAGGGATTCCAGGAAGCAGAGGTAAGGACAAAGGCCACTCTAGGCATGGGGGAACAAGGTTATACTGAGTGTCGTGTGTAAGAGACAGTAGGCCAATATGGCTGAGCCAAAGAGGTACTAGAGAGGAGTAATATGTAGACTAGAAAACTAATTAGGGTCAAGGCTGTAAGAACTTTAAATGCCAAACAGAAGAATTTATACTACTAGAAATAGTAGAAGGCTCTAGAGTTTATGCAGTAGAGGGGTAATATAGAAAGTCCTATGTTTTAGGAAAACAACTTAGTGGTTGTGTGAAAGAAGGACTGTAATGGGGAAAGGCCTGAGATAGGGCGTAGAAAGCTATTGCCATAGGGTAGATGAGAGGTGATCAGCACCTGAACTAGGATGAGGGCTCTGTTAGTAAAGAGAAGAATAACTACCTATCCAAATGATTGGATCCCTAGGAATAACAAAATGTGGCAACTGATTATATGTGTAGAATGAATGAAAGTAGGATTTGAAAATGACACCAGGACTGTGAACCTGGATAATTATGATGGTACCTTCAAAGGAAATAGGAAATTTCAGAAGTGGGGTGGGTAGATTGTAGGGAGGAAGAAAGTTAATGAATTCCACTTTAAATAGGTTGAGTTTGAATATACCAAATCTATATACATATATATAGAATATACAAATAATGTATATATAATATCTATACATTCATACATAAATATATGTATACCACTGCAGAGAGGAAAATAGAGGAGTAAAATCCAATTCAATAAATGCTTGTTAAGTGCCTACAACATGCCTGACATTGTGCTAAATGCTACATATACAATTAATATAAAGAAAGACAGACCCTGCCCTCATTGAGCTTATAGTCTGAAAGGAAGTGTGGGGGCAGAGGCAGGGTGTAAAACAGGACCAAAGTATACCCAGCACAGGGACATCCATGGAGTTGAGACCAGGCAGGGTAGCAGATGCAAAATACAAAAAGAATTGTATTGCTATGATAGGAGTCTAGTTGAAACCACATGTACTTGTAGTGGATCCAACTGACATGGTTGCATCACTTCTAGTACTATTCAACAGCACATGCTTGATTGCTGTCCTTTGTTCTTAAAGGGGACCAAAATGGTATCACTAAGTTGGAGTCAAATTACAGCATGTCTGACTGGCTGATCAAACCAATACAAACTTGAAATGCTCTGCCACAGTTTGGACACAAATAGTTCATGTAAGCATTTGGGGTGAACTCTCTAAATTTGTGCATTCTGCAGTTCCTTTGAGCTGTCTCAATTCTGCTTTGCTCATAGAGCACAGCACCTTCTTTGATGTGGGCATGCCATGGTGGGCAGTCTTGTGCCAATGTCTCCTATGTCACAAAATCAATTCCAAAGTTCTTAAGAAAGACCGTGGGAGTATCCCTGTATCACTTCTGATCACCATGCAAACACCTGCCCTGTGTGAGTTCTCATACATTAGTCTTTTTGGCAAGTATACATTTGGCATTCAAGCAATGTGGCCAGTCCATCAGAGCTGTGCTCTCTGCAGTTGAGTTTGAATGCTTGCCAGTTTAACCTGAGAAAGGACCTCGGTGTCTTATATCTTCTTGCCAGTTAATCTTCATAATCTTCCTAAGACAATTCAAATGGAAGTGATTCAGTTTCCTGGCATGGCACTGGTGTACTGTCCGGGTTTCATAAGCATACAACAATAAGGTCAGCACAACAACTCTAGACCTTCAGTTTGATAGTCAGTCTAACACCTCATCTCTCCCACACTTTCCTTCAGAGCCTTCCAAACACTGAGCTAGATGTGGCAATATGTACATTAACCTCATTATCAATGTGTGATCCATGGAAAGTATACTGAGTAACTGAGCTTATCCATAGTATTCAAAACTTCTTCATTTGTCATAGCTGGTGGTTCCATATACATGGATGGTATGGTGCTGGCTGGAGAACTTGTATTTTCTTGGTGTTAACTATTAGGCCAAAATTAGCACAAACAGCAGAGAATTGATCCCTACTTTATTGTATCTTAGCTGCAAAGGCTGCAATGAATGCACCATCAGATACAAGCACAATTCACCAGCACATGGTAAAAGGTGAGAAAATGAATGGTTCAGGGGATCCAGGATTGACCTTCAGCAAAGTACACAGGGAGAGAGGATAAGACAGCAAGGCATTTGAGAGTGGAGGAAAGTTGATCTAGTTTACTAAGGTGTGTCAAGATAAGAGAGTGTAGTTAGAGTAGGTGATGGCCTGGGAAAGAGGTCTGAAGAGTCATCACAAGAAGTTAGAATAGGTCTAGGAGGAATAAGGCATATGGAAAGATGGAATGTTAAGGGGTTATGATCACACAAATGGAGCTCAGAATCCTTTATCATGGAAGTAGACAACTTATGGGCTATGTCAAGGTCAAGGGTGTGACCTTCAAGTGTGTAGTTGAGGTAAAATAAGGCATAGAAATTGAGGAGACTGAGGAAATACTAACACGTAAAGTTTTCTAGTCTGAGGGCAGAACTGGTGTAGAGAGGAGTATTGTGAGCTGGGACCTGAACTCATAAAGAAAAGAAAGAGAATGTGTTGGTGATCAGTAGAATCAGAACACTGACTTGCCAGGGCAAAGGTCAATATTAACAGGAATAATAATGAAAAAAAATGAGGTATAATTGAAATAATTCCAAATTGAACTATTTGAACATGTAATCAGCATGAGAAATGGGAAATGGTTACCAGAAATGAAATTGACACCAACTGAAATCATTTGATACACATAGAAAGCACCTTAATCAGAAACTGAGTGATTTGCCAAATGGAAAATAATGTCAGTGAATGGTTACACTAATTTAGAACATAATCTCGTCTACAAAAATCTTAAGAAAAAGGATGAAAACCAGGGAGAAATGGGGGAGAAAACTATTTTAAAGAAAGTATATCAAGAGTTACAACTAAACAAAGACATTTCCAAGGATAAAAATGGAAAGGGGATTATGGAAAGAGTGGAACTCCAGATGTGCTGATTGGAAGGCAGAGTTGGCAATATATATACACACACACATGAGCAAGCAAACAAGTAAATAAATATTTAAAATATAAATATTTATAAAAATTATAAAAATAAATATTTATAAAAAATAAATAAAATATTTAAAAGAGGAAGAGCCATCCATATTAGAGCTAGTATATTCAGAGAAGGGGAAGCTAGATGGCATAGCAAATAGAGGACCTGTCCTGGAATCAGGAATATTCATCTTCCTAAATTCAAATATGACATCAGGCACTTTACTAGGTGTGTGACCCTTGCCAAGTCATTTAACCCTATTTGCCTCAGTTCCTCATCTATAAAAATGAGTTGGAGAAGGAAATGGCATATCATTCCAGTATCTTTGCCAAGAAAACTCCAAATGGAGCCAAAGAGACAAAACTAAACAGCACCAAATATTCAGAGAACAACCATTCTGAAGTTAACAGTTGTAAGAACTTTGAGGTATTGATATGCAAGATATCTGAAGGAAGAAAGGATACCAAAGACATAGGTGGGGAAACTTATTAAAAGTACAAAAAGTGACTTGAAAAACCTTAGTAACTGTGATCTGTCACCTGTACAAAAGTTTTATTCAGTTTTCTTGAATTGAGGACATCCTAACTCATCATATCAGTAAGGAACAAGTGGTTTTACAGGCAATATTCAATAATGAACCACATTTTTACCATTTCACAATCAACTAAAAGATTGTTCTTATTACTTGTTATGAAAGTGCATTTGATTGATTCGAGCAAACTATCTCCCTAAAGGCACTTTTCCAACACGTCTCCCATTCATATATCAAAATAATTCAAGATTCCTCAACATAAATAACCTTTCAGTTGCCTCCAATCATAAATATAAAGTGAGGGATAAAACGGAGAGATGATTGATTGCCAAAAGTATTTACCAAAGCACTAGGGGTGATCTAGCACAAAGACCAAGTTGAAGAGGGATTCCCTGAGGATAGTGGGGTTCTACAAAAGCTTCTCTTTGGTGATACCATTGTACTAATGGCATCAATTCCCAGAACATTGTAGAACATCGAATCTCATGATGCAGAGCTCAAACGAATTTGGTTTGACCACACAGGAAAGACCAAGCAGATAAAGATTACCTATATCATGACATGCATTTGGATAGAAAGCCTCTAAAATTCATCAATCAGTATGTTGTATCTGGGAAAGGAAGTACAGCTGAACAATGAATTACTCATAGAATTTAAAAGGAGGAGGAGAGAAAGGGAGAATCACCTTTGGGAATATGCAAAGCTCCTTTAATAATCCCAATTTTCCCATGAAAATAAAGGATCATCTTTCTAATACCAGTATTGCTATTGCTGTAGTCCATGAAACATGGATCAATACTGTATTTAAAGAATTAAAAATGAATATTACTCAAAAGGAAATGAATAGGTACATGATGGGCATGAGCAAGCTGCAACATGTAACCTATAGGAAAATTGGGAAAAAAAATATGAACAAAAGATGTCATCAAGGAAATGTGTAATAGGAAGAAAAGATAGGCTGGTCACATTCTCAGGATGAGAGATGACAGGTAAACAGACTCACTGGTACCTTCACAATGGCAAATGAAAGTTAAAAAAATAAAAGCTTCTAATGTTTGGTTGACCTGCTGTGATAAAACTAGATTGGCCAGGAATTATATGGTATGGACAGGCATAAATTGAGCATAATTTATGTCATTGATGGCAACTCCTAAAGCAAGGGAATCACAAATGCATTTGAGATTTTACATGATTTTACATTTCACATCTCCCCCAAAATCTCCTTGAAGGTGGGAGCTATCCTGTTCCTTTCAGTGCCATGATTTAGTAGGCACTTGATAACGATTATTGAATTGAATTACATTGCCAGTAATGGTCAACCTTTTGAGGGATACTATATAGTCACAAAACAGAAAACTAGACTTTGAATCAGGAAGAGCAGGGTTAATATCTTAACTCATACTTAATAGCTCTGTGACCATGGCCAAGTCACATAACCACTGACACTCTCAGTTAACTCATCTTTAAAATGGGAGTTATAATTCTCATTTGAGCTAAGGATCACTTAGCTCACAAGTTTGTGAGGATCAGATTAGATAGTATATATGAACTGCACTGTAACCCTTAAAGCCTGATAAAGGTGTCAGTTATTATAATTCTTAAAGAAAGGCATTGTTTCATTTTTGCCTCTATATGCCCAGCACATAGCATAGTATTTGATACACTATACATGCTTAATAAATGCTTGATCATTGATTATAAGTTGATTATTAAACTAAGAGAAAATCTTTTCCATTTTTCCTTATTCCTACAGTTGTTAAATTTTTTCCTACTTATGCTAGCAAGTTTGAAAATATTGATCAAAGTCTAAGGAAGAAACATACACTTTGAAGACTGGGCAAGTCACAAAATTCACTAATGGCGATGGATTTGCACTGAACAATCCTCTCATTTTTCTTTATGGTCAACAGAATACATTCCTTCAGAGAGTAGGGTTGGTTAAGGGTTATAGTCTGTGGTCATGGAACAAAATTCAGCTGAGTAACCATGGGTGGCAGTGGGAGAGGGTGGAGGTAGAAGACAAACAAACTCTGGCCTCAGAAAAATATTCTAATTAACTGAACTAAGCAGCCACAGAAAAGGCTTTCTGATTTTGACAGAGTTGTTTTCTTTTTTTATGGAAACATTTATTCTACTGCATACAGTAAACAAACAAATGTAGGTAAGTTCTTCTGATAAAGCACAGCACAGGTGTATAAAAATTCAATTTAGAGATTTATGAGAACCATGATTAAAAAACACAAGTCAAGCATGTTGAAAAGAAGAAAATTTGACATGAACATTTCCCTAAAGAAACTGAGCTCTTTTCTCTAAATGTAGGTCTCTGTTCTTCCACTTAATATTTACTGTAATTATTAATATTCAATGATGAGTGAAGTTATTTTCATGTCTGCATATTAACAAGTTGCAAATTCATAAATATTTACCAGGCTGTTGCATGTGATATATATAATGTTTCTCTTCCCATAAATTTTAACAACATTTATAAATTTGCAAAAAGAAAAAAAGCTCTTAAAAGAAAAATGACCAAAAAAAAGCAAAAGAAATGATTGTCATCACTTGGAATACTTAATACTTTTCTCCAAAGTCCCCTCACTCTAGTCCCTTCATTTTAGAGAATGATGGAGAACCCATCAGCTCATGAGGCTATGCTAGAAATAGCAGTGACTTCAAATAAAGCATCTGTATTCAATGACAGATGAAGATTCCTGGGGGCTTCCAGACTCTAGCCTACCTTCCATTCCTCTAGCCTCTCTTGCTCTGGTTCCTACCCTGAGAGCCCTGAGTTATAAAACATAAAATGATCCTAGTCAGATTATGAAAGAACCAGGATAATAACTTCGATTTTCACTATTCTTGGGGAAGTCACATATTGAGGTAAGAACTGAAATAATTTATTCCAGGGGATAGATTCCAAACTGATTTTTCAAAAACATCCTACCCTTCATGTCCCCCAGTGCCTCAAGAAAGGACTGGAACATTTCAAGAACCCAATCTGGCCCTACTTTTATTTTTTTCATCCACTTTTTCTGAATAAAATAAAATTTAATCCTATAGGTCTTTGCTTAACAATAACTAGACTACTTGGAAACAAACTGGGGATGATGACCTAAACTCATCTGTTTCAGTTGAATCATGCTTTTAACTGAGTTTCAGTAAGAAGGAATCTTCCTTATTTCTTTTTTTTTTTGAGGGTTTTTTACTTTATTTCATTTTTTATGATTTAAATTCATTTATTTATTTTTAGTTTTCAACATTCAATTCCACAAGATTTTGAATTCCAAATTTTCTCCCCATCTTTCCCCTCTCCCCAACCCTGAGATGGCATGCATTCTGATTACTCTTTTCTCAGTCTGCCATCCCTTTTGTCATCTGCCCCTCTTATTCCCTTCCCTCTCACTTTCTTGAAGGACAAGATGTATTTTTATCCCCCATTGCCTGTATATCTTATTTCCCTGTGTCATATAAAAGCAACTTTATAACATTTGTTTTCAAAACTTTGAGTTCCAAATTCTCTCCCTTCTTCCCTCCCCAACCACCCCCATTAAGAAGGCAAGCAATTCAATGTAGGTTATACATGTGCACTTATGCAAAACACCTCCATAACAGTCATATTGTGAAAGACTAACTATATTTCCCTCCATTCTATCCTGCCCTCCAACCATTCTATTTTCTCCTTTGACCCTGTCCCTTTTCTGAAGTGTTTGCTTCTGACTTCCCCTTCTGCCAATCTGCCCTCCCTTCTATCATTGCCCTCCCTCTTATCCCCTTCCCCTCTACTTTCCTATATGGTAAAACACCAAATTGAGTGTGTATGTTATTCCCTTCATAAGCCAAATCTGATGAGAGTAAGGTTCCTTCATTCCTTCTCACCTCCTTCCCTCTGCCCCTCTATTGTGAAACCTTTTTCTTGCCTCTTTTATGAGAGATAATTTGTCCCATTCTGTCTCTCCTCTTCTCTTTCTCCCAATATATTCCTCTCTCCTCCCTTAATTTTATTGTTTAGATATCAACCCTTCATATTCAACTCACCCTCTGTCTGTCTGTCTATCTATCTATCTATCTATCTATCTATCTATATATTTCCTCCAACTACCCTAATATTGAGAAAGGTCTCATGAGATACAAATACCATCTTTCCATGTAGGAATATAAACAATTCAATTTTAATAAGTCTCTTATGATATCTTTTTCCTGTTTACCTTTTCATGCTTCTCTTGATTCTTGTATTTGAAAGTCATATTTTCTATTCAACTCTGGCCTTTTTCATCAAGAATGCTTGAAAGTCCTCTATTTCATTGGATATCAATTTTTCTCCCTAAAGAATTATACTCAGTTTTGCTTGGTAGGTGATTCTTGGTTTTAATCCTAGCCCCCCTGACCTCCAAAATATTATATTCCATGTCCTTTGATCCCTTACTGTAGAAGCTGCTACATCTTGTGTTATCCAGTTTCTATTTCCACAATACTTGAATTGTTTCTTTCTGGCTGCTTGCAACATATTCTCCTAGACTTGGGAACTCTGGAATTTGAATACAATATTCCTAATTTTCTTTTTACTATTTCTTTCCAGAGGCAATCAGTGGATTCTTTCAATTTCTATTTCACCCTCTGGTTCTAAAATATCAGGGCAGTTTTCCTTGATAATTTCTAGAAAGATGATGTCTGGGCTCTTTTATTGATCATGGTTTTTGGGTAGTTCAATAATTTTTAAATTATCTATTTTCCAGGTCAATGGTTTTTCCAATGAGATATTTCATATTGTCTTCTATTTTTTCATTATTTTGGTTCTGTTGTATAATTTCTTGATTTCTCAAAAAAAGTCATTAGCTTCTATTTGCTCCATTCTAATTTTGAAGGAATTATTTTCTTCCAAGAGCTTTTGGACCTCCTTTTCCATTTGGTGAATTCTGCTTTTTAAAGCATTTGGACTTCTTTTGCCATTTGGGTTAGTCTATTTTTAAGGTGTTATTTTCTTCAGTATTTTTTGAGGTCTCTTTTAGCAAGCTGTTGACTTGATTTTCATGATTTTCTTGCGTCACTCTCCTTTCTCTTCCCAATTTTTCCTCTACTTCTCTTACGTGATTTTCAAAATACTTTTTGAGCTGCCCCATGGCCTACAACCAATAGATATTCCGCTTGGAGGCTTTTGATGTAGGAGCTTTGATTCTGCTCTCCTCCTCTTGTTGTATGCCCTCATCTTCCTTGTCCCCAAAGTAAGATTCTATAGTTTGAGTTCTTTTATGATGCTTATTCATCTTCCCACTCAAACACACACCTTTCTAACTCTTTGTCAAGGTAGGAGGATTCTCCTTCCAGGGGAGTAGGGGTTAGGGTGGATGTACAATCCCAGACTTCAGGGATTTTATATCAGCCACTTTATCCCCCACCTTCCGTAGGCCCAGAGCTACAGAAGCCTGGACTGATAATAGGTGCTGGAAGAGGAAATATCCAGACTAACTAGTCAGGCCAAGCTTGGGAATCCTTAAAGCAGATGGGAGCCATATAACTTAGATCTCAATTTTGATACTGTGATTTTTTTTGTTCCAAATAAGGCACAACTCTCTCTAGTCTCTGCACAACTCAGGTGCTCAGCCATTATTCAACTATAGAGAACTATTGCCTAATTTAAGTGCTTAAAAGGAAGCTCTAAGCTTGCTTTTTTTAATTCTATGGCATACAGCTACAATATAGGCCCCTGCTTCCCTTTCATTTCTCCTTCCTACCATATTCCATTCCATTTTCTGCTTCTTTTTAATAAAGTTAATGGTCCTCATTGTGCTATGGCTCTGTATTGAATATTACATGGCACTCAAGCTCTATCAGGTACTGACAACCTGAAAAGATTACAAGACCAGAACCAGTAATAGATTTGAATGGATATTATTCCAAGATATTACCACATTGTCACAGGGTAATTAATTTTTTGACCAAAGTAACTCTTAAAGACCATCTACTAAAAGTTAGAGAGAAGCTATCTATATGAGTAGAAGTAGTATTCACAAAGTTCATATCTGGGTTGTGATGCTTCCTCGTGTGATGTCAGGCAAGTCATTTATTCTCTATAGACCTCAGTTTCCCTGAAGTGTAAAATGAAGAGCTAGATGATCTCTGAGTATCTTTTCAGCTTAAATCTCTGCTGTATGACATGACTAATGAAATCATGCAACTTTAATATGCTGCAAAATAAGTGTTTAGAATTGTTTGATGAATGCCAGAACACTATCTACTACATACCAAAAGAACCCATCCCTAAAGGGATACTTAGACAGTGGGGTCAATGAAATTCCTTCTCTTCAATCACGAGAGTCTGGGCTCCAGATCTGAACTCTAGACCAGTGCAGTGAGATGTACAACCATAATATCCTTTGACCATAAGCTACATCATGAGGGAGGCCACTCTAGAAGCTACAGGACCTAGAAGATCCCCATTACATTCCCTCACTTCTAATGATTCCCCTTAGCTCTGCAGTTGATTGGGCCCAGAAAGGTTTCTTGAGATAGTGCTAGGCTCAAAGAAACACATCAGGATCTGTCAGCACAATATACACTTCCTATAGCAAAGAATGCAAACAGTGTTATCCCCTCCACCTGGAAGCTTAAGACTCCAATGAATGAATATATGCTTCAGCAATTATGTACTTATTTCCCCTATCCAAGACTAGCCTCAGCTACAGGAAATGTCTTAATAATAAACATAGTAATAAATAAATAAAATAAGACATAGTGCTCATGGTCCTTGGGGATTCCATACTGTAAGATGAATATTATTTGTAGGTACAGTAATCAACTGCTTTTGTGGTAGGATTATCAGGTGTGATAGGACCACTGTTTACCAGGGTTCCCTCTTTCCCAGCCATGGTGCTGTTGTTCATTTATTTCCAGTCTTGTGTGGCAAAGATATTAGAGTGTTTTGCCATTTCCCTTTTCAGCCCATTTTATAGATGAGGAGACTGAGACAAGCAGGGTTAAGTGACTCCCCAGGGCCACACAGCTAATAAGTATCTGAAGTCATATTTGAACTCAGGAAGATAAGTCTTCCTGACTTTAGATATGGAGCTCTATCAACTGCACCACTGAACTTCCCAACCCAGCCACAGGGTCAGGCTAGTTTTTTACCAGAAAGGTGACAAAACTGCCCTAGGAATTGATTGGCCTATTGGGCTGAGGCTTAAACTTCACCTCCCTTGATACAGCCCCTGGTAACTCTCTAGCCATATTGATGAGGCCCCTGGTCACCTAAGGGAATAAAATTACCCACCCATGTGAAGTCATGACCCTTTAGACTTGGCAGATGTCCCAAGACTGGACTGATAGAAATATTTTTCCTTGTTAACAAGAAACATTTCCAAATGGAAGAGAGGGGGACTGTGCCTAATTTTGCAGCATTCTTGTTAAACATCCTTTCTGTGTTATAGCTAAGTAACTATCCTTTTATTAACTGCTGAATGACTCTATGACTCTATTTTGTTCTAGCACCAAACTTAAACTAACAGCTTATCCAGCCTGAGTTCCAGCTACTCATTAACTCACGGTACTAGGAAGGTATTTAATTCTCCTCCTAAGAAAAATTATCCCCTAATGTTGATTATGGTATCTATCATCAGATTTTCATCTTTGTAATTTAAGACTTTAATCTCTGACAGCCTAGAGCCAGCAAGATCTGAGTTCAAATCCAGCCTCAGACACCAACTACCTGTATGATCTTGGGCAAGTCACTTGACTGGATCTGCCTCAGTTTCCTCAACTTTAAAATAAAAGTAATAGCACCTACCCCTCAGTTTTGTTATGAGGGCAAAATGAGTTAAATTTTTTAAAGCAATTTGGAAACCTTAAAGCACTCTATAAATGCTAGCTATTATTATTCAGACCTCAGGTTCTGAGGTTCTTAATGGGGAGGGGTTGGGGAAGAAGATGAGAAATATGAGCGTATTAAGTGCATGAAGAAGGAAAAGGTGGCACCAAATTCAGAAAGCTGAAGACAAATTTAATTTACCTCAAAATTTTGCCTGGAACTTGGTCTTCAAATCCTGTCTTAATATTTTATTCCTTTAAAATAAGTCTCTCTCAGAAAAAGAGGCACCCCATAAATGCTTTGAATTTAACATTCATGATAAATAAAATACATTTTATTTTCCAAAATATTGCTGTTTGTTTGCAGTAGAATATATATATATATACATGTATATAAATTCACTCCCTAAAATGTCATTGTTGATACCAGTGATCAGGAGCCATAGTGTGGCTTTGTTTTAAAATCGTAGCAAACTCCAGTGCCAACACAGTTATCAGATTCCTGTTTTGAAGAAACACAGCCCTTTTCAAACCCATTATTTTATTTTTATATGCAGCCAGCACTTTACATGTTGACCACATAGCCCTTGAATCCATGTTTGTATCTCTTTGCAATTAAATCTTTTTTTTCAGCTGATAACAGTTCAACAACAGCAAAAAGGAGAAAAAAAAAATCCACTTACTCGTAGGTGATAAAAATTCACAGTAAAGCCACAGATGTAGCAGAGTGAGAATTACCGTACCAGCAGGAACTGAAGACAAAAGAGGATTACACATGATGAAATGTAGTAATTGACGAGAAGTCACAGAAAAATACCAGATGGATGTCATGGCTCCATATAACTCTAATGTGCCCACTGACTTTATTGAGCGTCACTTGAGCTTCATTTTTAGTATTTTCTTGAGTGTAATTGAAGTTTATTGATATGCTATTACAGCCCAGTTTATATGTAACCATAAAAAATACAGTTTGATACACTTGTGTATCTATAGAAATCCTATATTACACCACTTAAAATCAAAGTGTCTCTGTAATGATTGCAATAATATTTATTCCTTCTCCTCCATTAGACCTTTGCATAGGATATGGACAGTAACAGCTTCAGAGAGTGTCGAAATTGCAGGGGTATTTCAGGGAAAGATTTGTGCATAAAAGATCAGACATGCAATTGTGGAAACAACTAAGGGAGAATTAGGAAGGACTTTTATGTTGAAGGTAAATGAAAACAAATCTATATGCTGAAATAGCTTTCTAAAGACAGTTCAGTTTCCTATTAGTAATCAAAAATTTATTTTCTATTTAGTTTTCAGTGTGGGGGTTGGAGAGACATCACTGTCTATCCCTGTCAGAATATTCACTCTCAAGAAATAGTCTCAGATCTTTATATTTCCTCTCTGAAACCGTGATAAGAAAAATTCTACCCAGCACAAGCAAAAGCCATTTCCTTCCATGACAAACATTTTAAATTAAGCTGGAAATAATGGGTGTGAAAACAATTGCTTCTCAACCCAGCAAAGCAGAAATTCTTCCATGGAATTTCAGGTAGAGATTGAATCTTACCCCTGACAAGATATTATAAACAGATAAGAAAACTGTTGCAAGGCTTGAGTCAAAAGGCCATCCAATGTGATTACATTTACACAAACTGAAAATCAAAACCCGTTACTAAAGAAAACAATTTCATTCTGAACTTGGATGAGCTGAGTTAGATAAAGTAAACCCTAGAAACTAGGCATGCATGACCTTGCCCATATTGCCCTGGCAAGGAAAGTGGGTTTGTAGGATGGGCTAAGGAGGATGGAGGTGGGGAGGGAAGTCAGGAGTAGATAGAGAGTTGAAGAAATGATCTTCCCATACCCTCCTTTCATCTCTTAAAACCAATGCCTTTTCTCATATCTCTTACATGTCTGTGGAGTTGTCTGTCTACTCACTCTGGGACGCTGTGCTAAAGCAGAATAGTATCCCAGATGTTAGATTCTGCTACCTTCTGAATATTGCTCATAGAAGATAGGATTAATAACTAGAAGAAACCGTAAGATCATAAGATCATGGGATCCTAGAGTTGCAGATAAAAAAAAAATCTTATAGGCCATCTAATGTAAATCCCTCATCTCATAATAAGAAAATTGAGACCCAAGTCACCTAGGTGGTAAATATAGATCTGGGATCCAAAGTCAGGTCTTCTAATTTTAAATTAAGGGCTCTTCTAATTATTCTATACTTTCTGGCTTATTTCACACTATCTGTGTTCTTTTTGTTTGAAAATAAGGTACATTTTACCCCATAGCTTCTGAACAATCCATGCCCTCAACCATTATTGAAGTATAGATCACTAGTGCCTAAATGTTTAAAAGTCAATTCTCTTCTCCTGTCAGGGTGGCTCATTCTACATAACAGGAGAAATTCTGAACTTATTCATATAGTAGGTATGCCCAGCGGAGGCAAGTAAACTCTGTCTAGTGTTTCTTTGATAAGGTATGAATTATTTCTGCCTTAGTTCTACACTGTACTTGTGTTTTGGTAGTAACTCAAGTGTATGGCTAATTCATGCATCCAATCTGTGCCCTTAGACTTAGTCTTGCCTTAGTGTGGCTATGCAGACAGCTACTCAGTTACATGAAGGAGATCTGTTACCACCCCAGCCTCTTTCTAGGGAATCAGTCACCACTTGTTGCAATACCATTCTCAAGAGTAAATCAACCAGCATATGGAGACAGATCAATGCAGATCAATCTAAAGTCAGAAGGAAAGACCAGAAGGAGATGCAAAAGGGAAGAAGAATTGTCAGAGTAGACAGCCACAACCAGGGAGAACAATCTGGATCAGGGGTGGGGAACCTGTGACCTCAAGGCCACATATGGCCCTTTAGGTCCTCAATGTGTAGCCCTTTGACTGAATCCAAACTTCACAGAACAAATCCTCTTAATAGAAGGATTTGTTCTGTAAAGAGGATTTGTTCTGTAAAACTTGGACTCTGCAAAAGGCCACACCCATGTGGCCTTGAAGCTACAGATTCCCCACCCTGATCTAGACCTTTTCCTGTAAAAACAAGGACACAGAGGATCAACCCAGATCTATCTTCAAATATTTGGGAAAAAGAAAAAGCAAAGACTGAAACACTGAACCATGTGTATGTGGCAAATTCCAAAGGAATTTGTGACTTGCCAGAGAAGGGGGGCTGCTTGTCCATCTAGGAACCAGAATTTCTTTCTTCACAAGATACTTGCACTGGTTCCTGGGAAAGACAAAAGTCCAGAGAAGAAAGGGAAGCTGATTTGACTCTTAATGGGTCAGGTTTGAATGCTTCCCATTTTCATTAACTGAATTAAAATTGGTACTATATTCAAAGTCTTGTTAGCACTTCTGTTTGCATGGGGGCCTGAGGGCCTTTTCCTTTTCAGAAGAGACCTAGACATTAGGCAAGTTCTAGTGCTCCCAGGATAAAGCCTTGAATGGGGGCACCAGGGTGATAGTAAAGTCTCCAAGACTGCATCTAGTCCTTGAGTCTTTAATTAACATATAGGTTACATCAACATCAGGCAGGAAAACCGATTGGCTGCGGTAAACTTACCAGGTTGCTTCAGTAGTGTCATTGTACATTAACAATAGAATATTATCCACTTATTCAAATCTGTTACTTGAGTTCATCTGCAAATACGTCTGAGGTAGATATGTTCCTCTTTGTATAGCAATGCATACAAGCCTCTTCATTACTTGTAAATGGTTACTATAATGATATATGCAAATTTACATATGTAAACATACATATAAATATGTAAAGTGCTTGATAAGCCTTAAAGTGTTATATAGATTCTCCCAAAAGTCATAATATAGTTTTAGGTTATGAACTGCACTAAGATTTTTGGGATATCCTGTATCAATGTTAGCTTTTATTTTTATTTTATTAATATTATTTTATTATTTATTTTATCTTATTTATTATTTTATTAAAATTTTATTTTATTTTATTTTATTATTATATTTATTTTATTAAAGAGTAGACTTCCAATAAATAAAGCAACATAAGACATCCCAGTCAAACCCAGCATACTTAAAAATCACTTCATGAAAAATAAGAAACTTCACCAAATTAAACAAAAGATCCACGAAGAAAGGAGATGAAAGAAAGAATCTACAGGAAGGTAATTTTCCCACATATATGGGGAGGAAATGTCTAAGACAAGACAATAAAGACCACCCATTGTTCCTACAAGACCGTCAACCTCAGAGCTTTGAGGGAAGAAAACAAAGAAAGATAGATTGAAGGACTTGTTTAAAAACAACAGAGAGAGACAGACAGACAGACGGATGGACAGAGACAGAAAGAGAGGTAGGCAGGGAGGGGGTGAGAATAGAGACCTTAGGGGCATATAAGAAGAAAGAGGGAGATACTTACTATTCTATGTAATTGGAATACCACAAGTGAAGATTATACAAACATAAAGAATTAGGGAACTAGGGGAATCTCATGAGTCTCATTCTTATCTGAGCCAAGGAAGAAAAGTTTAAGGGTAGGGAGTGGGGAGAGAATATTACAGAAATACAATGAACACAGATCTGGACCAAAATAGGAAGAGGAATGATTTAGGTTTTTAAAAAGGGTAGAGCTGAGGAAGGATTTGCCATGAGTAAAGCAAATTTCAATTCTGGAACACTAATTTGAGAAGGAAAGGGAAGCAAAAAAGGGTAAGATCTAGTAAACCAGAGAAGAAGTGGAAGGGAGAGGATTAGATCAGACTCTTCCATATAGATAACTAATAATGAATGTACTCTTTTTTTTTTATTGTAACAGACTATAATGGTGGGAGGAAACTAACAATCATAGTTATAAATGTGAATAGAATGAACTCACCCATGAAAAGGAGAAGGAATACAATTTGCTGGCTGTAAGAAATGTACCTAAAATACTAAAGGGTATCCCAAGTTAAATGGAATAGGATTTATTATGCCTCAGTCAAATTTTACAAAGTAGGGGAAGAGATCAATCATAACCAAAGCAAAAGTTAAAATAGACGTGACTAAAAGAAATAAGCAGGAAACTATATTTTAAATTGTCATGATGAAATAGTATCTTAAATGTATATGCATGAAATGGTACATCATTTAATTGCACAAAGGAAAAGCCAAGAAAACTTTAGGAAACACTGTGCAGAAAAATAATAACGGTTCAGGATTTTCATGTGCCTCTTTTGGAACTAAACAAATCTAATAGAAGAAAAATGAAAAAGAAGATAAAACATGAGGAGAAAGTAGATCTGATCACAAAATGGGAATTATAAGAATGTATAATATGTGTGTGTACACATGCTATATATATGAATATCCAAAGTATAGTATACTTATATATTGCTGTTGGTCCTTTGTTTTTGAAGAAGACTGATAGCCTCATGGGTGATGTCTTGACTGTGTGTGAATTAGATCTGTGTGAAGCAAGGTTGCACTAAGTCATCAACCTCATTCTATTTTACTGCACCATCAAAGTCCAGAGACAGGACAAAAGTCAAGATGACTGGCAATGGTCCAGGATGCAGTGGATGACTTTAGTGTCTTCAATGCCTAACCAAATTCTAAGTATTGAACAATGATTATTTCAGCTGCCTTCATGGTCATTGGAAGAAATTGTTCTCATCCATCATTCTACCAGGGAAAGTCTTTACATGCTTGAGGTAGACATCCCCTTAACTCACCAGGTTTGAAGCTGGTCAGTTATCCTCAGTTTGGGTTAGCCTGTTGCCCGGATCATTTACCAGGGTGCAGTCACTTGGAGCCACAGGTGAGAATTGAGTGAATCAGGTGGACGCCAAAGATGGAAAGCAGTCTTGAAAAGGGCTTGTGTATCTATATGTGTGTGTGTGAGTGTACACACATAGATAGATAGATAGATACATACATACATACATATAGATACATAGGTAGATAGGTAGGTAGATAGAGTATATATGTGTGTGTATATTTCAACTTCACATAGCACTAGAATAAAAACTGCCCATGTGCTAGGTCACAAAAAACTCAAATAGAGAAATCAGAAACAAGGATACACATACTTTATAGAACATAACACAATTGAAAACGTAATTAAAATGGAAATTTGAATTACAGAAATTATAAAGGATTAAATCAAAGAAAATAGCAATCAAGCAATATACCAAAAACCTTTGGAATGCAGTCAAATCAAAAGAAATTTCATATTTTTCACTCATGTTAAGGAAAGATAAAAAGATGAGATCAATAGCGCATTCAATTTAAAAACTAGATGAACAAATAACCCCTAAATAAATACAGAAATAAAAATTCTGAAAATCAAAGTTAAAAATAAAAATAATTACAACATTGAATCAGTGAAATTTTTTTTAAAAAAAAACAATACAACAGATAACTCTCTAATTTCATTTTTAAAATAAAGTAAGGAAATCCAAATTATGAAAATCAAAGACAAAGGGAAGAATAACAAGGAAATTGTCAAAAATAATTATATCCAATTATCTGCCCCAAACCTGAAAACTTACATGAAATGAACAAATATTTACAAAAACATAAAATACAAACAAGAAAGAAACAGCCTAAACAACACAAACTCAGAAACAGAAATTGGACAAACTATAATGAACCACCAGAAGTGAAGGGAGAAGAGTCCAAAAGGATTCATAAGAAAACAAAGATTCAAAGAAGAATGAACCCTAAAATTGTATAAATTGTTTGCAAAGATAGAATTGAAAGCACCTTACTAAATTACTTCTATGAGACAAATATAGTCCTGATACCCAAAGCAGAGAAAGATAAACCAAAAAAGGAGGAATATAGACCAGTAATCATTAATGAATGCAACTATATTAGCACTACATTAGTAATACTATTACATATTAGCAGAAAGACCTCAACAATATTTTTTGGTGTTTTGTCCAGAATGCATTTATAATAGGAATAGAAAAATAGTTAACCTTAGTAAAATTGCAAACATAAAGTTCATATTAAGAACATAAACAGAAAACAGAAAACATAAACAGATGCAGAAAAGTCTTTGATAAAAAATATAGTACTCATTTATGTTTTTTAAAAATACAAAAGCATAAGCATGAATATATTCAGCAAAAAGGACAAAGAGAAGCTAAAGTTCTACACATACCAAAATATTGATAGCAGTTCTTTTGGTAGTAGCAAAAAGCAAAAATGAAACTGAAAAAAGTGGATGCCCATCAACTGGGAAATGGATGAACATAAGATGGTATATGAATATAATGAAATGTTTCCCATACCTTCAGAGACAGTGAATATAAAGAATTCAGAGAAACTTGGAAAGATTTGAATAGAATGATAAAATTGCAAAATAAAAAGCATCAGAACTCTGGTGAATGCAGAGACCTACACTGACTAAGGAGCAATGATAAGATAAATCTCCTTCTCTAAAGATTAAGGCTATTTGCTGTTGGTCATTGTGATGTGGTTTGTTTATTTTTTAAATAAATCTCATTATTACTGTTTGGTGTTCAAAGTCCTTCATAATCTAGCTCTATCCCTACTTTTTCAGTCTTCTTACCCCGTACACTCCAACTCCCTATATTCTATGATACAGTGACATTAAGCCTCATTGCTGTTCCTTGAATAAGTCACTCCCTCTCTTTACTCTGGGCATTTTCACTGGCTATCCCCTAAGCCTAGAATGGTCTCTCTCTCCCATCTTCCCCTCCTGGCTCCCTTTCTTCAAGATTCACCAAAATCTCACCTTCTACTAAAATTCCTTTTAATTCTAGTGACTTCTTGGGTTGATTACTTCCCATTTATCCTATACAAAGCTAGTATTACATAATCATTTGCATATTATCTCGCCCATTAGATTTCGAACTGCTCAAAGGCAGAGATTGCCTTTGTCTTTTGCACAGGCACTTAGCACAATACTTGTCATGTAAGAGGCACTGATAAATGTCTCTGACTGGTTTGGGGAAGAGTGAAGTCATGGGAAAAATACAAATGATTTTTTTTAAACAAATAAAGCATTTATAAATGAAGTTCAGTAATTGCCATTCTTTTTCTGCTTTTCAAATACAAAGTAACACAAAGCCATTACCTTGTCCTGTTTTTATCCATTTTAAATTTATGGCATGTAACCTCACTTAGACCCTTCAAGTCACATTCTTTGTTTCTCTAGTTTTTATTGGCTCCCCATATCACTCTGCACACCAAAAGTTCCAAAACTACATCTCTCCTTCAACCCTCAACAACAATCTTACCCCTCAGAAATACAGCAGGTAAGCTAATGTAGCATTACTAATTCTGACACTATCATCCAAACTCAGACTAGTGGGCCAAGTCCCCAGAGCAGAGATATTACTGCATATCCTCCCAGGGTCGTTCTGATACTATTGACTTGAGTCTCTATCTGATGTATTTCTCCCTTTCCTACCCTGTCAATTACCAGTTAATTTCTCCTCAGTATTATTGATACTAACAATTAGTGCTTCGACATGATTTTGCCAATGTCAATTATTGTCTCCCTGTTATCATTGTGCCATTTGATATAGTCATACTATCATTGATGGAGCAGCGAGGTGGTGCAGTGGATAGAGCATCAATGCAGGAGTCAGGAGGACCTGAGTTCAAATCTCACCTCAGACACTTGACACTCACTAGCTATGTGACCTTGGGCAAGTCACTTAAACCCAATTGCTTCAGCCTGGGTCATCTCCAGTCATCCTGATGAATATCTGGTCACTGGATTCAGATGACTCTGGAGGAGAAGTGAGGCTGGTGACCTGCACAGCCCTTGCTCACTCAAAACAAAGTCAAGTGCAAGCCATGCCATCATTTCTCTGATGGCATGATCTTCAGCAACAAAGGACACACACACTATCATCGATATTAAGGCTACACTATTAACATAAATTATGTTTTACAATTTTTGAGAAAATAAAGCAAAAACTGAAATCCAAACAAATACCCCCAAACTGGAACACACTCTCCTTCTACCACCTCAATTTCTCTGGGAGAGTATGTTCAAAGTTAAATTAACTGCTGCAAACATCACTCCCACAAATGCGTTTCTGGGTATGGCATAGCCAATGAATGAGTCAGTCCTTTGCCTCAATGGCTAGTTTGATTCACTGTCAGGTAAGTCGAGTAGGTGAATTCTCAAACTTGGCCCTCACTGGGGGCTACTGGCAAGTCCCATTCATGAACCTTCGGTTGTTCTGGACCAGAGTTTAGCAGAGTGCCAGGTACTCTTAATAAATGTTTACTGATAGATGTGTTATTGATTGATTGATTTGTGACCTCTTAGCTTTTCTGACATTTCAAAGCTCTCAAGATTTTAGTCTAATACATCTTTTACATTTACTCATCTAAAATTACGAAACCGAGACAGAAGAAACAAAAGTGTCATCTTGTAATAGGACTAATATTTAACCCCACTTCCCCCCTCCTCAATATAAGTTAGGCTTATACCTCCCTTGATACAGTTTCCTGGTCACATAAGAGCATTAAAAAGTCCCACCCATGTGGAATCTGGCCTCTCAGACTTGGTGAGAGCCCAAGATTCACACAAATCACCATTCCCTTCCCTGCTGTACATTTCCATAAAGATGTGAGAAAGATCTGAAACTAAGTGCTATTGTATCCTTGCTGACATCTTTTCCTATAATATAGCTAAATAAAGTGCATCTGTTAACTGGACTTATTAGTGTCCCATTTCATCACATCAAACCTAAACTAACAGGATGAGGCATCAGAACCACACATGTTCAAGACCATGTGGATATTTAAGAGCTCAAACCCTCCTCCCTATACACAGGCACACTCATTTCCAGCTCAGTAACCAATTGAAAAGTTCTTCTTTACTATGCATTAAGCAGAAAGGAAACAGTCACAGAATACCTGTGCATATTGAGAATCAAAGGCAGAACCTCACCATAGCACATCATCACATTTTTCCAGAAGCAAAATTACAAAACCCACCACTTGAGTTAGCAACCAGGCAGAGCATACCCCATATGCTCTAAACATTACATGCCCTCCACCACCACCATTGGCCAATCCTCCCTCCTCCCCAACCCTCCTTACAAGTATTTCCTACTTAACTGATAAAAATGAAGCCATCATATGGAAGAATCCTCAACTCCCTTCCCCACTGCTGAAAACTTCATTAAATTATCAGTCATCCTCTCCTCCTTGAAGGCTTAGAGGAAGTGATACTTCGACTTCCTGATAAGAAGTGTGTGCCCTTGATCCTACCTCCTCAAGCCTCCTCTAGACTCTATTTCAACAATCATCTTCTCTTTCTTAGGCATTTTCGATCTAGCCTCATCTGCTTGCAAACATAGTCAGATCTTTGCAATTGTAAAAAAAAAACGACCTTCACACATCCCTTCCACCTGCCATCCTACATCTCTCTTCCCCTTCACTGACAAGCTTCTTTTTAAAAATTGTCCATATGTAACTATGTGCCAAGGGCTTTGTAAATATTATTTCATTTGATTCTCACTATAACCGAAATTAAATGATGTATCCAGGTCACACAGCAAGTAAATGTCTAAGACTAGGGCTGAATTTGGGTCTCTCTGACTCCAGACCCAGAGCACTATCCATTGAACCATCTACAACACACAAAATGCTGTTACTTCCTCACCACCTACTCTCTTCCAACTATCTGCCATATCCTCTGGCTTCTTTCAAGTCTCATCTTAAGTGTCACTTGCTACATCAAGCCATTTTTGAATGCCCTTGATTTTTAATTATCTTTCCCTCTTTAAACTACCAGTGTGGGCTTTTGGATAGGGGTGGGGGACAAAAAGGGTAGGACACAAGGCAGCTCCCATAAAGGAAGATCATCACTGAGGTCAAGTTGAGGATAAGACCATACATACTACAGCTTCTCCTTACCAGGACCAAATGTTCAATCTCCTCACCCTGTTCTGTGACAGACTAGTTGGAGCCAGAAGAGCTCAAAGTCCCTGTAAGTCATCCCCCAGGCACAGTCAAAAATCCAAGTCCATCTGACTATGGCCAAGTCACTTAACCTCTTTTCCTCAGTGTCTCATCTATAAAATGAGTGGGTTGAATTCAATAGCCTCTCAGAATCTTTCCAGGTTTAAATCTTTGATCCTAGGATTCTATGTATCTGTACATCCTCCTATATTTCCTCCCTGTGCTGAGTCCCCAAATCAGTTTCTTCAGAATTCCTCCCCTCATCTAAAGAGAGGAGTAGTGACCTAGCAGTCCTGGTTCACCACATTTGGAGAACTAAAGAAATTATAACTGTCCATTTACTGGAAATCTTAGGTCCAGATCATCCTACATCTGAGGGATTTCTAGGGACTAGGAGATTGGCAAGCTTGAAGCCATCCATTGGATATTGTTTTATTATGTATTATTTTCCAATAATTATATACTGTTTATATGCTTATCATATCCAGTTAGTTACCAAGTTCTGTTCATTCTACCACCAAAATATCTCTCACATCTGGCCTCTCCTTTCCATTCATGCTGTCACCATCAAAGTTCAAGGCCTTGTTACCACTCACCACCTGTCTCAATAATTACAGCAGCATCCTGATAGGATTTCCAACTCCTAATCTCTCCCCCATCTCTAATCCATCTTTCAAACTGCAGCAAAACTAATCCTCCTTAAACATAAATTCAATAATGTCCCTAATCTGCTCAAAACCCTACAATAGGTCCTAAATGCCTACTGAGTTAAGTTCACACACCTTAACGTGTTGGGCCATCTGTATAGTGTGTACTCTTCATGACAGCCATACTATTCTACATACTATGACTTATCCATATTCTATGCTTTCTTGTCTCTTAGGTCTTTATTCATGCTGCATACTAGAATTGGAATGTATACCTTTTCCCCCATTTTACCTCTTAAGTATTCAGTTTTCATCCTTTCATTCTTCCATCCTCAGATGGGTCTTTGAACTCATCATCTGATGGCTCCTTACAATGTAGATAACAACTCATCCGTGTTTGCCCATTATTTATGATGCTTGTTCATGTTCTCCCATAAATTCAACAGAAGGGGTCAATCAAAGATGCTCTATCAATCAATTAACACTTATTAAATACCTATTATATGCCAGGCACTGTACTAAGCACTGGAGTGATTTCTCATTTTCTGCCAACACTGAGGGTATCAATGGAGCATTGTGGCTGTCCACCTTTCATCACTGCCCTTTAATCTATGACCAGCCATCTTCTCTTACTATACATTTCCCTAATGATATCTTTTCCTTCTGTTTTTCTTATGAGACTATTCACATCCTCTCCTCTATTGCTTTCTATGTGAAATTCATTTTCTAGTCTTCAGAATTTGTTGTATTTCCTGTCCTCCATCCATACTGCAACAATAGTAGAATGTTGGTATTTAAAAAATGGACCTTTGTTTTTAAGATATCTTGAGGTCACAAAAGAAGCTTTATCATTTCCTGAAGGCAATACTCTCCTTCTCTTAGTCAATTCTGAGCCCAATTCTCTTTGGATTTGTACTGTCTGATCCAGATACACATACTGATAAACCAGCTCAACAAATTGTCATACTACATGTCATCATCTGGGCAATAGTCATTCATCCCCTCAACTTTTCCTATGCCAAAGGTCAGGCCAATGTTTTTCAGTCATCCTCAGGGAATCTCTCTTCACCTTGGACTCTCTATCCTAGCTCTCTATCACACTGGCAAATATCTTTGGCACATCTGTATCCCCCTGTTTTGTACATTACTTTTTGTTTATGAACAGAGGGTCAGGATGAATTGTTTCTGTTATACCATTTAAAGACCCTTCCCTTGACTTCCTTTAAGTTCACACATCTTTTACAAGAAGTCTTTCTCTATCCCTCCAAATTCTAATGCTTTCTTACGTAGAGTTCCTTCATATATTTCAATGCCTTCAAAGCTACATTGCCAGCAGCATGAATATTTGGTCCAATTCAACTGCTTTTTACATCTTCATTCTCCCACATTTTCATTTGTTTATTTCCTTAAGGATATTCAAGGCTATACTGGTAGGGTCTAAGTTAAAATTGGTTTAGCTCTCCATGGCTTCTCTATGTTTTATGATACAAAGCTGCAAATAATAATCCATTGTCATTTTTCATAAGATTCCTATTCTCCATGAGACAAGTAACTCATGTCTGCTTATTAAGGTATTTTCTGAGTTCTTTTGGTCTTTTCTGTGTGGAAAATATTAAAATCAATTAAATGTGTATATAAAATTATTATAATTGGTATTAATGTTATATCAATTGTCCATTACTCATTTTTACTTAGGTCAACTAGGTGGCACAGCAGATAGAGTGCCAGGCCTGGTATTAGGAAGACCTGAATTTCAATCTAACCCCAAATACTTATTAGCTATCTGAATCTCAGTAGGTTACTTAACCCTGTTGGCCTCAATTTTCTTCATTTGTAAAATGAACTGAGGAAGGAAATGGCAAACCATTCCAGTATCTTTGCCAAGAAAACCCCAAATGGTATCATGAGGAGTTGGACATGACTGAAAAACATCAGCATTCTTAGTTATTGTTTATTTATTTAAATAATTCAGGATTTAGTTAGTTAAGTGACATGATCTATTTTTTCTTATTCTTTCTTTAAGCCATTTACTTAAATCTGGTCTATTCTCTGACAAGTCTAAAGTCTAAATGTACCCAGGTTTATTAGAAAACATGATTCATGGAAATGGGATAAAAGAGGTCAAGCACTTGTAGATTACATATCAATAATAAGTCTTTTCCTGTCTATTAAAATGTAATCTATTTTATTATGTTATTTGTTGATCACAATGACCAGACATTACCAATTATTTTCTTAAAGAAAATATTTATTCTAGCAAGGACATAAGACTCCTTTGTAGTCTACAGGTCCTGATCTCTCATTCCCTTTTCTTGAACTATGCTTTCTAGTATTTTTTGCCATCCATACCTATTCCCACCCAAACACTAATGTATGAATATCAAAGTGTATGTTGATTTAATTTGAAGGGTATTATAGACACTTTCTATGTCTTCATTCTCTGTAATCAACACTGGTACATAAGCAGAATATATTTTCTTAATGGTCTTGTTACATATACTTATTAATCTATTATGACATGACCAAATATCCCACAAAATACTTTTCTTCTTGCCTTTGGAGGTATGAGAAAAATCAACTTATGCCTCTCCAAGGAGTATGGTGAACCTTCCTTCCATTTAGAGGAAAACTTCCTTCTTTTTCAGATTTCATTTAAAGTCAGAATGTCAAAATTTATATGAATGAACTAGGATCTCAAATTTATAATTAAAATCTATACATTATAAAAACTATGTGATTCTTAGCACCATTGTCTCCTTTTCTTCTACTTTGTCAATATCACTATATAAACCAAAAAAGTTTGCACAGGACTCAAAGTCATTTTGTAAATTTCTTTGTTTCGTACATTGCCAAGGCCAAAGAATCACCAATTGGTCAACCTACTAGTGATATACCTTGTCGTATACTGGTTCTTGGAAAACAGGCATGGTCTATTGTCAGAGCCATACTCAGAATCTTTCTAGCTTGGTATAATCTAGCATAGTATAGAGTGTGCTGACATAATCTTCAAGAATTCAAGGTCATCTCCTTACAACGAGACATCAGAGTAAGTCTTTGTATAGTTCATTAAATCCTTTAAAGTACAATTTGTTTACTATCAATCTTCCATGGAGTTTCTCTTCATTCCTCAGTCTCCATTCCCAGCCCAGTATATAATTCACCTCATTATGACCTGCTCATTCTTCATGCAACACTTTGCTTATACCTTTTTTACATACTTTTTATATGACATATATATATATATATATATATATATACACACACAAACATATATATATATACATATATATGTGTATATATATATATATATATATATATATATATATATATACACATATATATGTATATATATATACATATATTTTTTGCCATGATTATTTTTGTGTCATATTAGGGCCCCTGTGAAAAACTTGTAGAAGGACACAGAAAAGAATCATACAGGATGGACAGCTATGAATGGGTGGCAATCTGAATTATTGGAAGAACCATTTCAATAATCAATAATCCATTTGAGTGTTTAACTATGTTCATAAACTCCAGGAGAACAAGAATGGTATCATAACTCAATTTTATATGCTCTCCAGCATCTTAAATACTGCTCTGTACATAGGAGATGATTAATAAACATTTTTAAAATTAATAAAGTGACAAGTTTATGGCCATTATTATTGACAAAATTAGGATTTGCATTATTAAGCTGCAGTCTATTTTTTCTGCTGAGCTCTTCAGAGAATGATAATGCACTTCCAAAGTTGTATGGACAATTATCCAGTCACAGTTTGCATTTGAGGGTAAATAAGAGACTTAATTCTCCCACTCTTGCTCTGCATAAACACACAAAATCTCCTGCAGGGATTTACACCACTGTTTCTACTATTGATAATGATGATGATGATGATGATGGATGATGATGATGATAGCCAGCATTTTTATAGCACTTTAAAGCTCACATCACAAAGAACTTTACAAATCTTATTTTCATTTTGTCCTTGCAATAACCCTGATAGAGAGATGCTATTATTAGTTCATTTTATAAAAGAAGAAAATGAAATAGGTAAGTATGAAGAGACTTGCCCAGGGTCACATAGCTTGTAAGTATCTAAGACCAGATTTGAATGCCTGACTCCAGGACCAGCATTTTTCTCACTGCACCACCTAGCTGTATCTTCTACAATCTCCAAGCAGGAGAGTGGAGAATCAACTATTTGCAACTTACTAAGAGTAACAATAGTTACATGACTATACATGAACTGGAATGCATTTTTTAAAATATATGACTTTTTAAAGTATTTTGATACCCATCACCTTTTTGAGATCTCTCAGATAGACATTCCAGCTCTTACTATCCCAATTTTACAGAAGAATAAACTGAAGTTCTAGGGACTCGCATATGATCCTATGTCTAGGAAGTATCTTCACTGATGGCCTTCTAGCTATCCATTATGTCTCATTGTGTCCTGCTGTGGTATTTTTTTTAATCAAAGATTCTAAATAGATATGCTTCTATGTATGGTTTGTTTTGGTGGGTGGAGGATGAGAGAGAAATCATAAAATTTCACAAACTACTTGTTGTACACATAATGCATGAAATCAAGATATTCAAACAATTCCTTCATGGCAAGCTGAAATGAGGCAGATAGTGGAGCATACATTAGAAGGCACTTAATATTTATTGAACAAATAAATTGAATAGACAAAAGGAAAGTTGTAATGGTGCACTGAAGCAGAGTTTCAAATAATGGAGCAGGGTAATGGAAAGTGGGAAGCCCAAGAGGCAGACAGTAATTTCAGGGCGTGTCCTGGGTATCTCCTTTGCTTCTACCCAGAATTTCTGGCACAGACATCTGCACACAGTAGATGCCCATTAAATGCAGTCAATGGCTTAAAGTCTAACTGAGGTATCCTATTGGAGCAAAAGGAAAGAAAGACACAAAGCTGAATTTTAAAAAATAAATAGTAGCAGACTCTACAAATTGTGATTCTTACACTGCTCTAGCCTGAGTGGGAAAGACCTACTGCCTATATATCAGTCTTTACAACCCCATCATAATACACAGATAGCAACCGCTATCAGGAGCATCAGTTTTTATTATGGAGGGAAGGACGATGATATCTATGTACACAGATTCAAACTTTGCAAACATGGCGTGGTTAAGAAAGTGAAATCAACAACAAAAAACAAAGCCATATGGTTCTTCTACTCATGGACCAGAATACCTTTTTCCATCTGGCATGTCTGTCTCTTCTGCTTTCTCTTGCTCATCATTCCCTTTATGAATTCCTCTTTCCCCTTCAAATATGTCACATTGAATGCGAAGTCTAACCTTGAGAATGGAGATGATGTATAACAGTGCTTCTTAATTCACTGTTTCAAGGATCTTTGACTGAAATGGTTTGTGGCTCCCACCACCTCTGTCTCTCCTCACAAACCTTCTGTCTTCAAGAGTTCCTGTGTCTGAAAAATGCATCATCACTTAGCACAGTGCTTGGCACATAATAAATTCTTTTTCATTCATCCATTCATTCCTTCATCCCTCATTCTTTAGTCTTCCTGGCAACACACCTCAGTTTGGAGTCTATGTGAAAATGACTTTTTAAAAACCAGCCTTTCAAGGTGACATAGCAATGGCAATTACCATTATTTTGGGGTAAATTGGATAATAGATTTAGAGCAAGTAAAAGAGACCTTAGATGTCACAATTTCAAACTACTTCTCTCTTCTCATTTTAAAGATCAAAGGGGCTAAGTGACTCCCAGTCACACAAATAGTGAGGCTGGTTTTGAACTCAAGTCTTCCTGACTTCAAGGATAACCTTTCATCCACTATAACACACTGCCTATTATATATAGTCCACCCAACCACATGTATGCTAGCACTCACTGTATTAGCATCTTTTAGATACCAATCGCAAATTATCAAAATCATTAACTCAATAACTAATCACAGATTATAAACCATTATGAAAAGAAATCTAGTTAATGAAAACTGAAATTAATTCTGCGGGACCATAAGATCATGGAATTTGCATTTGAAAAGGAACTTAAAGTCCAATTCTTCATGTTACAGATGAGAAAACTGGAACCAGGAAAGATTAATTGATTTTCCTAATGTCATACTGGTGGTATCAG
This sequence comes from Potorous gilbertii, assembly GCA_028658325.1. Classification (NCBI taxonomy): domain Eukaryota; kingdom Metazoa; phylum Chordata; class Mammalia; order Diprotodontia; family Potoroidae; genus Potorous; species Potorous gilbertii. The sequence goes on from CM053771.1 coordinate 420,002,137, forward strand.
AGCCAAGATTTCAGCCAAGGTTCTCTGACTCCAAATTCAGTTTGAGGTGTCAAAACAGTTTCCTACTTCAGTAAAGAGAATAAGACAACTCTAGCTGATAATGCAACAAAAGATAGAGACACATGCTTGATGAAAAAGGAAGGCATACCACCACAAATGCCAACTATGGTTGCCATTTGCCAGGAAACATATGAGCTGATGTTCCCTCTGTGAAAGCTTATCATTTTTCATTTTTCTGGAAGTAGAGTTGACAGACTGATCAGTTACGTTGCAACAACCTTTCTGCCCTCATACACTTTCCCTTCCAACTCTACCTCATTGAGAGTGCCTGAAGTTTCCTCTTGTGGTTACTGGAATATTTGAACAGTCATCAAAGTTACTTGATGTAAAGAGGTAGTTGGTTGGTGTGGTAGATGTAACCCTGAACCTAGAGCCAGGAAGACTTAAATCCAGCCTTAGACACTTACTAGCTATGTGACCCTTGGTAAGTCATTTAAACTCTGTTTGCCTCTGTTTCCTCAGTTGTAAAGTGCGCATAATAATAGCATCTACTTCCCAGGGTTGTTGTGCCGAGCAAATGATGTAATACTTAACACAGTGCCTGGCACATATTAGGCACTATATAAATGCCTATTATCATTGTTGCCTATTGACTCAAAAGACAATGAAATCAGAATATGAGCTATGGTGATTTTTAAAGTCTATCATTGATAAGCTTCTTTCTTGTACCTCCTAGAAATTCATGAGGTTTATAAGAACAATTCATCAATGTGAGTATATGTGGAGACAACTGCCAGGATAGGATTTTAGAAGGGCTTACATCAGGGGTTCGTAAAAGCAGTCCACAGACTCCCAAGGGGTTCATGGATGGATTTCAGGTAGTCTGTAAACCTGGATGGGAAAAAATACAGCTTCATTTTTCACTTTATTTTTGATCTCCCTTGAAATCCAATATATTTTTTATGCATTAAAAACTATTCTGAGAAGGATTCTATAGCCTCAACAGACTACTAAAAGAGTCCATGACAAAACAAAAAAAAAGTTAAAAATCCCTGACTTAGACTCTAATCACAAAATGAATTCAAAATAGAAACTAATACTTAAAGGACATTTTATCTGTGAAATTTACTCAGTAAAAGTCTTCAACTGAAAATGATTAGGAAAAGAGATAGTAACTAGGAAGTAGGACTTACTGCTGGAAGTAGAGATCAAATACAGAATCTACGGAGCAAAAAAGTATACAGGAGTCATTGTACAGAAAGCAATTAACACAGATGGTTTGCTCAAAAGGTAGATCAAAAATTGCATATTCATTCATGTGGTTAATAAGCACTTATTAAGCACCTACTATGTACAGAAGTCAATGGAGTTAACAAATAACAAGACAGGTACAAGACAGCACAAAGTACAGCAGTTCTGAGACAATTAGATGATAAGTAGACTCCTATAAGCAGAACTGAAGACTGTTAATGAAGTGTCACAGCCCTCGACTGCCAGCTACTTCTAATCCCCACAAGATCGTATTATATATTTCCAGGACAATCTGAAACTTATAGAAGGAATTTGGAGGTGTCAGATTGGAAATTGCCTTCCAAAAGTAAGTATCCTGTATCCAAAGATAAGAATCAGAATCAGAGAAAACTAAAGATAGGATTCATTCAATTCATTTCATTCAATCTAGCCCCATCATAAACTGAAACCAATTACTGACTACCTATTATGTTCTCCTCATAAAATATGCCCTCAGAGTAAACTCACAAACCCACATATCCAAGGATGACATAAAAGGAGGCAAATCTACTCTAACCCTTCTTTGATTTAAAGCATAAAGATCACAGTTCAGCCTGTTTAAATTGGTTTCAATTTTGTTGTTCATTATGCAAACTGGAACACTTATTGCTATTTGCAATATCTGTAGAGTCATTTTGAATTTTCAATAGGGCTATTAAATTGTATTTGTTTCCAAGTAAAACTGGTAAAGCAATTGTAGCCAAAGAAAGATAGCCTGAAGGTACTCAAAGAAAGAGTTGCATTATTATGGAGGAAGTAGTGTATAGGTTAGAACTTGGTGGGGAGGGTTGCTGAGGAATAAACTGGCTACAGTACCTTCTCTCTAGTAGCAAAGATGTAAGAATGCTTTTTCATTAAAATTTGTTGGGACAAAAAACAAACCTATCTCTTTTCCAGTATCTCATTCAGGGTTGGCAACATTATTTCTTGTAGGAGGAGCAATATTGTAACCCTAAGAAATCGTGACTCTAAATTAATTCTGCCTTAAACAGGTACTGAGACTATCTATATCATCAAGTCTTGCTTGACGCAAGACTAAAGGTCCAGGTTGTTGCTATCACTTCCTGGTCACAGAGTACAAAGAGGCCAGGAGAGCTCTATGGACTCTTGGGTACTTAGCTGAGAGATTACAGTAGGTAACTTAAGCAAGAGAATTTCCTCTGCTGAATCAATTAGAGATATCCTCAGTATCTATCCTTGTTGAACATTCGTCTCTCACTATAGCTGAGTAAATCTTTTTGTTAACTATCAAATGACCTCTGAGATTTTCATTTTTGCTTCAATATTGATCCTATTCCGTCAGGTGACTGAACTGGGTAAGGCCAAGTCAAGAACATTCCTCCTCAGGACATCCATGAGGGCTTTCTCTTCTTCCACATTTTTTAATTTATTAGACTATCAGTTGTAAAATGATAAATAAAAATTTGAGTCATAATACCTTATTAAACTACCACCTGGAGACATATAAACCTCAAATCTCACTTAGTTTTTCATTTATACTTCTCTGATACATATAATATGTATAATTCTTTGACTGTATTTATATATGATCAACTAGATGGTAGAGTAGATAGACCACCATGGCTGGAGTTAGGAGGATCTGAGTTCAAATCCAGCCTCAAATACTTACTAGCTATGTGATCTTGGGCAAGTCACTTAATCCCTACATACCTCAGTTCCTCATCTATAAAATGGGGACACATCGGAGAAGGAAATGGCAAATGACCCCAGTTACACAGAGTTGGATACAACTGAATGACTGAACAACCAGAAATACTTATATGTATCTCGGTCCAACCTCCCTATTAGATTAGAAGTTCTATGAAAACAGGGACCATGTCACATCTAACCTTGTTATCTTCTCCAGAAATGGATACAATGCATTGCACTTGGTGCTTAATAAATGTTTATTGAATTAAATCATGCCTCATCATCATTTTTCCAGTCTAAAGATACCCACTTCAATTGATTCTGTGTGTGTGTGTGTGTGTGTGTGTGTGTGTGGTGGTGAGTCCCCTTAACATACTATGTAATACTGAGTCCCCTTAACTATAAACAAACTCAAATCTGTCAATGTCCTTAACTAAAATGTGATTGTCAGAACTCAACATGATATTTTAATAAGGTATCCTAAGATCAGCTCTTTTCACTGCTGTTTCACAATGCTTGCCCCTGCTGAATTTGCAGTTCACAAAAATAGAAACTGTTTTGTAGCCATGTCACCACTGTCTTATACTGTAAAAATAATTTTTTTAACCCAAGTGCCAGACTTTACGTTTATTCCTATTAAATTTCATCTTACTAAACATGAGCTTTCATTTCAATTTGTCAATCATCCAACATATTAGGTATGCCTCGAAACTCATAAAAATCCTTTAAATAATCCATCTTAAAATTTTACCAAATATTGTTAGTAAATTCATGAGTCTGCAGTTTGAAATATCCTTTCTGAAAATCAATATACCTTACATTCTAGCAAAGGAGATAACATGTACATGTAACCAATAAGTGTCCTTGACTGGCAAAATTTGGAAACTTAAGGCAGAAAGTAGAAGCATAAGGGAGAGTAGTCCATCATCCTACCTCTGGGCCCCATCTTTAGAATTTGGGGGCATATTTTTTCTTCCCAGACTTCATTATTCCTTTCTCCTCCTACTCCTCCTACTCCTCAGTCAGCTAGATTGTACAGAGGACAGTGTGCTAGGCCTAGGATCAGGTAGGCCTGAGTTCAAATGTGACCTCAGACACTAGCTGTTGTGACCCTGGGCAAGTCATATAACTTTGATTTGCCTCAGATTCCTCAACTATAAAATAAAAATAATAATACCTCCTACCTCAGAGAGTTGTTGTGAAGACCAAATGAGCTATTTGTAGTGTTTAGCACAGTGCCTGACACACAGTAGTCATTTAATAAATGTTTATTTTTTTCATTTCCTTATTTCCTCTCTTCCCCAGGGCATGCTTGTGCGGGTTAGGTAGGAAATTAAGTGGCTCACACATATCCAACCTCCTCATCAGATTGCCATGGCTACCTAGCTCATGTTTTATTGGAACTGTTTTGTTTTTCAAATTTCATTATCGGACACCAACCCCTGGATCCAGTTTAAGTTCTGCTTCTGGGAAACTTATCAAAAGTTTTTAATAATCAATATCATAAAAGTTTCTATTTTAGCTCAGAGTCCCCAAGATAGAATTTTTATATTTTAGATAAAGGAGTCAGGCTTCTTTCTCTCTCAGCACCAAATCCTGGTCATCCACCAGGTTACATTCAGGTACTATGGTTGCAATTAAGAATAAGCACAGACCACATAACAGTTATGCTTGGTCATCATATGATGTCTAAACAAGACAAAACAAAAAACAGGAATTAGAGAAGTCACATAGGCAGCGTTTCTTAAACTTTGGGTCAAGATTCCATATGGAGTCATGAGAAATTTGGCAACAGTAAAAGGTTTCTGAATGTGCAATGGCCAAAAATTAATTAAAAATCAAACTGCCTATGCAGCATCACACAACTTCACAGCAACCTTAATTCTGAACACAAAGCATGCACACTTTGCACTGTGCATGCCCTCAAGTCACACAACCCCCTACCAATACTGCTGAACCTGGAAAAGGAGTCCAGAGTGGAAAAAACTTAAGACACCCTGAGTTATAGAGAATGCCTACAAGAAGAGGAGGAGGAGAGAGAGCTAATTTTGCCTAGCCCTCCCCTAATCTCAGCCCTAGTCCATTGCTCCTCTCTTCCACGGGACTTGAAGAGGCAGGCAGAGAAATGGGAAATATCAAGTTACATCATTACCTCAGTCAAGGCTCCATTCATAATACCCAGTAAAATGTCCTGGCTCTGTTTTTCCTCTGAATTCCTTAAAATTCACTTCTCCAAAGTCTACTATACATATAGACAATGTCCCGTAGTCTTCTATTGCTAACATAGAAATTAGAAGCAGCCCCTGTTGGGAATCAAAGTGGGTGAAAGTATTCATAACTCTCCTCTCTCTGGTCACCTGATTGTGAAACTAGTTCACCACTAGGGGACCTTAGGGGATTGAGTTCCCCTTCTCACATTCATTCATTGCCTTGTTACTCCTACCTTGGCTATTCTGAGGACAGTTCTACTGTTGAATCTAGCCTCGGGTTTCCCTCGAAGGAGAAAGTAAAAAAGATATTCAAGGAACAGAAAATTATTTGGATGAATTAGATATGACAGTTAATTTATTTCTACTGAAAGAAATCCATGATAAGCATAAGAGAATTATAACATGCCTCACAAAATGACCTGAACAGAATTCAGCTGCTTTCTTACGTCTGCTAGCTAAGTTCATTTTTCATTTGCATTTCTTTAATCAAAAATGATCTAAAGAACTTCTTCATATGCCTAGAGATAGTTTTGGTCACTTCATCTGAAAATTGCCTGTTCATATTCTTTGACCCTTTAACAGCTGGGGAATGGCTTGGGAATATTCTCTTACAACAAAGAAAAACAGTAAAGCAAAAATATCCAAATCTGAAACCCTGACATTACACAAAATATTCTGTCTTTATAGTCCTACACCTTTTCACTGAAGAGAAGGAAAAATGTTTTTTTATCTCTGCTTTGTCTTTCCTTTTTATCTCCATTACTGGGGGTTCAACTTCCATTTAGTAATCTCATTTACACTGTGATAATTACTGTCTTATCATTGTTATATATTCTTCCCTTAGTTCTGTTTATTTCACTCTGAATCAATTCATACAAATTGACCCACATTTCTCTAATTTCTTCATATTCATCTTTTCTTACTATACATTCTTCTATACATTAATATACCATAGTTTTTACAAGCATTTTCCAGTCAACAAACACTTGGTTTCCAGTGAAACATGGAAAAACATCAGGAAAGTAGGTCAAGAAATATGAGATGGTCTGATTCTAATAAACAAAACTTCAGCTAATATATAAAGAGCTGAAATACTCTATTACAGTTATACCTTATTTCTATGCCAGCTTCGTGGTCTACATTAGGAATTCATCAATTAATTCTTCCTGATGACTGGGTGGTCTGTGTTACATTCTCACCATAATATCTCATCTCTCCCTATTCTGTATTCTCCATTATGCTTCCTTCCTTCAATTTGCAGATTTCCTCACAGGAATAGATTATTTGATATACAATTCTCCTTTTTTCTAATCTCTTGCATTTGCAGAAAGTACACCTTTCTGTTGCTATACTCTGATTATGTGCCTCATTATGCTACATTGCAGTGATACTATTAGATCACATATACATCTTGTAAGATCTATAGCATACTTTCCTTTTAATACATACAATTTTTTCCACTTGTTAATTCAACAACCCCATAATTACTAGCATTGCAAAAATGTTGAAAACCCAGAAAAGGAGAGGCAGCTTCACATAGGGCTCTATCTTGAAGTGAGGTCAAGCACTACCTCTGTAAGACAACTGACTTCATAGAGATCTAGACAATTGTCTAAAACTATGTTACAGAGAATGTGCCAGGCTGCACTGACAGGAGTTTCCTTATGCTGGCATTCGCAATACCAATAAAATCACAGGTAAAGTCCTTGACCCTTAAAAATGAGGGAGGAAAAAAAGAAAGAAAATTTAAAAGAGTAAAAGAAAGGAAAAGATCAAGTATTTATTGAACACTTACTTACTATGTGAGAGGCATTGTGTTAAGCTTTTTACAAATATATCTCCTTTGATCTAAAAGAGAATTCTGGCCTAATTTCAGAGGCCACACAGTAGGGATCTATATTTCTTTCCATAGAGCAAAAGCAAAAGTAGACATCACGTTATCAGTGTCAAAGACATGCTCAAAGATGTTGATGTTGTTGTGTTCATCCTTTGTTTTCAAAGAAGACCATGACACCAGAGAAATGATGACAGACAAGACTTGCACAAAGATAAAAGAAAAATGAAGGGAGAAAAGACTCCTGGAACCATAGACTTAGAGCTGAAGAGGACTTCAGAGGTCATTTAGTTCAAACCTCATAATTTACAAATCAGGAAACTGAGACCTGAAAAAATTAAGTGACTTATCCAAGATCATAAAGCATGAAGTGGCAGAGTAAAGGTTGAAACTTCAGTCCTCTGATTACAATCACTCTTTCTTCCACACTATGCTGTATCTCAGAGAGTTTAACCTCTAATAACAGGTTCTCCTGTAGATCCACAATGGCATTTGGATTCCTTCACAATCTGGATCCAACCTCCTTTTATTTCCTACTCCCTATTCTCAAGTTAGAATTGGACTACTCACTATTTCTAGAAGAGAATCAGGATTTCTGTGATCCCCTACCCCTAAACTCTTGCTTATGCTGTTCACTTCACCTAAAATATTCTTCTCTGCCTGCCCCGTCCGGCAGGGTTAGTTAATTAGTGGGGGTCGGGAGGGACCCAGCCTGAGAGGAATGGGCCGAGAAGAAAAGTAAGACCAAGTGAGTGTCAAGCAAGGTCTAATTTATTGTACTGCATACCGTGCTTATATTCAAGAGAAAAAAAGAGAGCAGGAAGATGGGAGGGGTAGCGAGGGAATTTCCAGGGGCGGGTGCTGAGACGTGATGAGCTGGAGCTGTTTGGCTGATTCTCTGATGATGGTGCTCGGGGTGTGGCTTTCTCATGGGAAGAGAACTTCTGCTTAGGGCAGCGCCCCCAACATCTGCCTATCAAAATCCTGTCTATGCTTCAAGAGTAGGCTTAAGAGTTCCATAACGTTCACTTGTGCAACTTGCCCCACTCTAGCCTCACTTCCACTCCTCCTCCATTGAAGTCCCCCTCTTTTTTACTTTCAAAGTACCTTGCTTGTGTCACTTACAGCATTACTCCATTTTGCCCCATATTAAGGTTTCTTTTATTTGCCTTACTCTCACTCTACCAACCAACCAACAACTTAGAGTATTAAGTTCTTCGGGAAAAGGATCCAGTTATATTAACCTTTGCATCTCCCCAAAAAACCTAATGTGATCAATAAATGGTTGTTAAAAAGGAACATCATGTTCCATAAAAGATCGAATTGAAAAAAAAAATTTCTTCTTGAAAAAAAGTGTTGTAGAGGGGGATAAAGAGTCAAAAGTGAATCTGTATTCTCCTAAGCCTGTTACTGAGTTGATTGTTTCCTCTACTTTGATGGGAGAGGAGGAAGCCAAGAAAGAAATTTGCATCATGGTCATATCGTATGAATAGACTTTAGGTAGTATGTTGGGAGGGAGGGGATTGCTTCCTTGATACTCCTACAGTTCCTACTGTAATGTTGCTTTGTTTTGATGATGTTGGTTAACACAGTGTAACTCTAGAGCTTGGATTTTGCGGGGGGTGGGGGAGTGGAATGTTTTGGATTTACTCTGGAACAATCATTCCTTTTTATCTTATCCTGCATCGTGGATCAGATAGAAATCTTTGTTTTCATTGTTCACTGTGAACTCATGTCATAATAGCAATAATTAAATCTTCCCAGTTCTCAGTTGTGGCTTTTCTACTTATACAGCTTTTAAATGTTCACAGCTTCTGAGAGTTCCTGAGAAATAGGTGGAGAAATCACAGAGACAGTGATTTCAGAACAACAAAATGGGCTATTCAGAAGGAAATAATCAAGTTTAAGATAAGACAGAGTAGAAATTTTTTAAATTATGAGAATAATTGATATCATCTGTATAACCTTGGGTATGTCACTGAACATCATTTCCATAAATGTAAAATGAGGGGCCTTGATTAGATGTCCTATGAGAACCCTACCTAATCTATGATCCAATAAGGCAATGGAATCTCTTAATAAATTGCAATTATAAATTAATATAATGTAGAGTGTCTTTGCATGGCCTTTATGCTATATCATGAGTATTATTTCAGGACTGGATTGTTTTTAATTAAATTCTATTTCAATTTTCTTTTTTTTTTTAATATGTGGTTTCGAGGAATATGGAATGATTGACATATAATAATTGCCCAGAGACGCCCAGGTCTTATTCAGAGATTGATGCAACTTCATACTATATTTCACAAGAGTACCCTTGCTACAGACAGAATGATGAATTCTCTGGCAATTTATCTGAAGTCAATAAAGTCTTGCTATGTAACTTGACATTTTTTTCCCTGTTAAATACAGTTAAAACATATTTTAAGCTGCAAAAGTAACCTTGCAATAGTGAGAATCAACTCTTCCATCACTGTTTTCCTAGTGAATCCATTGATCCTAATGACTCCTAAATTCTAAGACCTTCCATCAAGGAGGTCAGAGACCATGAGGCTAAAAGTCTAATGTAGAGATGAAAGGCTTCATAACCTACACCAGTGTTAGTCCTTCCCTTTCTTCAAGATTCAACATAAGTGCAACCTCTTTCATGGAGCCCACTGTGACTGCTCCTCCCCCTTCCCACACAGTCACAAGAAAAGATTTCTCTTTCCTCAGAGAGTTCTTAATATTTTACCTGGCTTGAAGATGGTGGAGTAGAAAGATGGACCTGTAGAAGCTCCCCACTACAGTATTTACAAAATACTTGTAAAAAATACTTTAATCTTAGAGCAGCAGAAGCACCAAAACAACAGAGTAAAAGAGATTTCCAGCCCAAGACAGCCTGGAAGGTCAAAAGGAAAAGTATATCACACCAGGCATGGAGCACAGCCCAGTGTGGGCCACACAGTGCAGCAGGAACAAGACCCAGAAAAAGCTTCAGGGTGCCACTGGCAGCAGCAGTTCTGAGATTGCTCAGCCCACAAATGTCAAAGACAGCTTCAAAGGTCAGTGAGAAAGCCCTTTCACTTGTGTGAGAAGGGAATGCAGTCTGAACCCACCAGCAGCAGCCACTGCAGTAATAGCATCTATTTTTGGAGCCCTTGCCATAAAGATCCAGTGGGAATTGATCTATGAGCTCCTCCTGTATTGAGGAAGAGTGCTGGCAATGGAGCTGGTGGAGGCTCTGGAGAGAGAACCCTGCAAGCAGATCCTGAGCAGAACAGAATGCCTGTGGTTGCTCCCAGATCAGAGTGCAGGCCCTTGATTATGCCACCTTGGAGGAACTGAGAATTTACAGGTCCCTAGAGTACACCCATCACTTGACAAAGGACTCAAAAGTTAAGTAACTGGCTGGGAAAAATGACCAAAAAAGGGGGAAAAAATAAAACTATAGAAGGTGACTTTCTTGGTGAACAGGTATTTTTTTCCATCCTTTTGGATGAGGAAAAACAATGTGTGCCATCAGAGGAAGACTTAAAATTCAAGGCTTCTGTATCCAAAACCTCCAAAATAAATATGCAATAGTCTCAGGCCATGGAAGAGCTCAAAAAGGATTTTGAAAATCAAGTAAGAGATGGGGATGAAAAATTGGGAAGAGAAATGAAAGCAATGCAAGAAAATCATGAAAAGCAAGTCAACAGCTTGCTAACAGAGACTGAAAGAAATGGTGAAGAAAATAACACCTTTAAAAATAGGCTAACTTAATTGGCAAAAGAGATCCAAAAAGCCAATGAGGAGAAGAATGCTTTAAAAAGCTGAATTAGCCAAATGGAAAAGAAGGTTCAAAAGATCACTGATGAAAATAGTTTTTTAAAAATTAGAATGAAAGAGATGGAAGCTAATGACTTTATGAGAAACCAAGAAATTACAAAACAAAACCAAAAGAATGAAAAAAAGAGAAGGTAATGTGAAATTTCTCATTGGAAAACAGATAAAGGAGAGGCAATTTAAAAATTATGGAAATACATGAAAGCCATGATCAAAAAAAGAGCCTAGATGTCATCTTTCATGAAATTATCAAGGAAAACTGCCCTGATATTCTAGAATTTGAGGGCAAATTAAATATTGAAAGAATCTACCAGTCATCTCCTAAAAGAGATCTGAAAATAGAACCTCCTAGGAGCATTGTGGCCAAATTCCAGAGTTCCCAGATCAAGGAGAAAATATTGCAAGCAGCTAGAAAGAAACAATTTGAGTATTGTGGAAACACAATCAGGATAACACAAGATCTAGCAACTTCTACATTAAGGGATTGATGGGCTTGGAATATGATATTCCAGAAGTCAAAGGAACTAGAATTAAAACCAAGAATCACCTACTCAGCAAAACTGAGCATAATACTTCAGGGGGGAAATGGTCATTCAATGATATAGAGGATTCTTGATGAAAAGACCAGAGCTGAATAGAAAATATGACTTTCAAACACAAGTATCAAGAGAAGCATGAAAAGGTAAACAGGAAAGAGAAGTCATAAGGGACTTACTAAAATTGAACTGTTTACATTCCTATATGGAAAGACAATATTTGTAACTCTTGAAACTTTTTAGTATCTGGGTAGTTGGTGGGATTACACACACACACACACACGTGTGTGTGTGTATAGAGACAGAGAACACAGGGTGAGTTGAATAGGAAGAGATGATATCTAAAAAAATAAGGGGTGAGAGAGGAATATACTGAGAGGAGAAAGGAAGAAGTGGAATGGGGCAAATTATATCTCATAAAAGAGGCAAGAAAAAGCTTTTTCAATGGAGGAGAAAAGGGAAGAGGTGAGAGGGAAAAGATGAAAATTACTCTCATCACATTTGGCTTAAGGAGGGAATAACATGCTCAGTCAATTTGGTAGGAAAATCTATCTTACACTACAAGAAAGTAGAGGAGAAGGGGATAAGTGGGGTGAGGGAGAATGATAGAAGGGAGGGCAAATAAGATGAGGGAGAAATTAGAAGTAAACACTCTTGGGGAGGGACAGGGTCAAAAGAGAGAACAGAATAAATGGGGGCAGAATAGAATGGAGGAAAATATAGTTAGTCTTGCACAACATGATTATTATGGAAGTCTTTTGCAAAACTACACATATATAGCCTATATTGAATTGCTTGCCTTTTCAGTAGAGATGAGTGAGTAGGAAGGGAGAGAAGTGGGAACTCTAAGTCTTAGGAACGAATGCTGAGAATTGTTTTTGCATACAACTGGGAAATAAGAAATACAGGTAATGGGGTATAGAAATCTATCTTGCCCTACAAGAAGAGAGAAAATGGGAATAAGGCAAGGGAGGAGTATGATAGAAGAGAGGGCAGATTGGGGGAAGGGGTAACCAAAATGCACAACGTTTTGGGGGGGAGGGGAGAGATAGGGAGAAAATTTGTAACTCAAGATTTTGTGAAAATGAATTTTGAAAACTAAAAATAAAAAATAAACATAGTGGGGAGGAGCCAAGATGGCGGAGTAGAAAGATTCACATATGCTAGCTCCTAACCCACAGCCCATAAAATACCTCTGAAGAAGAACTCACAACAAATTCTGGAGCAACAGAAGCCACACAACAATGGAGTGGAGGAGATTTCTGTTCCAGAGAGCCCTGGGAAACTGACACCAAGGGTCCATCATGCACCGGACCTGGATCAGAGCCCAGCCCTGCCTTGGCCATGGCACTGAAAGGAGCAGGCTTCGGGGATGGAATCTCCAATGGCCACATGGGTCCCTCCACCCAAAGGTGTCGAGGGTCAGTGACAGAGTCTTTTTGGCTGGCCGAGAGGGGAATAGAGTGTCTCCATGGCTCGGGGCCCCTCAGGAGGCAGCAGCAGGGGCAGCAGTGAACAGAGGCTCCTTAGGCAGGCAGGAGTTCAGATCCATTATTGAAGGTCTCCACATAAACCCCCTGAGGGAACTAAGCCCTGTGTGGAGGCCCTGCCTCCACTTCAGCACCTGAACTTAATCTCAAACTGAATAGCAGCACCACTCCCACTGAAAACCCTGAGACTGAGAAGCATTTGAATCTCAGACCCCAAGCACTAGCTGGGCAGAACAGGAGGTAAGACGAGGCAGGTGTGGAGAGGAACCTTAGAAGTCAAGTAACTGGCTGGGAAAATGCCCAGAAAAAGGAAAAAAAATAAGACCATAGAAGGTTACTTTCTTGGTGAACAGATATCTTCTCTCATCCTTTCAGAAGAGGAAGAACAGTGCTTACCATCAGGGAAAGACATAGAAGTCAAGGCCTCTGTATCCCAAACATCTGAAATAGATATCCAATGGTCTAAGGCCATAAAAGAGCTCAAAAAGGATTTTGAAAATCAAGTTAGACAAGTGGAGGAAAAACTGGGAAGAGAAATGAGAGAGATGCAAGAAAAGCATGAAAAGCAGGCCAACACCTTACTAAAGGAGACCCAAAAAATGCTAAAGAACACCTTGAAAATAGGCTAACTCAATTGGCAAAAGAGAGTCAAAAAACCAATGAGGAGAAGAATGCTTTCAAAAGCAGAATTAGCCAAATGTAAAAGGAGGTTCAAAAACTCACTGAAGAAAATAGTTCTTTAAAAATTAGAATGGAACAGATGGAAGCTAATGACTTTATGAAAAACTAAGAAATTAAAAAACAAAACCAAAAGAATGAAGAAATAGAAGAAAATGTGAATATTTCATTGGAAAAACAACTGACCTGGAAAATAGATTCAGGAGAGACAATTTAAAAATTATGGGACTATCTGAAAGCCATGATCAAAAAAAGAGCCTAGATATCATCTTTTGTGAAATTATCAAGGAAAACTGCCATGATATTCTAGAACCAGAGGGCAAAACAAATATTGAAAGAATCCACCAATCACCTTCTGAAAGAGATCCAAAAAGACAAACTCCTAGGAGCATTGTGGCCAAATTCCAGAGTTCCCAGGTCAAGAAGACAATATTGCAAGCAGTTAGAAAGAAACACTTTGAGTATTGTAGAAATGCAATCAGGATAACATAAGATCTGGCAGTTTCTACATTAAGGGATCCAAGGGCGTGGAATATTATGTTCCAGAAGTCAAAGGAACTAGGACTAAAACCAAGAATCACCTACCCAGCAAACTGAGTATAATACTTCAGGGGAAAAAATGGTCTTTCAATGAAATAGAAGACTTTCAAGCATTCTTGATGAAAAGACCAAAGCTGAAAAGAAAATTTGACTTTCAAACACAAGAATGAAGAGAAGCATGAGAAGATAAACAGCAAAGAGAAGTCATAAGGGACTTACTAAAATTGAACTGTTTACATTCCTATATGGAAAGACAATATTTGTAACTCTTGAAACTTTTCAGTATCT
>CM053771.1:420016959-420094857 GCA_028658325.1 Potorous gilbertii
GAGGGAGCAATTTGAAATCAACACTCTTGGGGAGGGACAGGATCAAAAGAGAGAATAGAAGTGATGGGGGGCAGGATAGGATGGAGGGAAATATAGTTAGCCTTACACAACATGACTATTATGGAAGTCATTTGCAAAACTACACCGATATGGCCTATATTGAATTGCCTGCCTTCCCAAAGGGAATGGGTGGGATGGGAGGGATAGGGAGAAGTGAGAACTCAAAGTTTTAGGAACAACTGTCGAGTATTGTTCTTGCTACTAGGAAATAAGAAATACAGGTAATGGGGAATAGAAAGTTACTGGCCCAACAGGACAAAGGAGAAGATGGGGACCCGGGAAGGGAGGAATGAGAGAAGAGAGGACAGATTGGTGATAGGGGAAACTAGAATGCTTGGTGTATTGGGGTGGGGGGAGGGGACAAATGGGGAGAAAATTTGGAACTCAAAATTTTATGAAAATGAATGTAAAAAGTTAAATAAATAAATTGAACTAAAAAAAATAAACATAAAAAAGAAGATTCTGAAGATTAACTGACAAGATAAGATACCAGACATTGAGGTCCTTTCCCAATGTAAACTTCCAAGCAATACACTCCAATGTGAGAGTAGAGTACATGCCAATGGGTTATACAGTTTGCTTGAATGACAAACATACATTTGCCTGAAACACTATTTTATAGAGAACTCATTAGGCAAGTGCTGAAAAAGAAGTCAGAAGAAAGAATACAAGGATACTCTCCAGGTCTTTCTGAAGAACTTTGGCATAAATTGTGCAGCATGGGAGACATTGGCATAGCCACCCAGCAGGGTATGTCTGCATCAGAAAAGGTGCTATGCTCTGTGAACACAGTAGAATTGCAGTAGTTAAAAATGTGCAGAATTAGAGATGTCTTCACTCCAAATGTTCATATGGACTATTTGTGCCCAACCTGTAATAGAGCCTTCCAAGCTCACATTGGTCTGATCAGCCAGAGTCAGACACACTGTACTTTGACCATAGAATAGCGATGTTATTTTGGTCCTCAAGACCAAAGAACAACCAACCAACTGACCAACCTTGGACAAATTGTTTATCTTCCTGTACTTCTGTTTCTATTGAGAATACTTTTGATTGGATTACTTTTAATTATTTATTTGCTCTATTTTGTTGCTGGTTTTATTTTATTCAAAAGCTTCTTTCTCTAGGGCAGCGTCTTTGGGGATGGTTGTAGTTGCAGTAACAGTGAAGACAGGAAGTAACAAGGAAAAAGCTTAATTTCCTTGTTTAGCAGCAAGGAAAGAATTGAGTTCAAATCAAGGGAAAACATACCAGAAAGAATTTCCTGCTTGACATTTTATCATCTTACATTCAATGGACATGAAATATAGGATCACTAATTATTAACGTTGAAAAATAAAATATTTCATGAAAAAAGAAAGATTGGGAGAGGGTGGAAAATTAAGGAGATGAACAGTCAGATTGAAAGACAATCCAGAATCCATATGCATACCAGTTACCTCATTAAATAATTAGCAACAAAGACAATCATACTATATAAATATCTTGTGTATATGTGTGGTGTTGTTGTTGTTCAGTTGTTTTCAGTTGTGTCCAACTCTTTGTGATCTGTTTTGGGGGTTTTCTTGGCAAAGACACTGGAGAAGTAGTTTGCCATTTCCTTCTCCAGTTCATTTTACAGAGAAGGAATCGACACAAACAGGGTTAGATGACTTTGCCTAGGGTCACACAGCGAGTAAATGTCTGAAGCTGGATTTAAACTCAGGTCTTCCTGGCACTCTATCAACTATGCTACTAGTTGCCTCTTTATATAAATATGACTATTCTTTCAAATATTTGGAGATGCTATTGTGATTATTAAAACACAAATTAATTTGAAAGTATTATGCAATTAATAGAGGCTATTTTAGATTTTTAAAAATTATTTAATCTGTATTGCTATCTTCTGCTTTTACACCACTTTTATTACTGAATATGAGTCTTCTCCTCCTCTTCCCTAGTTTGTGGCAGCTAGGGGTACAGTGGATAGAGCACCAATACAGGAGTTAGGAGGATCTGAGTTCAAATCTCACCTCAGGCAGTTGACATTCACTAACTATGTCAACTTGGGCAAGTCACTTAACCCCAGTTGCCTCAGCCTGGGTCATCTTCAGTCATCCTGATGAATATCTGGTCACTGGATTCAGATGGCTCTGGAGGAGAAGACACAGCACTCCCTCACTCAAAACAAAGTCAAGGGCAAGTCATGTCATTATTTCTCCGATGGCATGGTCTTCTTCAGCAACGAAGGATAAACGCACACACACACACACACACACACACACACACACACACATAACCCTAGTTTGCATTGTATTCATTAATAATAAAGAAAAAATAGGGGTTTAAAGCAGTTCAGCAAATTAAACTACAATGACTGTGTCTGACAATATATGCAGGCCAAAAAAAAAAACATTTTACCTGCCTTGATCCTTTGCACTTATATCATATGGTGGTAATTTATTAATATAGCCTTCTTGCTCTCATCTCCCATTAGAACAAGGCCTGTGTTATATCTATCTTTATATTCCACTGCCTAGCATAGTGTTTCGCACATAGGATAGGAATAAGGACTGAGCCCATTATTTCATTGGTAGAGGAAATGACCTGAAGGAGAAAATTCCCTCTTCCGGTGTAGGGTAGCCCCTTCTCTGAAACTTAGTACTGAGAGCACTGAAACATTAAATGACTTGTTCAGAGTCGTATAGATAGTATTTTTCTGAGGAAGGACTTAAACTCAATCTTCTTGGCTCTGATACCAGCACTCTATCCATTATCACACACTTTTTCCTATCTTACACATAAGTGATGTTTAATAAGTTATTTGCTGAATTAAATAATTATCAATAAACTCTTATTCTAATCTGACAATTTCCATTTATTAAAGGGATATTGACATGCACTCTATCCATTACTTTACACTGCATTTTATGATACACGTAAGTGGTGCTTAACAAGTTTTTTGATGAATCAAATAACAATAAATTCTGATTCTTATGCAACATTTATTAAAATAGTATTGATATATATTATCTTCTGTCTGCTAACTTTTGTGGACATCTACATATTATTCATTTCCTATCCATATGCATAGAAATCATGAAGTTCCTGCTATAATTCCTTGGTCCTTATAATGGCAAGCAAAGTAGGATCTTTTGCTGTTTTTGTTTTAGTATAATCAAGTGCCTCTCTTTGAATCTTGACTTTATCAACCAAGAGTCTTTACTAGGAGTTAAGTACAGAAACAAGAGTTTCTTCAACTAGAAACAACATATGTATTTATATTGTTAATTATTTTAATGTGATTAAAGAACATCTTCCCCACCTATTAAAGGGCCTGAGAAGATTTGTAGGAAGGCTCACACCTTTTGTTAAGTTTCTAATGAGGCACTGGTTCCCAAGGCCTGTGATGCCCTCTGACTCTAAAAAATGTATAAATACTCTGAGGGTGAGGTTTTACCTTGGGGCTTACTGACTGAAAGTGGTTGGTTTGGCCAGATGAGACTCTGGGAAGCAGCTAAGGAGCCCCCTCAGCTTTGAAAACACAGATGTTGGGGCTTCCCTCTCTGGTAACAGACAGCTGGATCTGTCTGTTGATCTATGCTGTATATACTGCTTATGTCAGGCATTTGGAAGTATGTCTGTTCACCTTTGATTTCTCTGCATTTTCCCTGAAGTTCAGGGTGCTGACTTTTTCCCCTGAACTAAGTGAATGACACATGTGCTTGATTAAAATGATTGTTGACCTCTCAAAAGTTGCCTTTCCTTTTATAAATGCAGATCTAAGAACCTGTGATATCAGGCCCCTCTGTGTATGTCAGGGTCCTTATTGATATAGTCCTTAATGTCCTATAGACCCTGTCAGACAATGACTTAGGCTATGTCTAGAAATGCCTAGTCTCAATTGTAGCACTGATGTTAATGGGAGACATGACTGGATCAATATACTTCAGATATAAAACAAGATGCACAGTGAATACATCCTTCTCACAACATCGAAGCTTAATATCTCTTGTTTGTATCGGTCCCTAGTGGTCCCAGTTAACAGTCTTTTCAGAAAACATGTGCATTGGGGCATCCAGCTTGATAAGTGTGGAAAATGATCATTTTTGTTTCACCCAACCTCAGTTATGAACTTTGAAATGCCCGTAATGTAGACAGAGAGCAAAATGGATAAGGCTAATAAGCCAGCAATGCTCAAACTTCTCAGACAGAGTATTCAGGCTTAGTCACTGATTTCATTTAAAGGTCCAGAGACTTTTAGAAGTAAATGTCATTCCCTTTCCATTTGCAGTTCTGGACTTTGCTATGCTTTGGTGTCCCAAGTTAAATATGGCAGGTCAGAACTGGGCCTTGTCAAGACTCTACATAAATCAAAGATGATGAGAGCCACCTCAGAGAATGAGATAGTTCATATGGCTCTGGAAGGCTGGCTGACACAGTATCTGCTTACTAAAAGGCATAGGATCATAGATCCCAAATGCCTTGATTTGTAAGAACAGCTTGACATCTGAAGCAAGTAGCTAACATAGAAAACAGGATAAAACCATTCAATTAAATTAAAAGTATACAGATCCGTAGTACAATTAATATTATTGAGTGCATTTGTATGATTGTTTGCATTCATTATGGGTGCATAAATTAGAATGCAAAATAAAAGGTACTCTCAGATTCTTAAGTGGTCCTACTATCCATCCATTTTCATACAAGTGAATTAAATAAATACAGTATGGCTTTTAAAATTAGAAAAGAAATTCACCTTTAGGACTCTTTTTTTTCAATCTCACTGTATTGCCATATTTTATCTTAGAAGAGTCTTTCATTAAGAGATCTCACCTCTTTCTGAAGACCCTAGGGTAAAGCACTATTATAAGCTTCTAACTTCTCTCTACTTTGCATAAAGTGTCTCTAATCTGGAAATTCAGTTCCCCATTCAATCTGGTGAGGACTCCATGATTACTTTCCTAATTTTCAAAATCTCTCAATTTTCCATAAGGAGAAAAGGGAAGAATCCAGAAATTATAAACAAGTGTATTTGGCAGGGATCACTGACAAAAACATAGTCAGGGACTCTAAAAATTGGTCAATAGAAGTCATCCAGTCTAACCCCTGCCTTGAATATGTATTTTTGTCTACAACATCTTTGAGAAATGGTCATTCAGGAGGGAGATTTCTAGTAGAGTGGCCCAATGACTTATCCTTAGTCCTCCTCTGGTAAACATTTTTATCAGTGATTACATCCATAATATAGACAGTCAAGGAAGTAGCTGAATATTTGCTACAATGACATCAGGGTGCAGTAGATGGGGAGGGATTGAAATGATGGAATCAACCATGTTCCCCCTAGTGGCCTCTCTTAAACTTGGCATACCAATATTCCGTAAAGTTTTTATCAATCCACCTAGATGATGGATGGGACCTCTGGATTCTTCATCTCCTCCACACCAAGGCAGGCCAGTGATATAGGGAAGGGTCATGGGTTTTATATTTATATATATATATATATATATATATATATATATATATATTCAGGTCAGTGATATAGGGAAGGGTCATGGGTTTTATATATACATACATATATATATATATGTATATATTCAGGTGTCTCTGGTTCCATGAATCTGATGTCATTAAGAAAAAGCTAGGAATTAGCTGATAAGGACCTCTAGCTAACAAATGTACTTTCTACCCAAAAAAGAGAAGGAAAAAGGGGCTTGCCTAAAATAGAAATTGTCTAGTGCAACTAGGTCTTGTGAATCTCAGACAGGCCAGAAAAGTCAGAGAGGCTTTATGGACTATCACAGTTTCAAATATGGGGAGAATGACTAATATATTAAATTACAAATTGGGATCCAAAAAGATGTGACAAACTGTAATAGACTAAATATACTCAAATGAAACTTAGTAGGGATGAATATATAGAAAGGATTTAGGAAAAAAACTTCAATACAGAATGGAAGACTTGGCTTAATAACAAACTGTTCATGGGGAAAACCCCCATGCATTTTTCTGATCACAAGTTACATTACAGAAATATAGTAATCATTTCATTGCATGGGTCAGACTATATCTAAATGTCACATATAAATTAAGAGGGACATTGACAAACTGAAGTGTGTCAAAAGTAATATAATCAGAATGATAATGGATCTCAAAACTATGTTATGAGATGAAAAGTTAAAGGAGCTGAGAATGCCTTGGATGGAGAAGAGAAGACCTAGAAGAAATATGTCTTGTCTGAGAGGAAGTATAGCACAGTGGAGCAAGATTCAGCCTTGGAGTTAGGAAGACCTGCGTTCAAGTCTGGCCTCTGACTCACTGATCATATAACTCTGGACAAGTCATAATAGTGCTCAGATGCAAGGAAAAAACCAAAGGGCACTGGGAAAGGGAGCTTCTTTGCCAGGAGCTCATTACACCAATATAGGGCAGATAGGTGGCACCGTGGATAGATGACTGTGCCTAGAGTCAAGAAGACTCATTTTCTTGAGTTCAAAGATAGCTTCAGACACTTATTAACCCCTTATTAACTGTGTGACCTTAGAAAAGTGACTTCACCCTGTTTACCTCTGTTTCTCATCTGTAAAATTAACTAGAGAAGGAAATGGCAAACCATTCTAGTATCTTTGCCCAGAAAATCCCAAAATGGGGTCACAAAGAGACAGACATGGCTGAACAAGGTGATGAAACAAAACATTATATCAATGTAATAAAAAATGAGGACCCCCAAAAAAATATCCTTCCAAGGTCACACAATTTCTTGGTGTCATGTATTAAGTAATAGGAACATCCAAAAACTGAAGTGTCTCAAAGGCAAGATGGTTAAAGTGTCTCAAATCCGTATTATGGGAAGGAAAGCTAAAGGAACGCAGAATAGTTACTAGGAAAAGAGAAGACTTAGCCATGATGTTTATCTTCAAATATTTGAAGAATACTTGTGTAAAAGGAGAGAGAGACATGCTGCTCCATAAGGCAAAACTAGAACTCTTGAGTCAGAGCAGAGAGGAGATAGATTTAAATTCAAAATAAATAAGAGGTTTCTAATAACCACAAAGTGGATTACTTTTAGCTATCCAACAAAAAGATGAAGAGTTTCTCATCATTAAAAGTGATCAAAGACAACATCAATCCTTTTTCAGTTGTATCTGATTCTTCATGACCTCATTTGAGGTTTTCTAGACAAAGATACTGGAGTGGTTTGCCATTTCCATCTCCAGCTCATTTTTACAGATAAGAAAAATAAGACAAAAAGGCTTACATGACTTGCTCAGGTTCACACGGAGAGTAAATATCTGAAGCCAGATTTGAATTCGGAAAGACAAGTCTTCCTGACTCCAGACTTGGCATTCTATCCACTGCACCACCTAGGTGCCCAAAGACAAATAGCAAATTGGAAACAGCATTGCCTTTGGAGTCAAAAGTCCTGGGATTTTATCTTAACTCTGCTCTGCTTAGTCTAAGTGCAAGTCACTTCAGTAACCAGTTCAATGAGCCTCAGTTTTCCCATTTGTAAAATGAGGAGGTTAGACACTAAGGTCCCTTCCAGCCCTAAATTAGTTCCATTGATGACCATTTAATAGGAATATTCCAAAGGAGAGTCCCACATGAAGTGGGAAATTGGTTTGTATAATAATACTTCATACTCTTAGATGCTATGATTCTATGGTTTTTTGTGCTTGATAAGGTCAGGCCTTATCAATAAAAACTATGGATACATTCTTTCTGAGGGCTGTAACAAGAAGGACTCTGGCATACACAAGAGGACCTGCTGTACAGGTTCTTAGATCTGCTTTTCTAAAAAGGGGTCAACAATCTACTTTAATCAAGCACGTATGTCATTCATTTATTTCAAGGGGAAAAGTCAGCACCCTGAACTTCAGAGAAACTACAAACAGAAAGACCAACAGACAGGGCTCCCAACTGTCTGACCATTACATACATACATTGTTACCAGAAAGAGAAGCACCAACATCTTGGTTTTCAAAGCTAGGGAGCTCCTTAGTGGCTACCCAGAGTCTCATCTAGCACAAGAACCTTCTTCCCAAAAATAAGCCCCAAAGTAAAACTTCACCCCAGAGTATATATACAATTCTCAGAGTTGGAGGGCAGGACCCTCAATGATCCAGTGCCTCCTTAGAAATTAACAAAAAGTATCTGGGTGGGGAAGATCTTTAATTCTTCCCCCCACCCATTATTATCTTTACATTAACATTACTAGAGCACATTCAGGGAGTTTCACAGGTACTCTTCTCAAATGAGATAATCTCACCAAAGTGCTTTGCAAGCATTAAAGGATTATCAGGGTTCTTAACCTAAGCTCCATGAACTTTTATAAAAAAATTTTAATAAATAGATTCCAATTTAATTGGTTGTCCTTGTCATTCTAAGTATTTTACTTATTGCACTTAAAAACACTATACTCAGAAGGGAAATTGTTCAGTCATTTCAGTCATGTCCAACTCTTCATGATTCCATTTAGAGTTTTCTTAGCAAAGATACTGGAATGGTTTGCCATTTTCTTGTCCAGCTCATGGGCCAAAGGGGTGACTTGCCCAGGTATCCATTGCACCACCCAGCTACAATACCAGACCTAAAAGGGGTCCATGGCAATAAATGGTTTAAAACCACACCCCACATGAACGTGAGGGATTATATTATTTCTGTCATTATTGATAATACTCCCATCATTGTTTCAGTAGATAGTAATTGCAGAGCATCATATGGATGGAATTAACTGCGTAATTCTATTGGGACACACAATCAATTATCCTACACTAGGAAACCATGCCCAGTTGAGGACCTCCTCACTCAAGACTCTCTTATAACAAATCAGAGCCCACAGAGACAAATAAAGATCTTAGGGGGAAAAAATTACCTTCTTTTCTCAGAAAAATGAAAGGAGGGAATTAAGCATTTATTAAGCACTTACTACATGTCATGCCTTGAGATAAGCACTTTACAACTGTCTTCACAACAACCTTGTGAGGTACATGCTATCATGATCCCCATTTCAGAGATGAGGAAACTGAGATAGGCAGAAGTGAAGTGACTTACTCAAACTCTCACAACTAGTATATGAGGCTAAGTTTGAACTCAGGTCTTCCTGACTCCAAACCCAGTGCTCTATCCACTGCAAGTGCTAAGGCTCACTGAATAGGAAATAATGGCAAGCTTAAAAGTATCATGGAAAAGTACCAAATTTATCCCAACCAGCACATGAGCTTAGGTGGTCATGACTTCTATACTTGGCTTGCTTGCAGGTATACCTAGATACACTCAGTTCCACACTATTTCTGAACTCCCCTGTTCCTGATGAGGTCATCATTGTCATTCCAATAACCTAAGTTAACAACTTCATTGACATCCTTGACTCCCTACCCTCCCTCTCTCTGACATAATCAATCAATCTTGTCAGTTCTGCTGCCATGTTTCTAGCTTCCATCCTACTCTCTCCACTCACACAGTCACTATCTTACTTCAGGCCCTCATGACATCTCCTCTGGACTATCACTACAGATTTCTCATTGATTCCCCCTCTTCCATCTGTCCTCCACACTGCTGCCAAAGTGATACTCCTGATGAGCATGTATGACCATGTTGTCCCACCACTCAATAAACTCTAGTGACTTCCTCAAATTAAATATAAATTCCTTGAATTTTCATTTAAAGCCCTTCAAAACCTAGGTCCAGCTTTTCCAGCTTTATCATCCATTACAACCCCATTCAATCATTCTATCATCCAGTTAAACTGGATGTTATGTTCCTCAAATAGACAACATTCCATTTCTTATCTTATTTCTTTGCACTAGCTGTCCCCTTCCATGGAATATATTTCTTCATCTCCCTCTTATAATCCCTACTTCAAAATTCAACTCAAGTGCTACCACCTATAACTCCCAGACCTTCTAGAGTCTCCTTTCCACCCCAAAATTACCTGTTTCTTTCACACACACACACACACACACACACACACATATATATATATATATGTGTGTGTGTATATATATGTATATATATATACATATATATACACACACCTATATACATATGCATATGTATACGTGTATGTCTATTTGTTGTATCCCAAGATAGAATGTCATCTCCTTAGGACAAAAACTGTTCCATTTTTTTACTTTGTATCCCTAGCACCTAGCACAAAGCCTGGTACATAGTAGGCATTTAATAAATGCTTCTTGATTGATTAGTTAAACCACAAATACTTCTATCCTGATTTCAAGGACCTTCAGAGAATTTCTAATTTCTCTTAGTGGTCTACATCAGCACTTAGTCATTCATACAATCAAGAAGTTAGGGGTGTGTGTATATATATATATAGGTGTGCAGGTGTTTTACTTCCTGTTTGTTCTTGTTTAAACCCATTTCCTCTCATTTGGTTCTTGGGATACAAGCACAACTGGTCCTCAACTTTCATATATTAAATTTACCATCTCTGTCCTGGAATAAAGAGTCTCAACTCCTCTTATATTTTCTCATACAGTCATTATTACCTTCCAACCTTTTCAAACCTTTAACTTCTTGCCCCTTTTCAGATATTCCATGTGCCTTAAAATCTCAAAAGGCACACATAATTCTAAGAAAAATCTAACTCTATTCCCCTCTCCATTAACATCTTCTTTAGTGTTTCCCTCTCTGAGTTGGATTCTGATGTCATTACACCCAATTTGACCATTTAGTTCTTTTAACAGTTCTTTCTTTCACCTTATATCACCTCTTAAATTTCTTCTACTTTCTTGCCATAATCTACCTTCTTGGTTTGCCAAACCTTGGATCCTTGTTTCTGATAGAATACAAGATATCAGAAAAAAAGAGGAAGAAAACAATTCCAGGATTACCTGCCAAGTAAAAGATGAAGGGATCCATCCCAATATGTTTAGTTTCTTTTGCTTTTTTTTCAGCAAATGCACTGAAACCTCTTCTCTGTAATCAGAGTCATTTCAACAAAATCCCTTGTAATGCACTATACTAATAACTGAGTACTAAGAGTCTCTTGTTGGAATGGCATGTATTTAATGTTTTCTTATACTAGGGACAATTTCCTTTCCTTTCTTTCCCTTCCTTTCTTTTCCTTTCCCTTCCTTTCTTTTCCCTTCCCTTACCTTCTCTTCCTTTCCCAAAACCTTAAACCTACCGCACTCTGAAGACCATAAATTGTACAACTCTAGGCCCTTGCCCAAGCTCCACTTAAGGGCTATTTTCCAGACCCTCCTGGCTTAAAAGTGATTGTCAATAGTAACTGTTGCTGTTTCCCTCCCAACTTATTTCGTTAGCTTTCTTTGTCTCATTAAAGGGGTCATCCCCTGACTACTTCTTAAACAGGCCTATTCAATGACTGGGTGTTACCTCACTCTAAGTGAGTACTTGAATAGGCCTTGGCCTAAGGGACAACGTCTCCCATTGTATCTTGGGCCATCTCCAGTCATCCTGATGAATATCTGGTCACTGGATCTCGATGGCTCAGGAGGAGAAAGTGAGGCTGATGACCTTGCATAGCTCACCTTCACTCAAAACAAAGTCAAGTGCAAGTCATGTCATCATTTGTCTGATGGCATGGTCTTCTTCAGCAATGAGGGATGAACAGCAGCAACTACAATACTAGGGAACAGAAACTGAGACCAGTGATTTCACAGTGTAAGACAGATAGACATAGCACACAGGAGGGCTGCTAACACAGGTTCACTCTTGATGTGGTCAGATGGGAAAGACACTAAGAAAAGGCTAACAAGAATACTTTATTCTAGTCTAGTTTTCCCAGAAGAGTTATTACTGATAATGGGAGCATAACTCCTACAGTATTCCCTAGTCACCCTTCTCACAGGGCAGGGGAGAAGGGGGAACAAACACCCCTACTTCTCGATGGGGTCAATTGAAACAGGCACAACTTCTGCATCCCCTAAATCCCCTCAAGTCTCATTGGGGGTCAGTTGAGGCAAGCACAGATTCCCCCCAAGTCTTGATGGGGGCTGATCAAGACACACACAGCATTCCATCTTGTGTACTCAATCCTGAGATTCCTCTCAAGCTTCAGTGGGGGCCAGTGGAAGCACATACAGCATTTGCACATGCAACCCTAAGTTCCCTCCAAAGTTCCTCATTCATTGACCAGCAACCACCTATTTTATAGGGCACCTGACAAAGAAGGCATGTTACCAGCAGTAGCCTCACAAGTTTGTATCACCTCATCCCTGTATCTCACAGCACAACTACAGTGGATGTTTATATTATTTATCATTATATGATGCTGTGTCAGTGTGGTGTTGTCGTTTTGAACCATAACTGTGGGAATGCATATCTAATACCTGAGAACAAGAGATTATTATGACTATGGATTCTGGGAAACTGAACTCTAATAAATAATAACAAAAATTCACTTTATACACTAAAATCCACCTTACTTACACTAAAATTCACTTTATATACACACAAGTAAGGCAAACTCCCAAATGAAAAAAGACCCTTCATCATTGTAGGTCAGTAACTTCCCAGGGAAACTTAGAGGCTGAATGACTTGCCTAGTGTTCCACAGGCAGATGTCAGAGGCAAGACTTGAGCTTGGATTTGTGGTCATACTCTATCCACTATCCCACATTGCCTCTCATATTAACTAAAGGTGACAAATTCATGCATATCCACATAACTGCTCTCAATCAAACTCTGTGACCTGAAATTGGGGGTGTTATCCACAGTCATAGACCGGAAGGAAACAACATGAATGTCAGACTTCGGCCTTGTTAACAACACACTACTTGAATAAACTGAGCTTGGTACCTACAGTTAGCAAAACAGGGAAAGCTGTTCAGCTGAAATGTGAGTGCAGGGATAAGCAGGTGCAGCTGGGTCAGGAAGTTTCCTGGTGCTTTCATTTCCATGATGGCTGCAATCATCCAGCATATTTAAGCTGCAGGAAACAATTCACCTCGCTAGTGTTGATCCTTTGGTCATGAGACTAGCCTCCCATAATTCTGCACCTGTCACAGAATCAACAATGGCTTGGGAGAAAATGAAAGATCTGGATACAACACTAATGTAGCAAGACTGCAATACAACAGCAGACTGGAAATTCTCATATGTTCTTCCTTTTATGTACATCCCCAAACCCCTCTACTACTTATTTTGTAAGTCACTTGAATAAATCATTTAATCAACCAATTAACCAACTTTGATTAAATATCTCCCATGTGGCAGACCCTATGCCAGGCACTGGGGATACAAATACCAAGAATGATATAATTACAACTTTCAAGAAGTTTACATTCTAATAGAATATACACTCAACCTGGTTTCTCAACCACAAAATGATAGTGTTATACTACTTGACCTCTAAGGTTCCTTCCAGCTCTCAATCTATGAATCCTATGATCCTTCCATTTTTGTACCATGCCCAAATCTCTTATCCTATGGGGGAAGGAAAAAGCATTTATATAGCATGTACTATAGGCTAGGCGAAACACTACAATTTTCTCATTTGACCTGCGAGGTAGGTGCTATTATTATATCCCCATTTTGTAGTTAAGGAAACCGAGGCAGGCAGATGTTAAGTGACTTGCCCAGGGTTACACAACAAGTAAGTGTCTGAGGCCAGGTTTGAACTCAGATCTTCATGACCATAGGCCCAGAAGTCTATCCACTACATCACCTAGCTGCTACCATGTGTATTCCTTCTCAGGGAAGACACATGTTTCCATTCCCTTATTTTTAGAGCAGTTCAGGACTTGGGGCATGGGGATACCCTCATGGAACTGACCAATGATGAATCTCTGTCACACAGTGTGTATCACCAGGGTCCCTCTTCAGGCATGTCAGTAAGGATTAGTGTAATATACTATCTTACTGTGTCCTGATAGTCTTTTAACTAATGTTACTGTTCACGTTATGTCTATTATTTCAGAAAAACAAACATGACTACAAATATGTTAAATTTTGATAGCCTGGTATAATAAATGTTGAGAGACTGTGTATTAGAGTATGACTACAAAATGCCAGCCACTCAGAAAAGAAGGGGAAAAAATCATTTTCATGTAGAGAAAACACATGAATGATTGACTGCAGTTTTCATCTGGTTTCTCATATAGAGGCACAGCCTAAAAGCTATTAACTGACTACCAGGAGTACCGCCAGTGGGATTTCTGAGAGGTAAATGTTATATATAGTTTGTTAAGAAACTCAAGTGTAACATTTAAAATGTGTTTCAGGCTCCATGGGCAAATGCTAGAGAGCATCACTCTCTACTCATGAGATTTGGAAACTTAACATGTGTTACAAAAAAATCTCTATATGCCATACCCCCTTCCTCCTCCAGCCTCTCTTGAAAATGCTAGATCTTTGGAACAAAAGACAATCTAAGAAGCAATTAACTATTTATCAGGCAGCAACAGGGGTTGTTACGGAGCCCCAGCTCATGTTCTGCATGCATATGAGCTCCCTGAAATCCCTGTGTGCAGCCGACATAAAAGCAGGGCCAGAGGTCAGAAGCAAAGAGCTGCTGTATATCACCAAGGACAGAATGTCACGAGGTATAATGCCAGATGAAGTGGAAAGGAATTGATAGAAACTTACACTGCTCCAACAGTTTATGCTGTGGAAGCAATATCTAAGTCTGCTGCCCAAGAATAATCAAGACAAAGTCTCTCAAACGAGAAATAATTACTGGCATGCTGGATAATGCCAAGTGATTTGCTGACCATGTTGGACATCCACTGTGAAACATAAAAATCTAAGGATCTTTCTCTAAGATTTCACAACATTCAGTGACATACCATGTGGGAAAGCAATTCTTAAATTGCAAACCAAAAATGCCATACTGGTGTAAGATGTTACTACCATCATTAGTATTCCAGAGTCTATTTTTCTAGCTGCAATTAACTGTCAGTCAACCAGGCATGAATAATTAAGGGCATGAGAGAAAGCATGGATTCAAAACTATAGATAAAACAAATATCCCTTACATTACATTGGCTTTGCAATGGTAACAAAAACAGTAACAGCTAACAGTTACATAGTACTTATTGCATGCCAGGCGTTGTGTTAAGTGTTTGGCATTTGATGCTCACAGCTACCCTCCTGATATTCTTACCTCCCTTTGATAGATTAGGAAACTGAGGCAAACAAGAGGTTAAGTGACTTGCACAGGGTTGCACAGCTGATAAGTGTCTGTGGCCTGAATTTAAGTATTCTCCACACTCAAGGCTCAGTTCCCATTCACCGCACCATCTAGCTGCAAGAGGATGTAATCTAATACATACGATCTATATCGAATGACTTGCCTTCTCAATGAGGAGGGGTGGAAATGGAGAGGGAGGAAAGGGAAAGAATTTGTAACTCAAAGTTGTAAAAACAAAGGTTAAAAATTGGTTTTACATGTAACTTGGGAAAAATAAAATGCTAAATAAAAAAATGTAAAATAAAATTTAAAAAATTTTTTAAAGGATATAGTCTATCATTGACAGACATACACACATGCCTTTGATCTAGAGACATAACAACCCAGGATATCAGCTTGACAGAGGAAGTAAGAGGCATAGGATCACGAGAGAGTTAATAGAAATGAAGTGATGGTTATGGAGAAGGAGAAATTCAGTCAGATAATAAATATTTAATAAGCAACTACTATACGTCAGTCACTATGTCCAGTGCTTAACACAATGCTTGGGGAAAGGGAAAGGAAGAATTAAAAGGAGAGAAGGAAGATGAAGTGGTGGAGAAAAAGGGTGGCAATTGTACCTCTCCTATAGCATTTTACAGTTTTAGAAGAATTTGTGCTCTTATTTCCTCAGTCATGCCTGGACTTTCTCCAGAATTCTCCTCCTTCTTGTTTGCCATGTTGTCTAAGAACATTCCACACTGGGGCTCTTGCTCCTGGGTGGTCCCTGGAACTATCATTCTATTTAATTTTTTTCTTTTTTCATTTAAAAAAAATTTTAGACAAACACTGAAACAAATACATTAGAAAAGAAATATAAACTTAAATATTAAATTTAATATAAAATAAGAAAATAAAAAAACATCGTGTACAGCAGAATGTAGGAGAGGATTCAGAATATTTAACAATATCTTTTCATTTCAAGAAAACCTATATATTAAATACTGTGAATTATGTTGAAAACTGTCCATTTTTTCTTTGCTTCACTGTATGTTTTCTTTTATTCTCTGTTATGCACTTTTATTTTATTCTTTTTTCTCCCTTCCTCCTCCCCCTGCCCTAAGACTACGATTGAGTGTGTATATATTATATATATATATATATATATATATATATATATATATATATATATAATATATATATATACACACACACACACACACACATATAAACATGCACATATACATAGAGACATACATATATATAATATATAAATATATACTTTCCCTATGATATTCTATTCCTAATCATGTTTTTATGTTTGTGCACATCTCTTTTTCCTATCTCTCCTAACTCCTTTACTTTACCTGCTACCTTATGCTCCTATTACTTAACCTATCTCGACTCCAGTAATCCCTCTCCATCTTCCCATTCCCCCAAATCAAAACATCCCTTTTGTATACCTATTTAACCTATTCCATCCCCCTCACCTCTAAAACTCCCTCCCTTGTTCTCTCATTCCCCTAAATCTAAACACCCTTCTATATCTCCCTTTTAAACTATTCTTCCACCCTTCCCTCTAAAAATCTCTCTTATCCTCTCCCTACTTCCTATCCTCTTAAGGGTTATTTGTCTAAATTTACAAGACTTTTATACTCTTCCAGATGTATATGTACTTTCCCCCTCCTAAACCCATTTCTGATGACAGTAGTTTTCCAGAACAGCTTCCCCCCTCATCCCCATCTAATTCCTCTGTATAGGTTCTTTCTCTTGAACCTCATTTGTACAGCATAGTTATTTTTTTAGCTGTCCTTGAAGAGTTTTAGTTTTTGAAATCATATCATATGCAGGTCTACCCCAATATTTCTTATATGCTAATTACTAGTAACCATCTTAAACAAAGGTTTTACATTTTCCATACATAAAAGATAAGCATTCTATCCTTATTTAGTCCCTTATACCTTATATTTCTCTTGACTCATACATCAAATCATCTATTGAGTTCAGGGTTTTGTTTTGTTTTTTAACAAAGTCCCAAAAGTTTGACAGTTGATCAAATGTCCATATTTTTTTTCTTTCAGAATTATGCTTGGCTTTGCTGGGCATGATACTTTTGGTTGGAGGTCCAATTCTTTTATTTTTTAATATAGTGTTCCAAGACCTGCAATCTATTAGTGTCATCAATGCTAGGTCTTGTGTGATTCTAATTGCATTACTGTCATATGTAAATTATCTTTTTTTTTTGCTGCTCATAATATTTTGTCCTTGATCTGGGGATTTTGAAATTTGACTATAATATTCCTGTGAGTTTTCCTTGTAGGATTTCTTTGTGGTGGTGATCAGTGGGGCCACCATTTTAGAAAGCACTCCACTCCTTCATGCCTAGACTCTAGGGTTCTCCTCACCTGCGGCATCACTCCTCTGGGTGCCCTTTCTTCTCCCTTCCCACCCCTAACCAACTTTCCAGATCCCCTTTATGTGTGGTCTATCCCCATTAGAACAGTCTTGCTTGCTTTTATTGTATCAACAACATTTAGAACAGCGGCAAGCACATAGTAAGCACTTAATAAAGGTTTTATCTATTAACTAATCATTACATAAGCCACTGTAAGGTAGGTAGCACAAGCATCACGTTACAAATGGGAAATATGAGATTCAAAGAAATGTGAACCCAGATATAGTAAATGGTAAAAGTCAGGCCTCAAAGACCCCAATGCAGGGGTCTTTCAACTACTCCACAACTGCCTCAAATTTTATTCACAATTAGAGTTGCTACCTGTGATTCTTTGTTTGATTTTTATGATGACAACTCAACTTTAGGAAACTGATTTCACAAAATATATCTCAGAGTCTTCCCCTAAAGTCCTGCTCCAATGACTCATACTGACAAGGTAGTAACAGTTTTAGTTTTCAAAGACTGTGCCAATAAAATCTCAGCTTTGCTGGGACCTGCTGAGCTGGAAAGTAGGTCCTTGGAAAGGACCATCTGAAGAACTGTGATTCAAGATCCAGTTGAGCTGAGTTCAGAGAAGTTCCTCACTAAAAGTCTGGTCTCTAGGATGGAATTGGAGAGTGATATCAATTCAAGAAACCACCAATTTCAGATGGGAAAGGACTTAGATTAACCCAGGTGGAGAAAATATCACACTAATAAAAGAAAATTGGAACACTGAAGTGCATGTTCCAGAGTGACATTAATGAACGCTTTAAATAACTGATTC
Source organism: Potorous gilbertii (assembly GCA_028658325.1). Lineage (NCBI taxonomy): Eukaryota > Metazoa > Chordata > Mammalia > Diprotodontia > Potoroidae > Potorous > Potorous gilbertii. The sequence continues at coordinate 420,035,317 of CM053771.1, forward strand.
ATCCTTGGAAGTTTCCATTATCAATACATGGAATGGGACTGTATATTCATATTTCCAGCCCTCTTTGTCATATTTTCTAGACCTGTGTACCACCTTTGTAATATAGTTATTTTAGAATATTTCCTTTGAGATGCAATAGCTTTTATCAGTAAAAATGAAATACATATTTTATCCTTTTATTTTTTATTTTCAAGTAATAATTGTTAAAAAAAAATTAATCTGGCCTTCCCAGTACATCCCATTGAATAAATAAAGAAAAAATTCCCTCAGTATCTATGGGATCCAGCAAAACAAAATCCCACATTAGCCATGTCTAGAAACATAGGTCTTTTCCTCTATTTCAAGTTCACCACCTTTTGGTCAGGAGGTGAATGGTGTGTTTGATCTTCATGCTTTTGGACTTACGGTTTATTATTGCATTGATCAAAGCTCTAAAGCCTTTCAAAGCAGTTTTTCTCTATAATGATGTTATTATTGGCTAAATTGTTCTCTTTGTTCCATTTACTTTGTTCTGCATCAATTTATAAATCTTCCCAGTTTCTTCTGAAATTGTCCATTTCGTAATTTCTCATGGAACAATAGTATCCCTTTTCATCTGTTCTGTCTCAGACAGAAAGCTGGCACCATCTTCTTTGCAACAACCCAACACATATTTGAAAAATATTATTGTATCTTTTTGCCTTGTCTTGCAATCCATCAAAAGTCTTGTTTTTCAAATTCATAATCATTTTTGTTGCTTTGTCTTTCCCTTTCCTTGTATAACTAAATCAATCTCCAAAATTATTCAAATAATTTAAATAATCTCAGTGATTCCAACTAGATTATAAACTCCACAGATTTAAAGATAATATTTATTTCACCCCCACTCCCATTGTAGAGTCTAGCATAGTACTTTCACATGTAACATGCTCAGCAAAGGACCCTTGAAGGGCAGTAGTGCGTGGCATGAACAGGGTTAAATTTTCCTCGTGTTTCTCATCTGAAACTACAGCTCAGTAATTTAAAACGGCAACTCTGCCTGTGAGGGAGGGGCAAACTTTTCTTCACATACTAGACTTACAATTTTAGCCAAAATAATACTCAAGAGAGAGTTGTTATCGTTAGCTAATTTTTACCTTGGGAAAAAAGAGCCCCTCTTTTCTCAGTATCCTGCAGTGCCCCAAAGATATAATTATCTTGCTGTAGCCAATGAAGGTCTAGTACACTCCTCAGCCCATTTTCAAAACCCTGGAGTTAATTTGAAAGCAGATTTCCATAATAAAATAGTCTATGTATATAACTAGCATATTTATGAAAGTATTGTGAACAGCTTACCTCGGACAATATATTTATTATTCAGGAAACCACTATAACAATTCATAGTATGGAGAGATTACAGTCTGTTATAAATCTTTATTTTTAGGTATCTGCCTGCTGATTTCCATACCAACAATCCCATCTGACTAAGACAGTGAGAAAGGGAATTTCCAAGTAAACCATACTGCTTCATATTGATATTGATTGTCATCAATATCACATCAATATTATACATATTAATATTATAATATTGATTCTGAAAGAATGTTTAGTGCCCTATTAAAACTAAAGTCAACTGTCTCCCTCACCACCTATTTTATTCTATCATTAGCTAAGCTCCTCATTCAGCTAGAGTGTGAAAGCAAAGCCTTCTTGATCAGTTGGAAAAAAATGGGTAATTATTACCTGTCTACTCTGCCAGAAAGGCTGATCAGGAGATTTCATGCCCATTTTAAAACCAAACCATATGAGAGTCAGTTATTTTCAGAGGATTCTGAGGAAGTTCTATGACATTTTGGTTTGTCACAATAAAGATCAGAGAAGGCTTTACAGCTGTGTTTCCTAAATAAAAAATATAATATCTGTATATATAGGAAACGGTATATTAGATAATGTATACCCTCTAGTATACAATTACAGAGACAATTGTTTGTGTGTGTATGTATACGTATACAGAAATATACTTATATCTAAATGTGTCCTGTTGCTTAAAATGTTTAATACGCAAAAAATCAAAATGTTATACTCATTGACAAAGGATTATTCACTTTACTAACATATTCCCACTCGGTTTCTCTAAATAGAAACTCTTTCTTCTTTCCTCTTCCCTTTCTCCACTATTCTTTAGCCAAGAGCATTTGAATTAATGATTCAAGTTACAAAAATTCAATTTACATGCAAGTTTTCAGGTCTACTCCATGTGTTGCTTCAAATGAGATCCAATTGAACAATGTAACACAGTAATTCCAGTCGAGAAACAGAGTTGGATTGCTTCTTAGAGATGATCAAGTGAAATATGCATATTAGTACTAGAATGTGTTTACTGGATCATACTATCATAGATTTAGATCCTAAGTGAAGTAATCAGTAATTAAGTCCAACTTTTCACTTTACACAGGAAGAAACTCTAGCTCAGTGTATTATAAATTTATTTTTTTCTTAATTGGAAGATCTTTCCCATTTATCAGTAGACACATGTGACCTGCTTAAATCACATGGAAGCCTAAGTCACATGTAATGGAAAGAGCTTGCTGAAAGTGTGGAGCAGGAAGGGGTGAAGCAGGAAAGGTAGAACAGAAAGAGGTAGAGCTGGAACAGAGCTGAGAGGAAATTGATCAGACTATTCAGAGCTGGGAAGGACAGAGGAGGCCAGCAGCTGGCTATGAGTGAGATAAGGGCACTTAGGTTAGGAGAACCTGTTTGTGGGATGGCCTGATAATGTGTATAGACTTCTTAGTTACCACTAAGGATTTCTTTGTTGCTATGATGGATTTGGCTTTCTGGTGTTTGAATAAACGTTTTGGTTCCACCTTCCATGTGGAGAGTTTGTTATATTTTGGAATTCAGAACTCTACTGGAATATTCATAGCTGTCTTAGGTGCTGTGAATATCATCTTGGCATTATGCCCAGAGAAGTTAAACAATTCGCCCAGAATTACGGAGATAATAAGCAGTGGTGACAGAATTAGAATTCACTTCCTCTGACTCCAAATCCACCACTCTTTTCTCTGCACAGTAAAAAAAAAAAAAAAGGAATCCTATATAATTAGCATAACTGCCCCAATAGGGACAGTAAGACAAAAACAAATTGATAAAGCTAAAGTACATAATATAATAAGCCAGTATTATCACTGAATACTAAACTATGGAATGTAAGGCCTTTGAAATTCAGGAGATGAGGTTATCAGGGAAGATTTCATGGAGAGGATTAACTTGACCTGAACCTTGAAAGACAGTTGATATTTGGATAATCAGAAGGCAGACAACCCAGAGAGACAACATGAGGAAGGCTAAAAGACTAAAATAAACAAGATATATTTACATGACAATTCAGATGCTCCAACCCTGCTTTGATGCAAAGTTTTATCTAGATCACAAAAAAAATTCAACTTCTTAATTTCTTTCTTTGTTTTTTTTTAATCTAGTCCTGGCACTGGGTTCAAATCCTACCTCTGGCCAACTACCCATGGGACTGTGGGCAGTTAGCCTGTATTTCTTAATCTGTATTCACTTAACTTATAAAACTATTTTATAAAATGAAATGTTGGCAGGAAGAGTGGAGCACACACTGCGCAGCCCAGGAAGTGCAGAGCACAGCCTGACATGACAGAGACAGGACCCTGAACAGACTTCAGGGAGCCACCAGCAGCACCAATTCTCAGATTGCTCAACCCATAAACAGCTTCAAAGGTCAGTGGGAGGACCCCTTCACCCAGGAGAGGGAAGCTTGGTATGGACCTCTAGCAGTGGCAGATGCCATTTTTAGAGCCCTCCTCCTAGAGCTCCTGGGGAATTGAATGGCTAATCTGAATCTCAGGCTTGAGTGGCAGCCCTGGGAGACCTCCACATAAAGTCCCTGGGGAATTTCATCCAGGTGGAGTCAAGATGACAAAGTGAGAGCAACTATTCACCTAAGCTCTTAGACAAACTCCTTCAGATACCTCTAAATAGAGAATCTGACCAAATTTTGGAGGTGCAGAATCCAATAGGAGACAGACTGTGGCAGATTCACAGACCAGGACAGACTGGAAAATCGACAAGAAGGATCTGTTCAATGGGGGTGAGCCCACAGCACACAGTGCAGCATGTTTCACGGCAGCGTGGCCAAGCAGGAAACCCCCAGGGCAGCCTCAGGCAGCAGCAGCATGGCAGAAAGGTGGAGTGGAAGCCCAGAGCAGGAGACCAGAGGAGCTGAGTGAGTGACAGCCACTGAGCCCTAGTATCACCTACAGGTACAGTGGCTCCTGAGACTTTCAGCCCACAGATTAAATATCTATAAATCACCTACTTGATCTTCTGGGAGCCAAAATGGCAGAGTGTTTGGTAAATGCTCTCTCCCTCTCCCTTTATTGACCTCAAAAGAACCATAAAATATTTCCCCAGAAAAATCCTGGATCAGTGGAAACAGCTGAAGGGGCAAACAGACTCATAATACCTGAGGCTTAGAAAATAGCTAAGGGGGATTCCTCTTACTGTGGTGGAGGCTAACCCGAAGAAGAGGAGCCCCAGGGGGGTGGAAACTTGCACCAGGACCCAGGTCTGAACTGAGCTTGACTTTTCTCTAGCTCAACTGAGGAGATCTCCTGTGACCAAACCACCTTTTCCCTCCACTTAACAAGCTAGCCCCAGGGCTAAGCCAGAAAACACAAAAGAAAAAACAAAGGCCCCTGCCCTTAGCTTTCTCATACTAGCAGCTCAACAAGTTCTCCAGCTTCTAACTGAAAGAACCAGAGGCCACAATACATAAAACTTCACCATCGTGAGCAAGAAGCAAAGGAGGAGGGGAAAGAACATAGAATCTTTCTATGGGAACAAGGACCAAAAGATGAATACCAAAGAGGTCACTATTGAGATTGTACTCCCATCTGAAACTTCAGAAGCAACCATGAACTGCTCGCGTGCACAGAGAGCACTCCTAGAACAACTGAAGAAGGAAATAAAAGAAAAAAAATGCAAATGATTTTCAAAGTATGAAAAAAGAATTCACTGAAGAGAACAACTCCTTAAAAAGGAAAATTAAACAAATGGAAAAGGAAGTACAAAAACTTACTGGAGAAAATAATTCCTTAAAAGGAATAATTGGACAGATGGAAAAGAAAAGGCAAAAGTTAACTAAAGAAAGAAATTTGATGAAAAATAGAATTAGACAAGTAGAAGCTAAAGACTCTATGAGACATCAAGAATCAGTCAAACAAAATCTAAAGAATGAAAAGATAGAAGAAAAATGTAAAATATCTAATTGGAAAAATAACTGACCTGGAAAATAGATCCAGGAGAGAAAATTTAAGAATTATTGGCCTACCAGAAAGCCATAATGAAGAAGAGTCTGGACATTATCTTCCAAGAAATCATCAAGGAAAACTGCCCAGAAGTGCTAGATTCAGAGGGCAAAATAGTCATCAGAAGAATCCACTGTTCACCTCTCAAAAGGGATCCCAAATTAAAAACACCAAGAAATATTGTTGCCAAATTCCAGAACTATCTAGTGAAGGAGAAAATACTACAGGCGGCCAGAGAGAAACCATTCAAATATTGAAGAGCTACAGTCAGGATCACACAGGACCTTGCAGCTTCTACATTAAAAGATCAAAGGAATTGGAATCTGATATTCCATAAGGTGAAGGAGCTGGGACTACAACCAAGGATCAATTACCCAGCAAAATTTAGCATAACATTTCAGGCAAGGAGATGGACATTCAACAAAATTAGGGATTTCCAGACATTCCTGGGAAAAAAGCCAGAACTAAATAGAAAATCTGATCTTCAAATGCAGGTCTCAAGAGAGACATGAAAAGGCAAACAGGGGAAAAGAAAAACTTGTTACTCAGTTTGATCAAATTGTTTATGTTCGTATAAGGGAAATGATACTTGTTAATCTTGAGAACTGTACATCTATTATAAAGTATAAAAGGAATGTAAATAGATAGAGGGAACAGGTATAAAGTAAATAATGTGATGATAAAAATATGATTCAAGCACAAGAAAGAATTGTAACAGGAGATGTAAAAAGGACTAAGCAGAAAATGATAAATTACATCACAAGAAGAAGCACAAAATTATATTATAATAGAGGGAAAGAGGGGAGGGAGATGAGCATTGTTTGAGAGATACTTTCATCCGATTTGGTTCAAGGAGGGAAAAATGAACTTAATAAAGTATACAAATCTAACTAGCTCTAAAGGCAGCAGGAGGGAAAGGGGGAAGAAAGGGGAGGGGAAGCTAAAAGGGGGGGGAAGAAGTAGTAAGGGTAAAGAGGAGTAAAAAAGAGGGGGGCTGAAAGAAGGAAGGGAAGACTAAGGAGATGGTGGTGAAAAGGGAATTGAGCCACCACTGATCTGAATCTCAGCCCTGACAAAGAACTCAAAAGTCAAGTAACTGACTGAGAAAATGTCCAAAAAAGGGAAAAAGAATAACACCACAAAAGATTACTTTCTTGGTGAACAGATATTTTCTCCCATTGTTTCAGATGAGGAGGAACAATTTAGACCTTCAGAGGAAGACCTAAAAGTCAAGGCTTCTGCATCCAAAACCTTCAAAATAAATATGCAATGGTCTCAGGCCATGGAAGAGCTCAAAAAGGATTTTGAAAATCAAGTAAGAGACGTGGAGGAAAAATTGGGAAGAGAAATGAGAGCAATGCAAGGAAACCATGAAAAGCAAGTCATTAGCTTGCTAAAGGAGACCAAAAAAATGCTGAAGAAAATAAAACCTTGAAAAATAGGCTAACTCAATTGGCAAAAGAGGTTCAAAAAGCCAATGAGGAGAAGAATGCTTTAAAAAGCAGAATTAGCCAAATGTAAAAGGAGGTTCAATAGCTCACTGAAGAAAATAGTTCTTTAAAAATTAGAATGGAATAGATGGAAGCTAATGACTTTATGAAAAACTAAGAAATTACAAAACAAAACCAAAAGAATGAAGAAATAGAAGAAAATGTGAAAAATCTCATTGGAAAAACAACTGACCTGGAAAATAGATCCAGGAGAAACAATTTAAAAATTATGGGACTACCTGAAAGCCATAATCAAAAACAAGAACTTAGATGTCATCTTTCATGAAATTATCAAGGAAAACTGCCCTGATGTTCTAGAACCAGAGGGCAAAATAAATATTGAAAGAATCCACCAATCACCTCTTGAAAGAGATCCAAAAAGAGAAACTCCTAGGAACATTGTGGCCAAATTCCAGAGTTTCCAGGTCAAGGAGAAAATATTGCAAGCAGCTGGAAAGAAACAATTGCAGTATTGTGGAAATACAATCAGGATAACACAAGATCTAGCAGCTTCTACTTTAAGGGATTGAAGGATATGGAATATTATGTTCCAGAAGTCAAAAGAACTACAATTAAAACCAAGAATCACCTACCCAGAAAAACTGAGTATAATACTTCTGGGGAAAAAATGGTCATTCAATGATATAAAGGACTTTCAAGCATTCTTGATGAAAAGATCAGAGCTGAATAGAAAATTTGACTTTCAAACACAAGAATCAAGAGAAGCATGAAAAAGTAAACAGGAAATAGAAATCATAAGGGACTTTCTAAAATTGAGCTGTTTACATTCCTACATGGAAAGACAATATTTGTAACTCTTGAGATTTTTCCTACAAGAAAGACAATATTTTAACTCTTGAGACTTTTCTAAAAAAAATAAAATTAAGGGGTGAGAGAGGGATAGATTAGAAGGAAAAAGGGAGAAATGGAATGGGGCAAATTATCTCTCATAAAAGAGGCAAGAATAAGCTTATTCTATGGAAGAGAAAAGGAAGGAGGTAAGAGGGAAAAAGTGAAGCTACTCTCTTCACATTTGGCTTAAGGAGGGAATAACATGCTCACTCAATTTGGTATGAAAATCTATCGTACACTACTGGAAAGTAGGGGAGAAGGAGACAAGTGGAATGAGGGGAATGATAGAAGGGAGAGCAAATGGGAGAAGGGACTAATTAGAAGTAAATACTTATGGGGAGGGCCAAGGTCAAAGGAGAGAATAGAATAAATGGAGGACAGTATAGGATGGAGGGAAATACAGTCAGTCTTACACAACATGACTATTATGGAAGTCTTTTGAAAAATTACACATATATAGCCTATATTGAATTGCTTGCCTTCTCACTGAAGATTGGGGAGGGAGGAAGGGAGAGAAGTTGGAGTTCAAAGTATTAAGAATGAATATTGAGGAATGTTTTTGCATACAACTGGGAAGTAAGAAATAATGGGGTATGGAAATCTATCTTGCCCTACAAGAAAAGAGAGAAGATGGGGATAAGGGAAGGGAGGGGTGTGATAGAAGGGAAGGCAGATGGAGGGAAGGGGTAATCAGAATGAAGATGTCATGAGGTGGGGGAGGGAAGACATGGAGAGAAAATTTGGAACTCAAAATTTTGTGGAAATGAATGTTGAAAACTGAAAATTAAGAAACAAACATTTAAATTTTTTTTTAAAAAATGAAAGAGTTGGATTAGATAGTATCTGAGATCTTTACCAGTTCTGAATCTGTGATCATATGATCATAGATTCACAAACATTAGACTGTGAGTTCCTTGAGAGCAGATACTGATTTTTTGTCTTTCTTTTTAAAGCCCTGGTGCTTACCTCATAAGAGGGACTTATGATACTATTAGTTTGGAGAGCTCCTGGTATAGACAACTGATCAAGACCTGGTATACAACTTAAGCTGACTGAGACTCCAAAAGATTAAGTGATTTGCCCAGAGTCATATAGTCAGCATGTGTCAGAGACAGGATGTCAAACCTAGATGGCATCAACCTAGTCAACACAATATACTCTTCCTAGCTTATGCCAATCCTCTAAGCAAGCTCTCATTCCTAACATGAAAAATTACATACCCCTAAAAGCAAAATATAAGTAGGAAGAAAGTATATTTTACTTACTAGTATAGGTAGCAAAGTGCAGGGCTTGGAGTCAGGAAGGTTCTTCCATCCTCAAACACTTACTAGTTGTGTGACCCTAAAAACATCTCTTCACCTTGTTTGCCTCAGCTATCTCCTCTGTCAAATGAACTGGAGAAGGAAATGCCAAAGCTCTTCAGAAATTGCGTGACCTTGGAGGGATCTATTTAGGGGGCCATCATTTTTTATCTAATTGGTACAATGTTGTTGTTGAGTCATTTTTTTTCAGTCATGTTTGACTCTTCTGGACACCATTTGGGGTTTTTCTTGGCAAAGATATTGGAATGGTTTGCCATTTCCTTCTCCAGCTCATTTTACAGAAGCTGAGACAAATCAGGTGAAGTGACTGAAAAATGACTAAACAATCTTTGATAGAGGGGTATTTTTAAAGGGTTGGAGATTCATTTTGAATACAAAATGTTATTTGTTTTATATTGCTGTCTAATTATTTCTTGTGTTTATGCTTCACTTCCCTAACTAGATCATTGTTTGTTGTTATAACTTCTTTGACATCAGAGATTATATTCTCTCCCTTTTTTTGTCTGAAACAGAATTTCTAATAGTGTCACACACGTAAGTATAAAAAAATTACATGTTGATGAAGTCCTGAAGGACTGGGGCTTCCATGGGTGTGGCTCCTGCCCTACTCATCCTTTCCTTGGAACTATGGAAAGCAGTAGATGAGGAAGCTATTCTCTGTCTGCTCATTAGCCCCAGGAAACACATCCCTGGAGGCTAATTAGTGGCTCCAAGTGCCAGCATTCATCCTTATGCTATCCCTCCCCAAAATCTCTATTCTAGAAGTTTGATCCTGACACAAAGTGGAAAATGAGTCCTCTAATTGGAGCTACAGAGTGGGGGGAAAGACAGAAAGATCAGAAAATGTTTTACTAAAAATTATATTTACATATGTACATATACATGTTATATGTGTATATGTGTATGCATGTGTATATATATGTGTGTGTAGATGTGTGTGTGTGTGTGTGTGTGTGTGTGTATAGGGAACTCCTGGGTAAGGAAACTCTCTTTACTAATGTAGGTTGTTTTCAATTTAGAACCTTAGAGATTTGCCTTAGCACTAAGAGGTTAAGTGATTTATTTGTATGTGTGAAATTCTAACATGTATGAAATTCAGAACTTGAAAGAATCTAAAGTATTCCTTAAGTGTTTCATTTTGTTGTGGTGGTTGTTCAGTCATTTCAGTCACGTCCAACTCTTCATGACCCCATTTGGGGTTTTCTTGCCAAGGACACTGGAGTGGTTTACCATTTCCTTCTCCAGCTCATTTTACAGATGAGAAGACTGAAGCCGACAAGATTAAGTGACTTGTGGGGAGGCTCACATAGCTTGTCTGAGGATTTAAACTCAGAAAAATGAGTCTTCCTGATGCCAGGCCCAGGACACTGTCCATTCCACCACCTAGCTGCCCTAGATGTTTCATTAAGCTATAGCAATTAAAACATTCTATACAAAATGCAACTCTCAGTGGTTTCATGTAATGGAAAAGAACTGGGAGTCTGAAGAATTGGTGCTTGTCTCCACATTATCACAAATTAACTTTGGGATATCAAACAAATCAACCTGTGACTCTCTCTGCCTTGGTTTCTTCATGAGAGTTTTAAACTAGATCATCTCTAAGGTCCCTTCCAAAGCAAAGATTATACATTATTTTAGGGTCGTTGTTTACCAGTCACTCTCAGAACTAAAATTATACAGCATTAAGTCTGAACAGCATAAGTTAAGTATGGAAAAACAAATGCCAGAGTTAGGCCTCCCTGGACCTCACCTTTTCTCAGACCTTTGAAGATATTCAGTATTCTCCTTCCTAGGTGAGGTGAGCAGATATAGAAGCCTTAAAGCTGGCCAAGATCAATAGACAACACCAGTCCCCATAAACACTTCTTGACTGGAGCGTAGCAGTAGACAAAACTGCTATAGAAGGAGTTTGTTTCTGTTGCTCTCTCAAATTCATTTTTTTAAACTCCCCTCATTCTCCACTTTTTTCCACCTCCAGTATCAATAGTTTCCTCTTTTCCAGAAGTCTTGTTCTTAATTATCAAGTAATTTTCATATAGATATTAGAAGATGACTAAAAGTGTTACCCTTCCCCAATGAGTATTGTGAGGCTGAGATACCAGAAGCCTTTGTAACCAAAATAAGTTAATCTCTGAAAGTAGAATTTCAAGAGTCATGACTGGTTGGTGGAAGAATTAAGAAAGAAGAGATTGCTGGTCCTCCTTAATTTACTCTATGTAGGTAATAACCTAAAGCACCTAAATGAAGATTAATTCTTCCTTCACCAACTAAAGTCACTTAGACTATTGCTTTTTAAGCAGAATGATTTATACCACTGAATACTTCAAGCAATAAAGAGTCAAACCCTGCTTCAGGGTAATGTTCCCCTATAGAGAGAATCCACAAATATCAATTCATTCAACCTTTCACTTATATTTACAAAAAGTATTTGACTATATCATATAATTTGAAATTTTCCCAGTGGAAAAGGATAAATTATATAATCTTAGAAACTGAGGACAAAACAATCTTCTCAACAGTTTCAAGGGAAACCAAAATGAAATAGTGATTTGAAATCATGCCATATACAGATGGAGGAAGCCAGGTGGTGCCGTGTGGTTCTTGAGTTAAGACCTCAGTTCAAATCAATCTTCAGACTCTGGTTCTGTGACCCTGGGCAAATCATCCCATTTGCCTCAGTTTCCTTCTCTATAAAAGGATCTAGAGAAGGAAACAGCAAAGCCCTCCAGTATCTCTGCCAAGAAAATCCTAATGGACACTGAAATGATTGAATAACAACCACACATATAGATCAGTTAAAGGAACTGATCCAAAGAGGATTTAGTGATGAATCACAATGGTTGTCTTAACATACCTGAAAGATTGTCATGTAAAAGGATAAGACAAGTTTTGTGTGGCCCCTGAGGTCGGATCACAGGAGCATGGGTAGAAAGTAGAGGGAGGAAGACTTCAGTTCAATAAAAGTAAAAGATCTTCATAATTAGAGTTGTGCCAAAATGGATTGAACTGCCTTGGGAAGCAATACATTCCAGATCTTTGAAGGGCTTCCAGCAGAGGCTGGTCAGCTACTTTCCTGGGGTGTCCTGTTCAGACATGGGTTGGGTTGGACAAGATAACACCTCTGGTCATTTCTAGCTCTGAGATTCTGTTCTTCCATTCTCAACTAGGAATTTAGTTCTACTTTTAGAATGAGTCATTTCCTGTAAGGATCAATAGTTACTTTGTAGGTATTTTTACTCTGAAATCTTTTTATACTAAGTTAACTATGACTAAATTAACATAACTAATATTTAATTTGCAGTAAGCAGTTCATATCAGTACATTCAAGCCTTGGTACTCCAGGCAGATGGAGGAAAATGAAAGAATGAATAATCCAATTACCATTTATAGTTATGTTTGGAATTGAGGGGTTTTTTTTAAATATGTTTGTATTTGCCTATTTTAAAGAGTGAACCATGCTATAGATGATAGTGAGTTAGCCTCAGAACCAGGAAAACAGGTTTGTGTTTCATCTGACACATACTGACTATGTAGCCCTGGCCAAGTCACTTGAATCCAGCTGTCATATTTCCCACTGGAGTGTTCTCTTCTCTAGACCCAACATCTTCAGTTCTTTAGACTATTCTTATTATGATATGGAATCATGGTCCTTCATCATTCCTGTCTGTCCTCCATTTGCATTCCAATTTATCAATATCCTTTCTTAAAATGAGCTACCCAGACCTGAACACAATACTCCCTATTAGGTTTAGCAAGGACAGAGGAATGCCTCTTCCCAGAAGTTATGCCTCTCTTAATGTAATCTTAAATTGTATTAGCTCTTTTGGGGGTGACAACATTCTTGCCAACTCATATTACACTTGCAGTTGACTGAAACTCCTATTTCTTATCCAGATAACTTGATGCTTAACCACATATCCTCTATCTTATACCTAGGAAGTTGATTTTTTTTGTACCCAAGTATAAGACCTCAGGTTTATCCTTACTGAATTTCATTTTATTAGATTTTGCCCAATTCTCTAGCCTGTCAAGAGCTTCCTGGCACTATTATCTAATATGCTATCTCTCACAGATTTGTGTCATCTACAAATTGGTTGAACATGTAATCTATGCCTTTATTTAAGTCACTGATAAAAAATGTTGAATAGCTAGGGGTTAAGCATAGCTCTTCAGGGAACCCCATACTAGACCTTACTCAATATTAAAATTGAACCATTAACAACTACTCTTTGAGTCTGACCATTCAATCTATTCTGAGTCCAATTGTAACATCATCTAATCCAGAGGTGCCAAATATGCACAACACTCCCAATTGTGGCCCAAATCAGATAAAAATGTAATTGGTAAATATTTAATAAAATAAGAAAAAATACAACAAAGCATAGGTAATATTACATTTAAAACTAAATCAATATGTGATCTACAGGGATCCATATGTACAATTTATCAGTCCCTCTTTCTATTTGAGTTTGACAACACTGATCTGATTCCCCACAAGATTAGAATAAGATTTATTTTTTAAATGCTTTGCTTAAATCTAAGTGAACTCTATGTATAACATCCCCCTCATCTACTAATCTTATATTCCTATCAGAAAAAGGAAATAAGAGTTGTTTAGCAAAATGTTTTGACAAGGCCCTATTGGCTCTTCATGTAATCATAACTCTCCTTCCCTAGACGTTCACCACCTTTAATGATCCAACCTAGCATTTTCCCAGTAATCAAAATCAAGCTTACTGCCTTATATTTTGTGTAATACTATGTTTTCTTCCCTTTCTTGAAAAACAGGATAACCTTTGCCCTTCTCCAAGGTTATGATGTCTTTTTCATTGTCCACAGTCATTCAAATATCACTTACACAGTAGCAGAGCTATCGTAACTGCTGTTTCTTTTAGCACCCAAGAATGCAGTTTATCTGAGTTAGGTTACTTGAGTGCATCTAGAGGAGGTAGGTGTTCTCTTATTATCTCCTTAGCTACTTATCTTGAGTATCAACTCCCTGTTAGAAATTTCTATTTTGTTATTTCCTGTACAAACGCCATTCCTCTTAACACAGAATCACAGGATCATTTTTAGATTTAGAGATGGGAGGGAGCTTAGAGACCATCGAGTTCAACTCTCCTAAGTTTACAGATGAGGAAACTGGGGTACAAAGAGCTTAAGTGAGTTGCCTGGGATGACATAGCTCCTGGCCTCTCTGAGGCAGGATTTAAACTCAGGTCTTCCTGACTCCAAGCAATACACTACATCCACCATGCTACCTAACTGCCAAAAAGAAAAGCAATATTTGATATTCAATATTCAATAAATATTTATAAAGTCCTTCCTATATGTCAGTCAACTTGGTGGCACAGTGGATAGAGCACTGCATTAGGAATTGGAAAGACTCATCTTCCCAAGTTCAAATCTGGCCTCAGATACTTACTAGCTATGTGACCCTGGGCAAGTCACTTAACCCTGTTTGCCTCATTTTCTTCATCTACAAAATGATCTGGAGAGAGAAATGAAAAAACCACTCCACTATTTTTGCCATGAAAAACTCAAAGAGGGTCATGAAGAGTAGGACATAATGGAACAACAATGTGCCAGGCACTGTGTTAAGCACTGGGGTATATAAATAAGATAAAGTAAGATGGTATTTGCCCTCAAGGAGCTTACAGTCCCACGGGGGAAGACAAAATAAAAAAGCATCTGGAAAGGGATGGGGTACACATGGGGCATCTTGTTCTGTGGAGTACAAACCAAATAGAAATGTAAATGAAAGTAGAAAATGAACTGGAAAAATCTAAATCCTTCCTTCTATAAAGGAAAGCTTTGAGTAAAACTCAAAGTAGTGCTCCACCTTCTAATCCTCCAAATAAAAGGGAGCGAAGGCTGAGAGCTGAGAAGGTGTCTGAGGAGGTAAGACTGAGTTAACTACATGGTAATGAGATTTTAAGTGATCAGCTTATCCTGGGAAGGGCATCTCATCTGGGGGTGTTCAAACCAAGCCGTGTTGTAGATGAATAGTAGAGAATTGAGCAGCTCTGCTTTCTTTCTGTTGTTGGAGAATCAAAGTTTGAACCCAGGATCATGTGTGACCCTAGACAAGTTTCTCCGGACCTAGGTGTCCTCATTGGTAATTGAGCCAGATGATCTCTAAGAGTCCTTCTAGTTTTAAATCTTGTCACCTTTGGATCAAACTCTATAAATAATCTTGAATTTGCATTATAGTAGAAAACACCATAGATGTGTTACCCCATAGTACCAGGTAGGCAATATTCTTATAGGTTCATGTAGTAATAAACAAGTGAGCAGAGGGCTGCTATGTGAGATGACTTAAGCAAAAACCAGGAATTAGCATCTAAATGGAAGGATTTGTAGCAGATCTCTTCTCATTTCACCTGCTTTCCCAGTAGTGAAAAGGCTAAGAAAAAAAAAAGTAATGAGTCTAGAGGGAGGAGAAAAAGCTGGATCTTTGTTTCCTGAATAATATAGATTTCTTTTCTTCATATCTTCATTCTTTCAGCAGATATTTAATAAATTACTGCTATGTGTAAGTCATTGGGCTGGATGCTAAGAATGCCATGATAGATAGGACAAAGACCACCATTCTCATAGAGGTTACAACTTAATGCGGGCCATAAAATGCACATGAATAACCATGACAAAATAGAAACTAAAATGAGTACAAAGAATATGTCCAGACAAACTGTCACAAAAAAATTGAGAAGGGAGACAGCATTTTCAGCTGAGATGAGGGGAAGGGAAGTAAAGAAGGAGCTTAGGGAGGAGGACTGTTACCTGACGTAGGCCCTGAAGAAAGAGATATGGGAGGAAAGTCCATGACAGGAATAGGATAAGTTATAAACAAAGGCACAGGAACCAGAGAGGTAGGAAAAAGGATGTAGGATGAAGAAGTATGTAAAGGCTAGGTGGTACAGCGTGTAGAGCACTAGACCTAGAGTAAGGAAAACTCATTTTCCTGAGTTAAAAATCTGTCCTCATACAATTATTAGCTGTGTGACCTTGGGCAAGTCACTTAAACCTGTTTACCTCACTTTCCTCATCTGTAAAATGAGTTGGAGAAGGAAATGGCAAACCACTCCAGTGTCTTGGCCCAAACAGGGTCACAAAGAGTCAGACACAACTGAAAAACACACAGCATTAAAGGAATAGGATAAGAATGGAAAGGCATATGCAAGTAATATTTGGGATGCCCTTGAACACCAGAATCAGGAACTTAGATTTTTTCTGTTGGTAAGGCATCTGCAGCGGTTTAGAATCCCAAACACATTAAACCTACACTGTCTTACATTTTGCTCCTTCTGCTAAATTGAGACGTTACTATTTTATGACTTTTATGTTCAGTCTTAAGTCATAATTTCCCATTCTGTGCACTTAAGTCAATAAACCAATAAGCAATTATTACTATGTCCCAAGTACTGTGCTAAGCCTTCACATATGTTGGAAAGCAAACGGCAGTCCCTTTTTACAAGTGAGAGAGAACATGTAAACAAGTATGTGCAAACAAGGTCTATAGAGGAAAAACTGGAGGTAATCTCAGAGGGAAGGCATTAAGATTAAGAAAGACTGGGAGACACTTGTTGCAGCTGTGACTTGAAGGAAATCAGGAAAGCCATGAAGGAGAGATGAGGGAAAAAAGAGTTTCAGAGATGCTGGACAGCCAGTGAAAATGTCTAGAGAAAAGAGACCAGTGTCACCACATGTCAAAGTACCTGGAGAGGAATAAGGTATAAAGATCCTGGCAAGGTAAGAAGGGGTCAAGTTATGTCTTTAAAAGCCGAACAGAGCACTTTTTATTTGCTCTTGGAGGTAATAGAAACCCTGGAGGTCATTGAGCAGAGGAGTGACCTGGTCAGACCTACACTTCAGGAATGTCAATTTGTAAGCTAAGTGGAGAATAAAGTAAGATTTGAAGAAGGGAGACTAACTGGAAGATGACGGCAATGGTCCAAGTGGGAGGTGATGAGGGCCTGTTCCAAGATCATAGCAATGTCAGCAAAACCCTTTCTGCAAGAGGGATTATGAAACAAAGGAACTTGGCAACTGATTGGATATGGGGGGTGATGGGGGAGAGGTAGTGAAAGAGAGAGAGAGTAAAAAGTTGAGGATGACTCCTGAATTACAAGCCTAGGTGACTTGGAGGATATCATTGACAGTAATAAGAAAGTTAGGAAGGGGGATGATGAGTCCAGTTTTGAACTTGTTGAGCTCTACAAGATGTCCAGTTCAAGATATCCAACAGGCAGTTAGAAATTCTAGACTGGAGGCCAAGAAAGGGGTTAGGATGTGAGATGTGAGAATCATCAATCAGCACAGAGATGACAACTGAACTCATAGATCCTGATGAGATCACCAATCAAAATAGTAAAGAGGGAGAAGAAAACAGGATCCAGGACAGAGCCTTTGACAGCTAGTTAACAAGGGTGAGCTGAACAAGGATTCAGCAAAGAAGTCTGAGAAAAAATGGTCAGACAAAGTAGAAGGAGAACCAGGATAGAGTAGTCACAAAAATATAGAGAAAAGCAGGCATTATAGAAGAGGGTGATCAGCAGCATCACAGGCTGCGGTGAGGACTGAGGAAAGGCCATCAGATTTGTTGGCCTTTAATTAAGTGATCATTGATTGGTAGCTTTGAAGGGAGCAGTTTTAGTTGAATGATGAGGTCAGAAGCAGGACTGCAGAGAGTTAAGAAAAGAGTAAGAGGACAAAGGCAGACAACTTTCTCTAGGAGTTTAGCCACAAAATAGAGAAAAGACAATAGCTAGTGGGGATGGACAGTTCAAGTGAGGGTTTCTGAGGAAGGAGGAGACATGAGCTTAAGCAGCTAGCTAACAGGGAGAGACTGAAGCTAAGTGAGAGGGGGTATGATATAGGGGGCAATTTGCTGGAGAAGGTGAGATAGAATGTGATCACTTGTGCATGTAGAGGAGTTTGTCGTGGAAAAGACATTTTTTTAATTTTTTAAAATTTTATTTTTTTATTAAAATTTATTAAATTTTTTATTAAATTTTTAAATTTTATTTTAAATCTATGAAATAAAACAAGCATTTCTATAATGTAGTAGAATAAAAAAAGATTATTGCATGTGAACTGCAAATCTATTATGCACAATTTGCTATTCTTTTAAAATATATAATAAAGCTATGATGTAAATTTCTTTTTTCCTTTTTTGTCTTCCCTACTGCCCTGCCCAGCCCTAGATATGGCTACCATTAGACACACACACACACACACACACACACACACATATGTTTGAGGAGAGAAAAAAGAAATTTACATGATAATTTTGTTATACATTCAAAAAGAATGGCAAGTTGTACATAAATTGAGTTTCATGTGCAATCTTTTTTACTGTATTGTTATTAAAATGCTTAAATTAAAAATAAATTAAAATTTTTAAATGTACATATATTTATGTATTTATATATATATATGTACATATAATCATTCTATACATACTTCTATTTGTCAGTTCTTTCTCTGTATACAAATAGCATCTTCATAAGGCCTCTGTAGTTAATTTAGGTATATATAATAATTAAAATGACTTAGTCGCTCAAAGTTGTTCTTAAAACAATATTGCTGTTACTATATACAATGTTCTCTTGGTTGTATTCATTTCACTCATAATTTCATAAATGCCACTTCTTATGAAACAGAAATGAAAGAATAAATAGGTATCTGAGTGATGTAAGATAAAAAAGGGAAAAGATGGAGCTCTTGGCAAATGATCTCAATTATTTCAGTAAAATGCAAAGAGAAATTATCACCTGGGGCAGGAAGTAGGGGGAAGGGAAAGCCATGGGAAGTTTGTGGAAGAATGAACAGGTTCCGAAAAGTCACTGTGGTAAGTAGGATAGTAATTTGCTTTCTTGTTCAGTCATTTCAGTCATTTACGACTCTCCATGACCCCATTTGTGGTTTTCGTGACTAAGACACTGGAGTATTTTGTCATTTCTTTCTCCAGCTCATTTGACAAATGAAGAGACTCAGGCCCACTTGAGGGTTAAGTGAGTTGTCCAAGGTCACACAGCTAGTAAGTGTCTGAAGTCAAACCTGAACTCAGGTCTTCCTAACTCCAAATCTAGCACTCTATCCACCGTGCCACCTTGCTGCTCCAAGCAAGGTGATTTGGGTAAATTTGTCACAGTAAGAGCCCAGTTGAGATTATGTAACATAAACTCTTGGTGGACCCAGTCATTATTCTCTATTCAAGCAAGATTATTCTTCAAGAAACAAGGCCCCTTCTCCCTTCCAACATTAATCTTCAATTTGTGCTTCTCATAAATTTTTTTGCTCTAGCTATCTACATGTGTATAATATTCCAACTGTATGTTTCCTCCTATTTGGCATAATCCTCTGTGCACAGTAGGTGGTCAATAAATCTTTGTCAAATTTAGTTGAATTCGTTAGGTACAGTAAAAATCATTCAAATTGAAAGTTATAATTTGGAGTTGTGGTGATTCCATCTGGCCTGAGCTGATGTTTAATGTTGCACTCTCTCTGAAGGCAAAATTTTGCAAAGCAAATTAACTGCATAAATAATATGGAGGAGGTGGAGGTGGGTATTTAACATAATTAATAGAACAAACTCTTTTCAAATACTTTAGTAACATCATGCACCTTCAAACTGTTTTAATTGGCATTGGGTTTTAAAGCAGACTTAGGAGGCCTTTTGTCTGGCAAGACTATGTTAGCAGCTAGTTTCCATTAGTGTATATAGTTGAATGTGACCTTGGGCAAGTGATTTAATTTCACCAGTCCTCAGTTTTCTGATCTATAAAATTAGGGAATTGATATAAACTACCTCTGAGGTCCCTTCTAGTTCTACAATTTATATTGTCAAAGTAAATAAATACTATATGTCAAATAACCAGGTGGTGAAACAGAGTAGTTGCTATTAATAAATTTGAAAGCAAGATAAAGAAAAATTAGAATGATCTCCAATAAAGAAAAGTAGAAAATATCATCAAGGAGAAAAAAGAGTGACTGGAGATCTGGAAATAGCATAAATGAATGAAAAAGAGGTTTTAAAGACTTGTGTTGGGTGTCTAAGACAAAGAGTGAAGGATAGGAGCACAACTTGGTAGTGATAGCATTCTGATAGCAGATAATGGAAGGCATAACTATGTAACTAATGTTTGGTTTCTGTTTGTCTAATAAAAAGAACATTTTGGGGGGAAAATAGAACAAAACTAGTTAACCAGGAGTTGAAACTCAAGATGAGTAGTAGTAACTAAGCTTCCCTTGGTGAGTTGAAGTCATCAGACACAAACTATATTTATGGGTACAGAATTAATTTGGGAGCATTGCTGCTGAATAACTGCCAATGATTTTTGAATCATTAAGAGCAAGGGATATGCCACAGAAATGGAGATGAACATATGTCCCAGCTTTCACAAAGGTGAATCAAGTTTATTCTTTGAATTTAGAGAGCTGTGAGTCTAACTTTGGTTCCTGACAGAATTCTAGATTACATTATTAAAAAGATGATTTGTGAGCACTGAGAAAGGAGAACAACCATCACTAAAAGCCTACATTTATTCATTAAAAACGAGACATTCCAAAATAAACTAATTTCCTTTCTTGACAGGGTTACTGGACCCCTGTTTCAGAGGAATGCCATAAACATAGTATACCTTTATTTCAACAAGTCAAATTATTTCATGATATTTTTGTGGAAAAGCGAAAGGCTCATCATCTGGCTAATGGAAGTTAGGTGTATTCAGGGCCGATGGACCAGATGAAAAGAGCGATGATGCTTGGTATTAATAATTCACATGCATACAGTTTGATAGAGGTTTGATAAACACTTTACATACATATTTCATTTGATACTCACAATGTTCCTATTAGATAAATGCTATTATTATACCTACTTTATAGACAAGAAAACTGGGGGTGAGAAAAGGCAAGGGATTCATTCATCTAGAGTCACACACCTAAGAAGGGTTGAAGAAAGGATTTCAACTCAAATCTCACTGACTTAAAATCCGCACTGCCTCAGATTAATGACTCTGTGATAAACTAGAAGGAAGTCGCAAATAGAAAGCTCCTAAGGGCTTTGTCCTTGGTTTCGTTCTATTCATTTACAACTGTTAATAGGAAGAAGGCTTAGGTGTATGTTTCTCAAATTTAGAGATGACATGAAACTAGATAACTGGCACACTAGATGACAGACCTGAACTCCACAATGGTTTCAATAAGCTAGAACATGAGGCCAAGTCTAAAAAGACAAAACTTAATCGGGATAAGAATAGTTAATAACAGCTAACATTTATATAACATTTGCTATGTATGTATAGACATTGTATTAAGTGCTTTACAACTATTTCATCTGATCTTTACAACAGCCCTGTGAGGCAGATGCTGTTAGCATTATTTTGTGATAAGGAAACTGTGGCAAATAGAGGGTAAGTAGCTTGCCCATGACACACAGCTAGTATCTGAAGTCAGATCTGAAAGCAGGTCTTCCTAACTTCAGGGTCCAACCTTCCATCCACTGTATCTCCGGGGTTCAGGAAATTAACTGAAAAAGCAACTTTTGAGGAGGCATGTCTTCTTTTCATGCAATAAAATAATACTAATTTGATAGAGGTTGTAGAGGTATCTAGCCCATACCTGAGTAGAAATTCCTTTTATAAAATCCCTGAAAAGTATTCATCTAGTCTCATGCTATCAAACTCAAATAGAAACTAATTTAGAAAACTACAGATTAATATTATCTATGTTTTATTATATTTTATTTATTTCATTAAATATTTCCTAATTATATTTCAATTTAGTTCAGGCTGAACTCAGGATGGGCTGGATATTTTCTATCTCTTACCTAAGTCTAAAACACACAACAACTCAGTGCTTTTTGAAATGTATTTTTCAGAGATATTACAGGTTTCAGTGACAGACTACTGCAATAAAATGAATATCGCAATAAAGTGAGTCACATGATTTTTTTGTTTCCCAGTGCATATTCCAGTTATGTTTATACTCTACTATAGTCTATTAAGTGTACATTAATACTATATATATATATGTATATCCCTTAATTAAGGTATTATTATATAACTTCATGCTAAAAAATGCTAACCATCA
Source organism: Potorous gilbertii (assembly GCA_028658325.1). NCBI lineage: Eukaryota > Metazoa > Chordata > Mammalia > Diprotodontia > Potoroidae > Potorous > Potorous gilbertii. The sequence continues at coordinate 420,057,373 of CM053771.1, forward strand.
AATGAGTCTTCAGAGATTCATAAACTTTTTGTTAGTGGAGGGTCATACCTCAATGGCTGCGGACTGATCAAGGTGGTGGTTGCTGAAGGTTGGGTTGGCTATCTCCATATCTCAAAATAAAACAGCACTGAAGCTTGCTACATCAATTTACTATTCCTTATATTTGAATACTTAGAGACCATTGTAAGATTATTAATTGATCTAATTTCAATATTGTTGTGTCTCAAGGAATAGGAAGACCCATGGGGAGGAGGAAAAATGGGTCAGTGGAGAAGTCAGAATACACACATTTATCAATAAAGTTCACCATCTTACATGGATGCAGTTCATGGAGCCCCAAAACAACTATAACAGTAAAAATCAAAGCTCACAGATCACTATAACAGATGTGATAATAAGGAAAATGTTTGAAATATTGCAAGAAGCACCAACATGTGACTCAGAGACATGATGTGAGCACATGCTGTTGGAAAAATGGCACTGACAGACCTTCTCGATGCATGGTTGCTACAAACCTTCAGTTCGAAAAAAACACAATATCTACAAAACACAGTAAAATGAAACACAACAAAAATGAGGTATGTCTGTGATCTGTTTCTCCTCAGAATATTGAGAAACATGTCGTTACATCAAACTGACATCTTCACTCTATGAAATCCCCACCTGTTGCTCCCAGCTCTGTCCTTTGAGACAAAGCAAAGCAAGTCTCTGAAATCACAGCCCTTCAAACGCTTGAAGACAGCTGTGTCCCTAGTCTTCTCTACAATAAATATTCCTTCCATCCATTTTCAACAGCACCATGATCTCCCACTTCTATATATATTCTAATTTGTCTATGCAATCTTATAAATAGCATTAGCAGTTTGCAATTTGAAAACTACACCATGAGATGACATGACTAGACCATAAAATGATATCAGTAGTTCTATAGCATTAAGTACAGCTTTCAATGCTACTTTCTGATAAATGTTGTTACCTTTTTGCTTTAGATGAGAAAACTAATACATAGTGAGAGGGACTTGGCAAAGATACTGGAGTGGTTTGTCATTTCCTTCTCCAGTTCATTTTACAGATGAGGAAAATGAGACAGTGTTAAATGATTTGCCCAGAGTCACACAGCTAGTAAGTTTCTGAAGGTAGATTAGATATCTACAGTCAGTAGTCAAGCCAGGGAGAGAACCTAATACTCCTGGCCTATGCCATTGCCCTTAACCAGAACTCTTTCCCTAAAGTGAAGTCAGGTTCTAAACAAGAATTCCTTTAGGTTTCACTAATCAAAGGTGTCATTTTAAACCAGACTTAGAATTTTACTGCTTTTTTACTAGCTGAGGTCACTTGGGAATTTGATTTTATTTCATTATGCTTGATTATAAATTTTTCCACTGTCAAAACATAATGCAGTTGGCAGTCCTTGCCCCGGAGCACCTCAGAACTAATTCAGCAAGAGAAATTTAATCCTATCTTATTCTGATTTAGTTTGGAGGATTCACTGAAAGTAACATAAAGGAGGAAGATGGGAACCGTGCTGCATGTATTGTTTTTAGTTCTTCATTTTATTCTTTTCCCAAAAGCAATTATCTTTCATGGCACTGAGAAATCTATTACCTGAGCTTATGGAAGATTTTGGGGTTATCACAAAAATACTATTCTTGCTTTGACTGGAAAAAAAAATTGAGATCACTTTAGACTAAGTTCAACATAGAAAGACTGGTCAGCTTGAAGGATTTTAAGAGGAAAGAAAAGAAATATCTTTAGTCTGTGCTAAAGGATGATCAGTACGCAAACATTTTAATTTCTCTCACCATGTCTAAGGCATTATCTTAGATGTTCCTCAACTCTTTTTCTTAACTTAAAGCCATTCTTTTATGCTTATCTCTGGATTAGGAGAAAATATATAGAATCACTGGATTCTGAGAAATAGAAACTTACTTTGAGGATCTTAGAAGTCTAATTCCTAGCATCTTGGGGCCATTTTGTTGTTTAGTCATTTCAGTTGTGCCTGAATCTTTGTGACACCATTCTGGGGTTTTCTTGGCAAAGATTCTGGAGCAGTTTGTCATTTCCTTCTCCAGTTCATTTTACAGATGAGGAAAATGAGACAGTATTAAATGACTTGCCCAGAGTCACACAGCTAGTAAGTTTCTGAAGCTAGATTTGAACTCATCAAGATGAGTCTTCCTGACTCCAAGCCCACCATTCTATTCAATGTACCACCTCTTACATGGCCTCTAATCCAACCCCTCCCATGTAAGTTTTACATGTGATATAGGCTCACATCTGCCAGCCAATCATTTGCCAGAAGCTGACTTGTCCAGGGTCATTCAGTGACTACATAGATGATGGAGGATTTGAACTCTGGTCTTTCTCCCTCCAAGTCTAGTGCTCTATCTACTATCCCACATTGCTTTTCCAGTACTTTGTCTAGCTCCATCATGGTTAATGGGGTTCTACCCCTTCACCCTTTCAAGATCTACTAAGTAGGTGAGATTCACCCTTTCAAGATCTACTAAGTAGGTGAGATTCTGCTTTTCTTAACCTATAAATAACACACATGTGCGCATGCACATACACATTCCATTGCTCTTCAGTGCTAATCACAAAGATACATGTTTCACAGCTAGAAAAGGAGTCTAGAAAAGAAGCAATTTGGCCATATTTTTAAATCTTACCCAGGATGGGATCCCTTTCAGGAATGGCAAGATTATGGACAATTAAGCAAGAGTTTTACCTGTGTAATTCACACACACACAGACCCCTCCTATTATTTTTTTTTTTACTGGGCAAGGTATTAAATGAAAATAATGAGGTAATGATAATTTCCCAAATGGAGATTTCCCATTGTGATTACATTAGACATAGGATAGCTTTCTTATATTACTGTTTGGAGGATGGAAGGAGTAGAGGGAGTGTATTTGGGTGTTTGTACCAACAAGTATTTATAGGAATCCTAAAAAGATGGGAGGAGGATGTTCTTCAATTCAATATAAAATTTATTTACTAAGGGTCCACTGAACTACAAACTAAGAACAGAAAGAAGGAAGGAAAGAAGGAAAGGGAGGGAGGAAGGAAGGAAGAAACAACAACCTACAATTATAATGGGGATGAAGAAGGGAAGAGAAGGGAGGTGGTAACAATCTGTAAACATATAAGCAAATACAAAACCTAAACAAAGCAATGTGGTGGACAGGATGAAATGGGTAGTGCCAATAGAATAATGAGGAAATTCATCTTATAGGATGTGGCCCTTGAGTTTTGCCTTGAAATTGGAGATTGTAAGTTGGGGGTGAGAAAGAAGACCACTTCGGGAATAGGAGACAGCCTGTACACACAAAAAAACCCCCAAAAATAGAATATAGAGCTTGGGAACTCACAAGTAGGGGAATTTGGCTGGAAAGCGAAAAGGGTAACATGCAATAAAGCTAAAGAGGGAGGCTGGGACCAGATTGTGAAGGGTTTTAGAATCCAACAAAAAATCTGAATTGCCCACCTGTAAGTGGTAAACATCTGTGTAGTAAATATCAAACCATGATTCAAACCGAGGCCCTCTTACTCTAATCCCAGGGTACTGTCGCTACACCATGGCTGTCTCTCCAAGTATACAAATGGTGGAAAACTGATAAATTAACTAAGATATTGTTTACACCAGATATCATAATAATATATTTCAAACACAGATTAAAATGGCCAATGTATATTTGAATCACGCTATGGCCATCAATAAGAGGCTTCTTCATTGAAAGATTATTACATGGCTGACTCCAGTATTTAATGGTGCAGCCCAAGAAATATTTACTAAAGATATTAAGCACTTATCAGCAATTTGTATCAAGACTTCCTGTCTACAGGATTGAAACAAAAAAGCAGTGACTTCTCCATGCCCCCAGACAACTTTCTAAGCCTATAAATTGCAAAGAAATTATTTATCTGCATCAATAAAAGGGACTTTCTCTTGAGAGATCCCTAGAGCAATAGAATACCAAGGCAACAACCTCTCCACACACCCCCACCTCCAAAAGAGAAAAACTTTATGGAAGCCGCATAGAAAAGTTATTTTCTATCAAGAAAGCCACATAGAAAAGCTATGAGTATACAAACATTACAGAGGGGAAAAAAGCAGTGTAATCTTTTTTTAAAAGTGCTAAGTTCTCAGCAATTTACCTAGGAATCTATCAACCCCTCAGGATTGCTTTCATAATAAGCAAAAGAGATAATTTCTAATAAATTAGTACAAATTTTAAGGAAATCAATACAAACTCATAAAATGGTATTCTGGAAGCATTGAAAATATCATGGCTCTAGAGTAACTTAAAGGGAACTGTGAATTGAAGTAACATAGATATAACATGTCATAGTTACTTTGTGTTATTGTTGTTATTCATTTATCAGTAAGGCAATCAAACAGGCGGAGTAATGTAGTTTTAATGGGCCAGGGCTCTAGTCCCTGCTGTCCCGTTAACTTCCTATGTTACCCAGACACAATTTCTTCATGAAAAAAATGAGCGAGGAACCAACTCTAAGTGATCTCTAAACATTCTTCCTACATTCTATAGTTCTAAGTATTTAACTAATCTTTTCCAACTCATCCCAACAACCATCAAGGTAAAAAACAGTAGATAGCACATCTAATGGTTCTAGTGTATCTTGTTAGCTTTTTCTCTCTTTCTATTCTGCCCAAAGAACCTCTTAAAATTATTAGTAGAAAGTTAAACTTTTTAAGCAATTGCAGCTACAACTGGTTCATTGAAATAGGCAAATATCACAACCTATGTGTTTGAACCAGTCAAATTTAAATGTGTTCTTTGAAGGGAGCAGGAAAAAAAAAGATGATAGGTCAAAGAATTTTAGAACTGAAAAGAGATATTGAAATAAATCATTAGGCTACTTGCTGAATTCTGCATGAAGAGACAAAAGGAGGCATCAAAGAAAGAAATCAGACCTTGGGGATAATGGAATGGAGAAATAGAGAAGAAATGAACAGAAAAAAGAAGACCTCTATGAATATTTCCTTGTCCTCGCCTCTAGGCAGGGCACAGGTGTGGAGGGGGCACAGTATGACTTTCTCTTCTCAGACCTTGACTATGCCTTGGCTTGCACCTCTCATATGCATTTATAATTCCTTGTTGGGTTTTGCAATTATGTATGTATGTCATAACCCCTATAAACTATAAACTCCATGAGGGCAGGGATCATATCTCAATTTGTCTTTTTGACTTCCCCAGTGAGTATCTCAGCATTTAATAAATGTCTGTTCAATTTCTTGAATAGGTAAGTTCGAGTAAATAATTTTGACATTACTTCCAAGGTGAAAATTGTGAGGCTTTTTTTTAAAAAAATAGTGATTGGAATCTTTGGGGATTTTTCAGAATTCATTTTTATTTCCAGGTTTTCCAAGCTGACTTATCACTAGCACCCAGCACTCAGCACCCTCCTGTGTAATATCTCAATGAAAATTAATGAGAGAGGAAATCTCTTGAAAATTATTACATGAAAATTAAAAATCATTTAACAGTCAGGGGTGGGGAATGTGAAGCCTCAAGGCCTCAGGTGGCCCTAAAGGTCCTTAAGTGTGGTCCTTTGAACGAATCCAAACTTTACCGAACAAATCCCCTTAATAAAAGGATTTGTTCTGTAAAACTTGAACTCAGACAAAAGGCCACACCCAAGGACCTAGAAGAGGATATGTGGCCTTGAGGACGGAGGTTCCCCACCCCTAGAAGATAATTCATATCTGTATGGTACTATATGGCACACATATACTTGTATTGTGTTTATGCATGTGTATATGTGGGAGTATGAATACCTACACCTGAAACAGAGGGGTATATAATGGGCGAGAGGAGGTTGCAACACATACCAGCAAAAAAGAAGTATAAAGTAAATATTTGATTAGAAAAGGAGTCAGGTCAGCCATGCTGAGAACGGGTGATAAGGAATGAATAGCCTAAATGTGCTCCATTGGTATCCCCATATTTTTAATAGATCTAGAGGAGGATGTTAAGGAAATATAAGTAGGAAAGACCATGGTTAAGAGCCATTTCGGGATAAGAAGGAGTTAATGATTTTCAATCTGGCCCATTTGAGGAAATACGCACATCAAAAAGATCACAGCTGCATCAGAGTGTCAAAGGACACACACACACTCACACACACACACATACACATACACACACACATACACATACACACCCATATTCTCAACATCTTCCTTAGTTTACACTGGGATGTGGCCCATTTATTCAATCAATCTACAAGACTTTCTTAATCACCAACTATGAACTAGTCAGAAAGCTGGTCAACAAGTATTTATGAACTACTTATTATGTGCCGGACTCTGACCTAGGTTCTGAGAATTGAAAGACAATAACAAAACAGTCCCTGCCCTCAAGGAGTTTACTTGATAAAGGAAGAGATAGCAATTCATAAATGAGTGTATACACAGTAGATACGAAATGGAAACAAAATAATTTGGTTGCAGAGACTCTAATGGCTAAGGGGATTAGGAAAGGACTCGGGTAGTGCTTAAGCTAAACTTGAGAGAAACCAGAGGATTCTAAGAAGGAGGGGCAAGGAAAGAGTACATTCCAGGCAGGAGGGACAGCCAGTACAAACTCCTGAAGTTGGAGTGTCATCCATTTTCAAGGGAGACATGCTCATAGTCGAGTAAATGCAGAATATGTACAAAAAATACAAAGTGTAGAGTGTGAGACATTAACAACCAAAGGAATCAAGAAAGGATTCTTGGAGAAGTGGAGACTGAACTGAGATTTAAAGAAAGCTCAGGGTTCCACAAAATGAAAGTCAAAATGGAGAGCAACCCAGGGATAGGGAAACCCTGTAAAAAGGTATGAAGAAATGAGATAGAATGTCATGGGATGTCCACTAGGCAGTTGGTGATGTTATAATTGAAATTCAGGAGAGAAACTAGGGCAAGATATATAGAACATAGTAGAGTTAGTGCCTACTGACAAATGTTTGTTGGTTTGGAGGTGTCTGGATAAAGACAATAAATTAACCCATAAAACCTAATTAACTTATTATCTAGTGATCTCTATCAGCAGTGTCCAATGGAAGACCAGTCAAATCCCACTAAATAAACATAATTTCACTCAAAATATAGAAGTATTTATCTAAGCATGTCTATTATCAAGGGAAATTCCTAGCTCAGTATAAGCATATAACACTAATTATTCCCTATATGATGAGAATAGAATCCTTAATAGTAATCAATCAACAAATATTTACTAAGACCTACAGAAGGATGTACTGTTCAAATAATACAAGTCACGCATATATTTCTGCAAAGAAGTTAGCAATGGATAGCTTTTCTTGGGCCATGTTGGGTCTGTGCTAAAACAAGCTAACACAGACTTCCCAATTTTGGGAGGAGGGAAGAAGGAGGAAGAGGAGATTGAGGGAGAGAGGAAAGAGAAGGTTGGTCTTCTGTTTGGTCCTCCACCTCCCAGAAAACAAGCAACTCTTCTATGTACTGCTACCCACAGACAGTGAGAGAACTCATTACTTCTCTCTGATGCTGTATTCTCTCAAAGAAAAGAGAGGCAAGACAAAGAGGAAAGTCAAAAAGTTACTCTCAGCCACATATATTATTTTTTCCTAGACTGGTTAGAAGGTCCTAGTCATGTTTTTTGTTGTTGTTGTTGTTGTTGTTTTTGTTTGTTTTTGTTTTGTTTTGTTTTTGCTAGGACATCAGCCTGCTCAATTCTTCTCTCTTGAATACTGGGAGTAACACCTTTCCATGTACATTTCAAACTCCACTAGCTCTAATGCTCACTGCACCACCACCACCTCCAACACCTTTTTCCAAGAGATGAGTCAATTTTGAGTCAAAGATGCTCTATCTTATTCATGAACAGGTTTCCTCTTCCATCTAGTTAATCTGACTTGGGGAAAGCCATTTCCCTGCCCATTCCAAACAAGTAGAAGGAAACTTGATGTCAGTAGTAATTATACTACAACTAAAGACAAGGTTCAGCAGACTCCAAACATACTTCCCACTGTTAGTAGATTAGTACCACTAATTATTGTTTCTGCCATACCATAGTTAAATAGGCAAGTTCCTAAATATCAGAATGGTAGAAAAAGAGAACTTAGAAGAGTTGGTCTTCCCATAAAGTACCTCCTTCCAGAAACTGAGAGGTTGGAATTAAGTGGTTAAATTAAATTGTGTACAATAAGAGAATATTGATTGAGCAAAGCAGGTTTCTATGACTGAGAAAAGAGGAGACAGGGATCATGTATCTGATGCATGAAAGGACCCTAAACTTCAATAACATATTGTTTAACTGCTGTAATCTTCTGAAAAAGTGTGAGACCTCAAATTAACAGCACTGAACTGAGCTTAATAAATACGTTGCACAACATCATATCCACTTCTAAATCAATACTTAATTTTCTCATACAGTCAGCAGTGACCTCCATGCCTTTATTGGGCTTTGCCCTTGCAGAGTGCCAGTCTCTGTAAGTCTTAATATCCCCAAATGATCAAATGTGTCTTGAAATCCTCCCTAGCCAAATATAGACTGACATCCACACTTCCAAAAAAAACCATTATTCTCACAACATTCAACTCATATTGTGTCAACTCTGTCAGCTCTTCAAATGACAGCAAAAACAGACTGTCTGGAATTTAGAAACCGGCCTTGTTGATATTGCCGCCTGTGTATTTTTGAGCAGGGAAAAATTAGCTTTAAAAGACTTTACTGAGAGTAACAGAGTACGGGAGCCCAGTTCATCACAGACATGATCCCAAGCAGTGTTGTGCTGCTTGAGTTTCCTCCTTATTTTGTAGCCCTAGGGCTCTTGGCACCAAAGTACCGCCAGTCATGAGGGAAAATAACCTTTTTTCCCCTCAGTTTCAATTAACTCAACATATTCTGGAGTTTGAAGATGGGGATTAACTTTGAATTCTGGGAGGCTTCCATAATATTCTACTTCCATAATATTCATAATATTCTACTTTTGCAGTTTAATGTTGCCTACGATGTCATTTTTTTAAATGGGGGAGCAAATAAATTATTCCTCTTGATTTTCTCACTTACCATGTAAAAGAAGTGCTGATTTAACATTTCTTCAGACTGTAAGTTGAGGCAAATAAATGCTTTTTGCATAGTCAAAATGTTCTCTATACAAACTCCATGATGTATTTTAGGTGTTCATTGGGTCTGATCACATGCTGGTAAAAATATTTTGCTTACCTAGAAAAGACTGAAGCAAAGTATGCCCATTTGTGTGTATATATACATGGATATATGTCTCTCTCTCTCTCTCTCTCTCTCCATATATATATATATATATATATATATATATATATATATATATGTGTGTATATATATATATATATAATATATATATATATTCTGTATGTATATATATATATATTCTGTATGTATATATATATTCTGTATGTATATATATATTCTGTATGTATATATATATATGACTGTATATATCATCATCATCATCATTGCTAACATTTATATATCACTTACTATGTGTTAGGCACTATGCTAAGTGCTTTACAACTACTATCTCATCTGAGCCTTACAACAACCCTAGGAGATAGATACTATTATAATCCCCAATTTACAGATGAGAAAACTAAGGCAAATAGAAGCTATCTAGGTAGTAAGTGTCTAAGGCCAGACTTGAACTCTGGAGTCAGATTTCCTGACTCTAGGTGCAGCTCTCTATCCAGTGCACCACATATACATGTAGCAGGGGTAATAAAGGTGAATTCTTGATTTTCTGACTAAAAGTATCTACTGTGCAGTTGACCATGTATTCAGACTCCTAATAGCAGTGGATATATTTGGACTTGGAAGAAGGGAGACCTGGATTTAAATGTGGTTTCAGAGACTTACTAGTTATGTAACCCTTGAGGAAGTTAGGTGGTATAGAAGATAGAGCTCTGGGACTGCAATTGGGAAGACCTGATTCTTTGGATATTTAATAGCTGGGCAAGTCATTTAACTTGTATTTGCCACAGTTTCTTCAACTGTAAAATGAGTACTTGCCTCACATGACTATTTTGTGGACAAGCACATAGTAGACACTATATAAGATGCTCATTCCCCTTTAAAACCTCTCTGGGTCCAAAGCAACCAAGATTAGGAGGGAAGCAGAAAACTGGGAAAGAATTTTTACAACTAGTGTCTGTGATAAAGGTTTCATTTCCAAAATATATAGAGAACTGAGTCAAATTTACAAGAATACAAGTCATTCCCCAATTGATAAATGGCCAAAGGATATGAACAGGCAGTTTTCAGAGGAAGAAATTAAAGCAATCTACAGTCATATGAAAAAATGCTCTAAGTCTCTAATGATTAAAGAGATGCAAATCAAAACCACTCTGAGGTACCACATCAGACCTATCAGTTTGACTAACATAACAAAACAGGAAGATGATGAATGTTGGAGAAGATGTGACAGAGCTGGAACACTAATTCACTGTTGGTAGAGCTATGAGCTGATACAACTATTCTGGAGAGCAATTTGGAACTATGCCCAAAGGGCTACAAACATGTGCGTACCCTTTGACCCAGCAACGCCGCTTCTAGGACTATATCCCAAAGAGATCATAAAAATGGGAAAAGGTCCCACATGCACAAAAATATTTATAGCAGTTTTTTCATGATGGCCCAGAACTGGAAATTGAGAGAATGCCCATTAATTGGGGAACGGTTGACCAAGTTGTGGTATATGAATGTAATGGAATGCTATTATTCTATAAGAAATGACTAACAGTCGGACTTCAGAAAAACCTGGAAAGATTTCTATGAATTGATGCTGAGTGAAATGAGCAGAACCAGGAGAAGATTATACACAGTAACAGCCACAGTGTGTGAGGACTGTTGTGATAGACTTAGTCCTTCACAGCAATGAAAGGACCTAAAACATTTCCAAAGGACTCTTGAAGTAAAATGCCATCCACATCCAGAGAAAGAACTATGAAATCGAATGCATAATAAAGTAGACTATTTGTTTTGTTTGGGTTTTTCTCATGGTTTCTCTCATTTGTTTTAATTCTTCTATGCAGCATGACTCATATGAAAACGTGTTTAATAAGAATGTATTTGTAAAACCCATTAAAAAAAACTCTCTGACTCTGAGTTCTCTCAACTACAAAATAAAAGGTAGAGATAGAATTTTAAGACCTTTTCACACTAAATCTATGATCCTATGATATAATCTATCTTTGGCTTCATCCACAGGGAGTAATCTCTTGAGAGTCTAATAAGAAGGGCCTGATCCATAGACTGGTCAGTTTACACAGCATCTTGAGTTCCAGGGTCCACCCCTAACCTTGACCTGAAAAAGGACTTTAAAGGAGAAGAAAAGAAGGAGGACACCAGGAGTCATCCCTGAAAGATGACTGGGAGGAGTCATTTGAGCTGCCATAGGCTAGCCCAGCACAACTGGAGTAATGCTCAGAAAGTGGGTACCGAGATCACTGAAATAATAGAGGATGAGCAACAATAATGAGTCTTCCAATTGATCGATCTCCTTCATAGGATATCAATGCTAGTAGAGCCCAAGCTCACGACCTTCCCCCAAATGGTTAGACTGGGCTATCACAGCAACTCCAGATTAGTCTACAGAGACAGGGCATAGTCTTTAAAATGACAGGCAACTAAGAATTACAGGGGACAAACTCTTATCTAGGAACTTACCCTCTAACTCTAGATTGCTAATCATCTGTGAGACCTCCCTTAGTCAGCAAGAACCAATCAGGAATTACAATATTATCTCAGTCAAGTACATGTCCCTCAGTAAGGGGCCAAAACACATACTTAGTACCATAGGAGATGTTCCAAGACAACAAATCAAGGGTTCATTCTGATCACCACCCACTACAAATATACATCATTTTTCCTTGTTTCAGATAAAAACTGTTCTTCTTTTCTCTCATTCACTCCCTGATATCAATATTAGAAATGAAGAAAGGTGCATTAACTCTTTCAAGATCCTGACATACATTAGATGGTCACCTCATAGTTAGAGCCAATAATTCTTACTCTTTCCAAACATTTTTATAGTCAGTAGTCCAGAAACAAAAAAAGAGGGTACACTCCTCTTCCTACCTGAAAAACAAAACAGGACACTCTAAGATTCATTGTATTCATAAAGTTACAGCCTGAAAAGGATCTATTCATTAGATAAATGATGAGCTTGAAAGCATGGATTGTTTCATTCCCACTCTGCATGATGCCTTAAATGCATAGAAAGTACTTAATAAATGTTTGGTAGATTGAAGTGAATTGAATTTAATCTGATCCAACCCCTTGCCTTCTGGCCAGACAATGTCTAATGTTTCCAAGAGTGGTGATGGTTTACTTTCTTCCTGGGATTTTTAGGGAACAAAGATCTCCTACTTCTATTGTCACCTCTTTCAGAGTTTCATCATCCTTAAAGACCAAAGAGTATATGAACAGTGCTAGCTGTGCATGCAGGATAAAAGGATCTGGCTTACAAGAATAGGAAGGCCTTAAAAACATCTTTAACCATTCTTTGAAGATCAGCCCAGTGTGCAATTATAACCCAAAAGGGATAAAGACAACACTTAAGGATAGGAATAGGACTTGGAAAGAGGAACCTGACTTGTGACTTCATTAGTATAGGGAACTCTTAGATGCAGAAATTCCCTCTTCCGATGCAGGTTGACACCTACTCTACAACTTAGAATCTGAGAGTTACATAAACTCCAGAGTACTGAGACCAAGGAATTTTCCAAGGGTCTCATGGCCAGAGTGTCAGAAGCAGAATTGAACCTCAGCTTTCCAAACTGGAAAGACCGGAAAGGTTGGCTCTCTATCCACCAAACCGTATAGCCCTCTACCTCCTCCCCTTCCCCCCCAAAAAAGGTCAAAAAAACTTCAGTATGTATTTGAAACAAAACAAAAAAAATTAACAAAATGAATGACATGTCTGAACATTAAATAATGTGGGCCCATTTCAACGACAGCACAGGAAAAGGGTCAGAGAAAGTCAGTGATAAAAGAGAAAGGAGTTACTTCAGTTGTGGAAACAAACCAAAAGGATTAAGATTTTTCAGTTTAGAAACACGAAGGATAAGAGAACATGATCAAAGTCCACCAAAGACACGTCTCTCCATTTAAATTGAGTTGGCTTGGCCTTAATCGAGGTCAGAGAAAGGCTGCAAAGCATTATGTAGAACTGCCAGTGAGGCAAATAAGCGCAGAGGAGCTGATTCATTGTTTTTAGACTCTTAGCTAGCAAATGGTGGGTTTGGCACTGATGAGGTGGCTGATTTACAGTTTCTGAGACCAAGAGGATGGTTTTGACAGCTGCTGTCATTTTCCATAAGACAATCAAGAAAGAGCAGCAGCATGCCCTCTAGATCAAGCTGTCTCCCTCTTTCAGGCAGATGTAGGAGTCTCAGGGCTTGCTTACCTCACAGAACAGTGATAGGGATTAATTAGACAATGTCTCACAAGCACTTGGAGCTCCTTAGAAAAAGCTATTTTAATTATAGTACCAGCTAGAATCGAGTAGAAAAAAAGAAAAGAAAGTAATATTAATTTTGTCAGGGGTGGAAAAGAATAGCCATGTTTTGGATCATTTGCTTGCCTCAAGTAATGGCAATTGTATTTTTCCACCTCCTTATTGGATGTGTTCATTGAATATGATTCAGTTACACTGTGTCTCCATTTAAGAAGTTGGCACCATAGCTGTTTTTTCGTCGACATTATTATTCAGGTCAAGTAAACTAGTTTTTGAAAATTGCTTTTTTTAAAAGAAGAGAGTTCCCTCTTTTTACGGCCTATTTAAATTTCACAGTGAAACTAGTAATAGAGAGAGCTAAATCATTTAGTCCAATCTGGGATGGCTCTGGAGGAGAAGTGAGGCTGGTGACCTTGCACAGCCTTCCCTCACTCAAAACAGACAAGTGCAAGTCATGTCATCGTTTCTCTGATGGCATGGTTTTCTTTCACAATGAAGGAGGAACACAACCCTGTGAGTAGATACAGATTCTCCTCTCCTGTCTGTCTCCCCCTCCCTTTGCTTCTGCTTCTCCTCTCCAAAGGAAGGTAAATTTGGATGGCCAAAAGATGCCCATTTGACTTGGATTTTACTGGCTAGTCTCCTTTCCCTTCCCTTTCCCTACCTTCTCTTCCCTTCCTTTCCCTTCCTTTCTCTTCCTTTCTGTTCCCTTCCCTTCCTTTCCCTTCACCTTGAACCTACTGCACTCCGAAGCTCAGACACCCTGGGGCCCATGCCCCTTGCCTAATGGCTCTCTTCTGGACCTTCCTGGTTTCAGAGTGATTATCAATAGCAATTGTTTGTTGTTTTCCTCCCAGCCTGATGTCTTTCTTTTCTTTGCCTCATTAAAGGGGCCAGGCCCTAACTACTTCTTTTAAACAGGCCTATTCAGTGAATGAGTGTTACCTCACCCTAAGTGAGAGTACCTGCATAGACCTTGACCTAAAGGGGCCAAGGTCTCCCAGTGCATCCTGGATCATCTCCAGTCATCCTAAGGAATATCAGGTCAGTGGATTTAGTGGAGGAGAAGTGAGGCAAAGTCAAGTGCAAGTCACGTTGTCATTTCCCTGACGGCATAGTCTTCAGCAACAAAGGACAAACAGCCTAATCTGGGGATAGGATTAAGTACTGGATGACAGCTCGATATCTCTAAATGTGACCATTCCTCTTATTGGTGGAGTGAGAATAATCAGTTTTTATAGAAGCAACAATATCCTGAGCTATGAAATCACTGGACTTTGTGGAGGGCAGATTCAGGGAAGGGCCCCTGACACTGAACTATGCTTTGAAATCTGAAAGTAACAGAAAAATAAACTAGGCTAGGCTTTTCAAGTGGTTAGTTTTAAACAGTACCTGTTTAATACTACTGTTCACATAAAATGTGTGTGTGTGTGTGTGTGTGTGTGTGTGTGTGTGTGTGTGTTTAACCCTTGTCATGTCAGACAAGGGTTAAATCAGAATTTTCCTTCTGACATGAAGTGACTTAGTATATTTATTGTTGCCATCCAGATGGATCTTAGAAATATCAATATCCAATATTACTCAACTCCTAAGCACTCAAGTTTACAAGACTTGAAACAAAACAACCTATTTTGCCAACTGAGAGACACAGAAAGAGCTTGCATCTAACTTGTATAATCATAGATCTAGAGATTGAAGTGGACATTATTCCTCCCTGGGCCCCTAGATTGAGAGATACCTGTTAGGTTACTGGGCAGTGTTGGATAACTTTCCTAGTAACAGGTTTTTGTTGGGCCCCTGTCAAAATGTTATTCCCCTTTGGGTTGTGAAATATCTAATGAATTGTTAACAGTCATTTTTGTTTAGTCCATTTGCATGGTAAACACCTGTGCCTCTCTAATGTTAGACCCCCCCCCTTGCCAGGCAACTAGCCCCGCCTTCCTGACAACTACTTTATGTTGAATGACAACCAGTCTTTGATTGGGTACCTCTCCTGGCACCTGTTTTCTGTTGGGGTCCTTTGCCTAGCAGTACCCTGACAACCCCTTCTGTTTTGGGGGCTCCTGTCTAGCAGCAAGCACCCCCTGCTCTGTCAGAACTCTGTTTGTTGGGAAAACCACAAGGCTGTACCGAGTAATGCCAAAATGCTTAAAATGCACTCACCCATCTCAGTTCAGGGTTGTCTCCTCTGGGTCTCTATATGAGGCAGCCGCCATCCTGGCTAATAAATGATGCTCTCGAAATTCCTAATTGATTTTGCCTGTGAATTATTCTCGGTCCGTCCATTTCAAGATCAAATCATACATGACTTGAACAAATTGTTTTCTATTCTTGATCAATTTAGGAAGCATCAGCTCCATTTACATCTCCTCTCTCAGATCTCAAATGGTGTATTTTAGAGTCCAACCCTCTCATTTTACATATGAAAAAACCAAAACCAAGAGGGTTAAAGTGACTTGCCCAGAAGTTGTTACCATCCCATTTTCCTTTTAGAGTCAAGTAACAGGTTCCCTACCTTTGGACAACCATTTACCAGAGACCTATGCAGCCTCTGTACTCTATGGCATAGACCTGAGAAGTTTCAAGAAAGAAAGGAGGACAGACTTAGCTTCTCTAAACGGACCCTTTCTATTCCTCTCTGCCATGCTGTTTTTCCCTTGGGGCATTCACTCGGTTCTACTCCCTATCTCTTTTCAGTTTCTACCCTCAGTAGATCAGCTCCCAGAAACCCCACCTGGACACTCAATTTCATTGACTTCCAAAGGTCTATGACTCTCCAGAAGATGGTGCTCATCACCTTCCCCAGGGAGCCAACTTCTAAGATCATGGCCCTTGTGGAACAAACACTAAAGTCTTTGCCTTATTCAACTGTTAACAGTTCAAAAACACTCTTCAGGACAAATCTTGTCCATACAATGCTTCTATTCTTTCAGAGATATAGATATATGATATGGATATAGATGTAGATCTAGATGATATAGGTGTCTCCCCTGCCTGTTCAAACTCTAGATCTCTCAGAGTTCTATGGAAATGTTTCTTCACACAACACTCCTCCCAACCCCAGATCTACCACTTACTGGCTGGGTGACCTTGGTGTGAACAAGTACTTACCACAAAGGGTCCACCCAACTTACTGGATAGGCTTCCTTGAATTCTCCTGACTTTGCAAGAGTACCAGGGGAATACTTTGCTTGGTCACACCTATATCGCTCCTCACTCCTGCCACGTAACCAGTCATTTTTGTCTTCCAATCATACGTTCTTTGATGACAACCTTTATTCCTAGTCTTCAAAGTTTCTCCCAACACATAACCGCCATGGGCCGTTCCATGCCCTTTGTATGATATGAACCATGCTTGTCATAATGTCTGTGATTATTATATTTTTCAGATAAAATGCTCTTTTTGGTTCAGAATTTTAAAAATAAATTAACTTTTAAAAAGGTAAACTCTTATTGAGATTATTATAGTCTTTTATTGAAGTGTTCCCACTAGTCTTAATCTTGGTGGAGAGGCGACCTCAGGTTCCAAAAGGCTATACCAGTGAACTGCAAGGCCTTCTATATAGCTTGTTTGTATATAGCTGTTTGCATGTTGTCTTCTCCATTAGATTGTGATTACCTTGAGAGCAGGGCCTGCCTTTTGCCTTCCTTTGTGTCCCCAGAACTTAGCACTAGGTCTTGCAAGTGAATGTTCAGTCATTTTCAATTGTGTCTGACTCTTTGAGACCCCATTTGGGGTTTTCTTGGTGAAGATACTGGAATAGTTTGTCATTTCTTTCTCTAGCTCATTTTGCAGATGAGAAAACTGAGGCAAACAAGGTTAAATGACTTGCCCAGGCTCACACAGCCATCAAGAGTCTGAGGCTAGATTTAAATACAGGAAGCTGAGTCTTCCTGACTCCAGGCCTGGCACTCTATCCACTGCACTATCTAGCTGCCTTGCACACATAGTAAATGCTTAATAAATTTTCATTAATTTACTGAATATTCTATGAGGTTAAGCCTGACTAAATATACAGAGTGGGAATTTTTAACTTTTTTTTAGGTAATGAATGCCTTAATAATCTGGTGAACCCCCTGTCAGAATTTTTCAAATGAAAAAGAGAAAATGCATAGGATTCCAAAGGAAAACCAATTATATTGAAATACAATTATCAAAATCCTTTCAAAAACAAGTTCATATACCCAGTGGTAAGAATCCCAAGTTTGGCTATGTGGTGATGAATTGTTTGGTTATAGCAATTCTATAAGACCATCTACTAGATAGAGGGGTATTAATCTGGATTGTGGAAGGTGTATCCTCCATGCTGGAATCATAGATCCTTAAAATATTACAGCACAATGACTATCATTATTAGAACTAAAAAGAATTCATCTTGAGTAGGTCAATTCATTCAATGTAATGGAATTAAGTATTTGATGAATTACAATAAATTATTTGATGAATTACAATAAATTATTTGATGAATTACAATACAATTACAATAAATTATTTGATGAATTACAATACAATACAATACAATACAAATACAAGTATTTGATGAATTACAATAAATTAACAAAACAAAATTAATAAAAAAAACAAAAATAAATTAACAATAAATTAACAAAACAATGTAATGGAATTAAGTATTTGATGAATTACAATAAATTAGCAAAACAAAACAAAAGTATTTGATGAATTACAATAAATTAACAAAACAAAACAAAAATGAATAGTACCTCTGAGACCATCTAGCCCAAGCCCCTGACTTTACAGATGAAGAAACTGAAAACTCAAGAAGAGAAATGGCTTGCCCAAAGTCACACAAATGAGTCACTATCTGGACCTACCCCTTCTGACTCCAGATCCAACACTCTTTCCTCTGCACCATTATGATGAAACATTCCTTTCTCCTCTCCTATTGCTTGGTCCTCTCCTAAAACCTATGGGTTTTGTTCAGTTGTACTTTGTTATAAGAGATTTCTATTGAAGGGAGGGGAGAAGAAGGAAAGGTAATTGAGAAATTATGGCTCATGGGACCACATATTTAGAGTTGGAAAGAGAAAGCATCAATAGTCAGTGGGAGATGAAGATGGGCTGGGACTAAAAATCAGCCCTGGCATTTATATTGTATCTGCCTACCTTCATACGTTCAAAGTACACTCCAATTTGAGGCCCAAATATTACCCTGCCTTTGATGGGTAGATATTATAGAAGAGATTCCTCCCGAAGATAGTGCAGTAGGAGAAGCACTGTACTTTGAGTTAGGAGAGACATGAGTGAGGAGATCAGCTCTTTAAATGACTACTGGTCTGTGCAACTTTGAGCAAGTCACTTGTTCTGTGCCTCTCCATTTCCTCATCTATAAAATGAGGAAGTAGAAAAGCCCCAGATGTGATATTGTCCAGCTCTAAAAATCCTGTATATGAAGAGCAGCACAGAGATGAGAAAGGGTAGAGAATGGACATGAGACCATGAGATGATAAAAGTTAGGAAAACTATAATGAGATGCCTTGGAGGGAGTAATGGTGTGATATTTTATGAAGTAAGGATCTTGAAAAGCCTAGTAAAAGAAAGTCTGTAGCTGTCTTATCAAGTAAGCTGATCAACCTTTATTCTGCTAAACAGAAATCAAGTTAGTATTAAGTGCTTACTATGTGCCAGGCAATGTATTTGGTGATGAGGATACAAAAACAAAAAGAAAAAGAAAAAAAAAAGTGAAACACTTACTGCCCTCAATGATCCCATGAGATAATATCTATAATACACTTAACACATGCTTAGTACATAGTAGGTATTAATACATGTTCCATTTCTGCCCTCCCAACCAAAAAGCTTCCACATTGCAAGGAAAAACACTGGCTCTTGCTCTGATGTTTACAACCTCTGTGACCTCTAGAAGTCTTAACTTTACTGGGTCTTAATTTTTCACCAAATATAGAGCCATTCTGTTGTATATAGGTTTAAACTAAAAAACAGACTATATTTTGTTAAATGTGGAAATCGCTTCCATAGAAGAAATATGTGTGTGTGTTGGTTATATGTGTGTATGGATATCTACAGTTACTTACATATGTCTCACCTACATGAAGTTTTCTCTTACTACTCTAGACCTCACTATTAATCAATCCATAAAGAAGCATTTATTAAGTATCTACTGTGTTCCAAGAACGAGCTAGCCACTGAGGATAGAAAGAGAAAAGTTAAATATTCCCTACACTCAAGGAGTTTACCTACCTACTATCATGGCAAATAGCATGTACCTAACTAAATTTAAGGGAGACTAGTACATTAGCCTCTGATGGTATTTTGAGAGGCTCGGGACCTACTTCTGAGAGAGTTGTGATAACTCATACTAGAAGTACCTTCGAGAAACTGGAACATTGGAGTAGAATTTCTGTAATCTGTTCCAGAATGCTAAATGTGTGGTTAGTAATCATTTTTACAGGCCTCCTAGCTAGAACTACATCTTCCAAAGGACACTAGTGACCAGGTCATTCTATTTGGTTGCCTACCCTTGTTAGACCTTTCATGATTTTGCTTATGGCATCAGGTGAGAAGTAATGCTGTAAGGAAGAATCCTTGGACCCTTCCCACAAGGGTAGAGTAGGGCTTTGGTTCTTGGCCCCTGGATTCGTTCTTTTCTACTCTAGGAGAAAGGATTAGAGACCATGACCTTGTGAACTTCAAAATGAACTTTCAGATAGCTCCCCATTAGTGCCCTAAAGAGCAACAAATGACCTTCAAGACCTGACTCAGGGAGAGCTGAGAGAAGGACCCATCCAGCAATGCTGAATCTAGAGATGAACTTGATGTGACCAATGCTATGTAGGAACTGAGCTTAATTTGAGTTCATTCTCCCCAGAGATGGAGGTGGGATAGGGAAAAATATGCCCCTATTTTTCAGGGGCTAGGGGGTTAGGGGGAAATGTTTGTAATAAAAATATAAAGTCTGTAAGGGTCCTTTTTTAATCAAACCCTTCTCTGTATCGTAACAGAAAAAAAAGCTTTTAAACCTTACCTTCATGGCTGAAAGAATATCTTTTCACTTAGTCCCTACTTCCCTAGGCCTGTACTTTGCTATAGAAAGCCAGAAATGGAATTTAAGGTCTGGTGATGAGACACCATCTTTTAAAATACAAAATTTAGCCGAATCACTGAAGATACATGCTACAGACAAAAACACAGAAAACAAAGTGGTCTGTAGAGTTGAAAGAGAAAAATGTATAGGGAGGTGGACAAATAGCTTCCATGAGCCTGGTAGAAATGGACTTCCAGTAAGCAGAATCAACAAAGCAGGTAAGAAAATGCCTTTGAGAGAATCTGGAAGAGGGTCATAGACTGCAAAGCATCCAAGTCACTAGATGAAATTCCTCTTTCCTTTCACACTAGAGAACTGGGATATAGTATGAAAAGCATGGAATTTAATGCATCAGGACTTGAGTTTAAATCTTTGCTTTGTGTCTCCACTACCTCTGTGACCTTGGACAAATTACTTGACCACCCTGGACTTCAGTTTCCTTATCTGTAAAATGAAGAGGTTGAACTATATGGCCTCTGAGTTGTTTTCTGGTTCTAAGCCAGTTTCTTAACTTTTTTCCGTGCAACAACATCTCTGGCCGTCTATTGAAGCCCATGAACTCCTCCGAATAATGTTCGCAAATAGCTGAAGGACATGCTAAATATCAGTTAGAGGACAGTGCAAATAAAGATGTAATTTTTTTTTTTTACCGTTCATGTTCACAGATTCCCTGAAATCTATTCACAGACTTCCAAATTAAGAGCCCCTTCTCTAGGCCTGGGATGTGGTGGGGAAAGAGAGAGTAAGAAGGAGGGGAAGGAAAAAGAAGTAATAATTGCAGTGACTAAAGCAAGAGAAAGTTCTCAGAGACTGAGAAAACACCCGTGGGAGCTGAATTCCAGATATCCTATTGGAATAGGGCTCCTTGAATAATCGGGCATGTCTGAGCATAGCTGGCCTAT
Organism: Potorous gilbertii; assembly: GCA_028658325.1. Classification (NCBI taxonomy): domain Eukaryota; kingdom Metazoa; phylum Chordata; class Mammalia; order Diprotodontia; family Potoroidae; genus Potorous; species Potorous gilbertii. The sequence continues at coordinate 420,078,818 of CM053771.1, forward strand.
CTCCTACATAGGCCTATGTGTTTATTTATCCAGATAGCTGATTACAATGCAAATTTAATACTACTTGCTAGTAGTATTTGTTAGAAATTTATAGCACTTGAACAACAACCAAGAAAGATCAGTGGTGTACATTACTGCTTATTAATACAACAATAAACACTGTAGAAACATTACTTTTCCTTTTGGAAGCATAAAACTCCCTTTGGTTAAGATGCTGACCAGGAAAAAATGATGTAACTATGAAAAGCAAAAAAAAATACGTCATGACCAACTACGGCAATAAATTGCAAAGTATAACATTCCATAGAGCTAATTGAAGCAAGGCAGTTCGTTCACAGAACCAGCAACCTGGTTTTCTGCATAATAGAGTAGTGCAGCTGGCAATAGCAGCCGACGTAATAGAAAATAGGCCTCTCTAGCGGACAAGAAGTGGTCCCTAATGAAATTGCATTTTGGCCCTAATAGCATCCTCCTGAGAAAGTTCCCCTTGGGTTTTCAATTTGGATCCTAGGCATATTTACAGAGATCAAAGTAATGCCTTCTTTATATTAATTACATGAATTTGTACCTCAGCAACATTAAGTGAAAAGCGGGTGTTGCCCCCGTGCCTTGATACAGCTGCACAGCAGACAGATCAAAGAACAGGATGCTGGTTGGAACACGTATTCCTCCTATATCAACCCCCAAGCAACCCAAGACAGACGTGGAATGAGTGCAAAAGATCAGCGCCTAAAGTTGTTGTGACAGCTTAATTGTGTTATAGTGCTCAGATAATTCCCATTTATTTGGCTTTTTCTCCAGAGCAAATGCTGGCCCACAAGCACGGCTATTACCAGGAGAATTGAGATTCGCAACTTTGATGTATCTTCTGTGCTCTCAGTAATATCTGACATGCTCAACAGTCCTGGTAATTGTTCCACACCAATCGGGCCTTTACCCTTGCCTTCGGCATGCTGAGGCTCCACATCAGCTCACTAATTGCAATTAAAATCTGCCACGTGAATGGAAGAGAATAACATAAATTAATCAGTACATTAGCAGAATTGCATTTAAATGTTCAAATGTGCGTGCGACATAGTGGGACATTTTAAATTATAAAGCAAAGTGCTTCATTACAGACGCCGATATTTTAATGAGAAAATGCAATGTTTGGTTAAGAGCAGAGGACAGAAGCTCCCTTAAAATTAGCATCTATGATGCATTTTCTTTCAAAAAAAATAAGTTGTGGTGTATGTCATTCCTGAATGTCAATTTGGAATAATTGCCTGGAGCTGTGGTAACAACTGAGCATCTCATTCTCTGAAGAATTAAGAATTTCAACTGTCCTAACTAGCACTTTATGTAGATTGTCAGATAAATCATAGCAATAAATACACGCTTTAGAAGAACAGAAGAGTGTGTGTACCCTTAATTTATTCTATCATCCATTCACACTGTCGAATAACACTAAGGGATATGAAAAATTAAAAGCAACAGACAAAAAGACAAAAAGAGGAGAAAAATCTGTTTTCTGGGCACAGAGAGGCAGACTCAAGAGGAAAGGACCTCATCCAGTTTCACAGAGCCTTCTAACATGAATTCTCTCTACCACATGTAAACACAAAAGGGGAATTAAATGTCTCTGAGTACATTATTAAGCTTGTTTTCAAGAGTAGAGGGGAAAAGTCTAGTGGCCACCAAATATTCTGGAGTTTAGAAAGTTTTATGAGTGGGTTGCTCATAAAATCACTAACACACATGTTCACATATTTCTATAGCATTTTAATGACCTTAATGAGCTGTGTTGTGACTCATTACTGCTTGTAATCTATTGTACTCATCATTTTGTACTTGTAAAAATAAAGACAGAAATGAGAGAGAAAAAACTTCTTTGCATTGATATACTCAGAGTATTATAGGTTCTACTCTTGAGAGTTGGGACACATTCTTAAAAATACTTAAATTTTTCTTTTAGGCTATTAGCTATCGTCTCCTAGGTATTGCTGCCTGGTAAACGAATACTGATGTATGGATTAGTTAGTTTAAGAGAACAGTCCTCTTCCCTGGGTGTTTTTCCTTTATAGTAAAGATAGAGGGAGCCTTAGAACCATATTCTCAAACAAGAGCCCACTTAGTCTAGTCATGGACCAGTTCTTAACGGTGGACCTGGCCTTGAACAATCAAACCAGTTCAGATTAATTCCCTCCTTCCTGCCACACATTGCTAGACCTTGCCATGGCTGAGGGCTCCATTTTTCCCAAACACAAGAAAAAGGCATGATTGCCTTGTTCTAGTGCCTAAAGTTTTGACGTAAAGAAAAACACATAGACTGACAAAGGACCATTTAAAAGAGGAATTCAAGACACTGTTCGTGTGGATTTCCTTGAGTTACAAAGGCCTCTATATGCATGCAAGCTATGGTATTATAATCTTTCCTGTACAATAACTTTCCACTATGGACTGCAAAATGAGATAGGCCTGCTCACCAGCACTGGTTAATATACCTGTGATCTATTTATTTCTGCAAAAGCAGGAACTAAGGAGAGACTTAATTCTAATGAGGCTTTATGCAAAGCATATTTAATCTCCCACATAAACAACCTAGTCCAGACTATTTTTTTCAGTAGCCAAAGTTTCATCAATATTTCCATGTCAATAATGCTTTAATATTCACTACTCTACTAAGAATCACAAGACCCTGGTCTATTTCCATCTCTTATTCCCAAATAACTAATATTATAAGAACAATATAAAACAAACTAATTCCTAAAAGCAAAACTTGGCATCATCTCCCTGTCCCTGAGAGACCATCTCACTGGGGGTTGTGCTGGTGCACTTTGCCCAATCTAACTCTAACCAACCTTTTCTAAAAATGGATGCATGGCTTAGCAATTTGGCAATTAAAAAGATTAAAGGTTACTATTCAATGAAACTAAGATGATAAAAGTAAATGTAACCCAATAATAGAACAAAAAATTAAATAAATATAGATCTTAACACATAGCATAGCTGTGATTATACTTGTAGCAGAATAAAACATACAAGTCCAACCATCATTTTACTTCCCACTATGCAGTGAAATTCATTTTCAATTCGTAATTACTAAAAGCTGCCATATGAAGAACTCCTAGAATTTCTCTAAAATACTGACTTAGAACAAATATCAAAGGTAACTGAAGGTTGAAGCTCATCTGGCAGATCCTGGATGATCCCCAAAGTAACCCCGAGCTGCAGGAATCCATTGACATCATGCCTGAAACCTAATGAGTATTGAATTATCATTGAACAAAGAAGAGCTAACCATTTCTAAAATAAAAGGGAATCGCTTAATAAAAAAGAGCATAGATTTAGCGGTGTACATGCTAGCTCCTTCATAAAAGAAAGTGATTAAATCAAGCAATTTCTCATAGGATTTAAGAGCCAAAATTTGTCTTTTTTGAATTATGACCTATTCCTTTGTTTGATCTCGTCAGCATAGAAAGAAAAGAAAGAGCCCTACTCTTGAAGTCAGGTGACTTGGGATTGACGCTAGTTACATGACCACAGGCAGATCACTGAAGTTTCACAAGAACAGGAACACCAACCAATCTCCTTGAGTATGTAGACTATTTAAAGGCCTTTTTCTTTATCTCTCCAGTGCCTAAGACATTGTCTGATAACCTTGCCACTGATATGTAGGACTGACTGCACTGACCTAATCTGTATCTCAAAATTCATTGCAATGAAAAGGACAGTACACAAGGGAAATTTTATTTTGTATCTGATTCATACCAACAGAGAGGAACTAGTGACTCAGGTAAAAATCATGAGCGCCTTATAGAGAAGGAACTACTCAATTTAAAATTTGTGATAGAGGGAAAAAGAAAACATGTCTAGGACTGGAAAGATTTCAAAAGGTTCAGAGAAAGTTAGGACGTCATTGATTGCTATCCTAGTGGGGAAGTCAGTATAAAAGAGATGGGAAACCAGGGAAAGAATTCCTGAAGACACAAAAGGGAACCAAAGAAGAAAAGAGGAAGTTGTGTGAAAGGACAAAAATGGATATATGGAAACATGGCATGGGGTAGATGAGATAAGGGGTGACAAAAATAAAGCTGAACCTTTGAACTCTTGGCTCGCTTCTGTTTTCTCTACCAATAGGAATGATCTTTGGACTAGAAAAGAAAGAATAAATATGACTAGTAGGAAGATGAGAAGTTAGATAATGGAGCTAACCTTAAAGCCAGGAAGACCTGGATTCAAGCTTCCCCTATGACACATACTGGTTGTGTGACCTTGGACAAATCCCTTAACTTCTTGGTCTACAAGTCTACAAGTTGCAGAGAAGGAAGGTGTCAATCTTTATTGGTAGAGGAAGTTTCCTCACCTGGGTGTTCCCTATACCAATGAAGTCACTATCCAGTCAATTCCTATCTCCTTTATGGTGCTGAAACCCAAGGTAAGTAAGGACATAGTACCTAGTTTCCCTTGATGAATACAAGCACCTTATGCAGATAAACTACATTCTCTGGAACCAAGGATGCTATTGCTGAGATGTTGTCAGTCAGATTTAAGACTGTGGAAAATTCAATAATGCAGGATGATAAAAGGGTGAAGGTCCCAAATTTCAAAAACAGAGGAAAGAAAGAGATCTGAAAACTATAGCCAATTGAACTTAACTCTGATTCCTAACAAAATTCCGAACATATTATTTTTTAAATTATTATTGAACATTTAAAAGAAGAAACAGAAACTGATAAATTAGGAGAATACTATAAATTCAGCCTACCTGGATCTTAGCAAAACATTTGGTAAAATCTCTCTTGCTTTTCATGTATGAAAGACAGGGATGTGAGCTAGATTATAATTGGATAGATTTAGACAGGATTGTGTGGTCAGACCCAAAAAGAAGTCAATAATAAAGGCTTAGCATCAATTTGGAATGTCCATAATAAAATGCCCTAGGTTTTTGTGCTTGGTTCTGTACTGTTTGACATTTGTATTCATGCTATGAATAAAGGCATAAAAGATGTGCTTATCAAATTGCAAGTGACACAAATCTGGGAAGATCAGCTAAGAGAGTAAATTACAGAATCCAGACTTAATAAGATTTTGAAAGTATATGACATGGGGATGAACAGAAGAAGATAAAACTTAATAAGGATAAAGTCTTAGACATGGGTTCAGGAATTGATTTAACAAGTAAAATATAGGGAAAACGTTTAGGGAGCAGTTTATTTGAAAAAGATCCTTAGGTTTTAATAAACTGAAATTTTTTTTAAAATGGCTATTGTCTTAAGCTGTAGAGAGGTCTAGTTTCCAGAAATATGGACATAATAGCCATGCAAAGGTCAGGAACTTAAGGAGGCTGGAAAGGAGGGACATAATTTGAATTACATGTGAAGTGTTATTCAAGATACCCTGCTTCAGCTGTGGCTCATGGGTTCTCACTTGTGTGCAAATCACTTTCAGAACTATTGGCCAACAGCTACACAGTCTACCAACTACATTGGAACAATTCTCCACTTGAAACTTGTCTGAGTCTGATTCAGGCAAAGAAGGCCGGTGAAATGGTTTTCTTCCTCTTGAACTTCGAGGTACGGTGGAAATTGCAACTTGTAGGGCTGAATGACAAGAACTTGGGCTTCCAATCTAACATGACTAGGAATTTTTTAATATTAATAAAATAAAAAAAATTTCATATTATTTTATTTTTATTTATTTTATTTTAAGAGATTAAAATATTTTAAATAAAAATAATAACATGTATGAATGCGTTTTGGTTTTACATTACATTTAAAGACTATTTTCACTTCATGAGAGGTCTCTTGTAACCAAATAAAACAATTAAGTATAACTAATAATATGCACTCTGAAAGTGTATGAAACCTTCCACATCTGTAGCACCCCCTCACCTCCTTTTTTTAATTAAAGAAATCTATTTTCTCATCTTCCTACCCCCCACTTCATTGACCAAAAAGAAAAGAATAACAAATTTCTTATAGCAAATATGTGTAGTCCATCAAAACAAAAGTCCTTCAATGGTTGTTTATGCATTGGTGTGTGTGTGTGTGTGTATATATATATATATACATATATATATATATATATATATATATATATATATATGCACACATACATGTATGTGTATATGTATAATATATATGTATATATGTATGTATGTATATACATATATATGTATAATCTCATTCAGCACCCTAAATCTATCACCTCACTATAATGAATAGCAAGTTTCATCAGTCCCCTGGAATCATGAATGGCTAGGAATTTAAAAGGGCAAAGACACATTCTTAGAGAATAATTGTTACAAAGATTAACACAGCTATGCTCTGATTAGTATGAATAATGAATCCCCTAAAGTGGTGGCATTTTTTAATTCTCATTCCCTCTTATCTTTGGGCTGGAAACAATTACCATATTTCACATTTTTATAACTTCAAATAGTGCTAATCCAAATAAATGAGCCCATGGGGGGCACTGATTGGGACCTGGCTGCCCTTTAATGCAGGACAGTTACATCAGATCCCTTCGCTATGCAAATGAATGCAGCCCCTGATTCCAAAGGAGTTCTGCTAACCCTGGTGCTTACTTAACCTTGTGGGTGCATTTGTAAAAAGGTTCTATTTTCCTTTGTCTAGCTCAACCTAAAGGCCCATAGGCCCCTAACATCCATAACCAATTCACTACCTGGGCCAGTCAAGTTTCTTGGGATTCAGATACTTACATGTATTACTACATTTCCTCCACCCCAGATCAAAGTGGGAACCCAGAAGTGGCAATTACATGCCCATGTATTTTTGTTAGAAAGTTTTTTTCCCTTACATTGACTAAATCAACATCTCTGCAACTTCACAGAGAACCATAACATAAGAATACAAAGTAAAATATTCTATTAGTCACAAGCTATAGCGATGGTTCCACTTTTCTTTTAAGGGAAGGTATGTAGGTGATAGGAGGGAGAAGTTGGTGGTCAAAACAAAAATGTATTAATAGAAAATAAAGTTCACATAACCCAAACCCTTTAAATATGCAGGTAAAGAAACTGAGGCACAGGGAGATTAATTGACTTGTACTTCACCCCCCAAAAAAAATAATCATTCATTGTGTACATTACCTGGATTTCTTTGTAGACATTTTGCATGCCCAATTCTCCACAGCCTGACTTTCACTCATCAGTAGAATGTGAGCCTCTGAAGCCAAGGACAAAACTGTTTCTTTATTCCTAGCTCTTGGCACAATGCCTAGTACATGATAGGCACTTCATTAAAAATGTTTTATTTATTTGATTATTACATTAACCTAGGTCCTAGTACTATAAGCAGCAAAACCAGGATTCAAGTCTATCATCGAACTCCAAATATAGCGCAGTTTCTTTCTAGTGTATCATGCTGCTTCTCCAGTTGCTGCTTCTGGCTCTACAACTCTACCTCCAAGCAAAACAAGATTAGCTTGTTTTCCGAGTCACAGCCCTTCAAAGACTTGAAGACAACAATTGTTAAAAAAAAAAAAAAATTGTGGCGCAGTAGAAAGAATACTGGATTTGACATCAAATGACCTGGATTTTATTCTCAGTTTTGTCACTATCTATGAGATCTTCTTTAGGACTCCGTTTCCTCATCTATAAAATGGGAGTGAAGGGGTTAAACTAGATAAACTAGATAATTTCTAAGGACCCTTTCAGCTCTATAATTATCCATCCTTTAATTCTTTTCTACTCAGTTTTTAAGCATTTTTAGGCTAAAGATATCTGCCTTAATATGTCCTGATCCATTTATAAAATATTCCCAGCAAACAAATGTACTGTTTAATTCACAGTTTTCTCAGACTCTTGCATTATGGTGTGGTACATGATCTTCTCTCTAACCAAAGTGAACTGAAACTAAAGAAAGATGCATGTATATAATCTTGAAGTTTGGCTCAATTCATTGTTCTGTGCTCAACACTGTTACATTATATCATCAAGGGATATGAGAATCCCATATGAGATCCATTTATCACCAAAAGGAAGAAATAATCTAGAGCAAAGGCAAAATAAATCATAGCAAAATTGAAAAGGAGAGTTAAATTTTAGTCAGGTATTTTTCCTCTTTCTACCTGAAACATTCTACCACACATAAGAAAAATAAGGGCAGCGGTGGCCATGACCTTCGATGCACAAAGCTCTCTTTGGCATAGTGGAAGCTAGTTCAAGGAATGCAACTGTAGAACAGTAATAGATATATATAGTCTCTGTGCTGCCCCAAGCAACTTTTTAGGGATGTAGGCAAGATACATTACCACTGGAAGCCTTGGCCCTGCTATCTTGGAATTATTCTTCAAGACTTATCTAACATCAAAACTAAGGGAAAAGTACCATCCAGTTCCATGTTATTTCTATGAATGATTGGCATAGTAAGAGGTAGTTAGTTAAAGTAATCTCACCATTGAAAGAAACTGAGAAGGGAGAACTGAGCTGGACACTGCAGGAACTGCGGACCAAGACAGAAACAGAGAATTCATTGCATTGGAGCAGCAGGAACCACAAGGAAGGAGTGAGCAGACCAAGACGAAGAATCAGGTGAGTGATACCCTCTCAGAGACCCTCAAGATAGTAGAGCCTAAGGCAGAACTAGAAATTAGGAAGAACATTTTTGAACTTCTGTGGGAAAAAGGGTCGATGAAAAAGAAACTTTCTATTTGGATTTTTGGTTGTTGTTTTATTTCTGTCTATAATAAAACCAGACTTTATTTAATGGTTGGGTAAGCCTCACTGCTTACAGAGGTAGCAGCAAGAATTAGGAGAAAGACATTTAGAGTGATAGAGTCACATCTTGCAAGGGACTCTGAGATGGATACTAAGCCATTATTGATTTATTATATTGATTTATTATTGAACAACTACAAATAACAAATAAGGTTTATGAACTCAGGTGAGATCTTGAGCCAACTTATAGAAAAATGCTTGACATTTGCATTTTTTTTACATTTTTCAAAGTATTTTCATATCCATTGGGATAAGCAGGTATAGAGACAGAAAGGAGTCCTGTATTTTCTCTGTATTTGGGTTTACCCCTGACCTAGTCTCAATGGCATATGAATTTGTAGTGAAAGAGGGCTTATTTAAAGATGGAGTCACTCATGCCAAGAAAGGGAAAGACAGGGAGCCTGTCCTTTTGCCTCCATGCTAAGATTACTGGCATGTCCTGTTAAGAGGAGAGCCAACAAGTGCCAATAACTTGGTAAACTTTTAAGTGTTGTGTGGGAGAGTAAAGGAAGAGAAACCACCTTAGTAGCCAAGGAGGAGTGATCCAAAGACATTAAACATAAATTGAAAACCAACACCAGGTTCATACCAGGAGTTGTCTGTAAAATACCAAGGGTCAGATGCTTAGATTGGTAGGAGGATTGAACATGGGAAAAAGGTACTGGATGTAGACCTAGCTTACTTTTAACAGCCAAAAGTGCAATCTATGAACCCTCTTTCTGGCTTAGGTCACTTCTCAGACCACAGAAATATGCAAGGATCCCCACTTTACAGTTGAGGAAACTAAGACTTGGGTCAAGTGATCTGCCTCAATTCACACAGGCATTAAGTATCAGTGCTGAGACTTAAACAAAAATATTAGTGGCAAAACTATAAAAGAAATACTATTGAGCTCTTGTTTCAGTACCTATGGGAAATTGGGGGTGGGGAATTAGAAATGTATCTTTCTGAAAATTTCAGGATAGCTAATTATGATGGCATATGCCTATGATTCCTGATAAGCAGGGAAGCTGAGGCTGTTAGTTCACTTGAGCTCAGTAGAGTTAAAGTCAATCAGATGTCCATATTAAGTCTAACACCAAGATATTGAGCCCCAAGGCCACCAGACTACTTAAGGAAGGGTGAACTGATTCATATTGGAAACAAAGTAGGTCAAACCTTCTGTGAGCTCACCAATGGAACTGGGCTATGAACAACTAGTGACTTTCCATTCTGAGAGAAAGAGAGGAGGTGGGGGGAAGGAAGAAAAGAAGGAAGGAAGGAAGGAAGGAAGGAAGGAAGGAAGGAAGGAAGGAAGGAAGGAAGGAAGGAAAAAGTTTCCGGATGAATGAGAAATTGGAAATTGTAAGAATGAGGAACAAATAGTGAATGAAAATAGGAAAAGTAAACTGTAAGTGATGGTGTTATTTTAAGCTCCCCACAAAATTAAAGTTATCTTCACCCTAGAACATCTTTGAAGCATAAATAGCATGCTGATTATTTTCTTTACCAGATCTTTTTCCCTCTTTCTCTCAGTTGGTCAAAATGAGTTGCAGATCCTCTGCCCTGAAAGCTCTTCACTCTGGAATTATATATAGCCCATAAAAAATGAGAGGACATGGAGACAGGGCAGAGTTGGTAATTGTAGAGTTGACACTGTAGACCAAATAAATAGCAAAATCAGATAAATTTTGCCCCCAAATCCAAAATTTCATCAATGTGAATAATAAAGGGCTAAACTTACCAGGCTTTGATAGTCAGTAAAAATTGAAAGTAAGCACTCAATAAATATCTGGTCTATTGAGAAGATTTGTACACCTAAAATCCTATCATAAAATGAACATTTAATGTTATGTTAAAACCCCCCAAAAATTACAAAAGCAAGAGCTTGCATCAAAATTCCCTAAAATGTAACAGCAAAGAAGATGGCCACAGCCTTTAATTCACCTATAGAAATTGCTTTGAAATGTGTATTCACATGTACACACACACACACACACACACACACTCCAAATACTGATTATATTCCTGTGAATTTATGGTGGAATTTAAGATTAAGATTCTGTGGATCTTAAATGGAAGAGGGGAGATGTGACTTTTGTCAGGAGTTTGGAAATTCATAAAGTGCTACACACAAGAAAAGGAAAATGAAAAGGACAGCTGTTCACTTAGAGCAAAAACAAAAAACAAAAAAACACAGACTTGACGTTCTTTATGAGGAAAAGTTCCCCTTTCTAGCAGCTTTGAGGAAGAAGAGACTAATTGTCTTTCCAAGAATAGTACAGTAGAGTCACAGAAACTATCAGGGAAAAAAATCATGCCACAAAGATCAGAGGAAGACTCAAAGAGGAGCAGTGTTGGTTGGTTACTACTGGTCAGGGACTCTGAGCCAGCTATTTGTCAACCTGACAGTAACAATAAAGAGGTCTGCTGCCTTCCTGGGCAGAAAACATGCTTTCTGTATACAAAACATACCAGAGAACTGCCTAAGACTTATCAAAACAGATGGCTACTACCCACTTTGGCAATTTTTGTAGGCAAAAATTATATTGCCAGAAGGAACTCAAGAAATACTACCAAAGATTATGAAGTCTTGTACAAGAAATTGAAGACTATGGGGCAGAGAAGGCAGGGGAAACAGAAGAGAAAAACTGATTTACGAAGTAAACAGCCTTCTAAGAAGGCAGGGTCTGAAAGCAGTATTTGGATTTCCAGACCAGGGTTCAAAATATAGAAATGACAAGCTCAAGGCCAGAGATGGAATGTACCTAATAAAGGCTGGTAAGAATATACTTGCAAGATGTCTTGCAAATCTAATTAAAAAGAATTTTAAAAGAATGGGGGAAGAAGTCCACTTGTGTATGTACACCATACTAGATACTGTAGAGCAGGGATTCTTAACCTTTATGGTAAGGCAATCTGGCAAAGCCTGTGGACACCTCAGAATGATGTTTTCTAATACATAAAAGAAAATATATTTGATTATAAAGGAAACCTATTATGTTGAAATGTAGCAAAAAAAAACCCCAAGTTTTTAATAAGTTCAAGAATCTGAGCTGAAGAGTCTCTGTAATGATAAAAGAATAACACTCTAGGTATCCATAAATTTACAGAAGATAAAATCCAAGAAAGAAACCAACAGTAAAATTAAATAAATTCCTATATGAAAATACACAAAATTTAGGCCACAAATAAGAAGTACTAGAGGTCCTAATTCAAGGAGGGGAATTGGACCTTACAGGTATCACTGACACTTGTTGGAATGAACTCCATTACTGAATGGGTAAACCTCATTTAAAAGAAACAGGCTAAGTAAAGAGGGGTGAGGTTGGGGTAGGTTAGAATTGTATATTGTAAGTATATATTATGTGAGGAAATCCAGGAACCATAACCAGGAAGTATGACATACAGTATTTGGGTAAATGTCAAAGAGAAAAACAGAAATGCTTTCATCATGAGGATATGCTACAGACAACCTGGACCAAAACAATATAAATAAATAAGGAGTTGGAGAAACAGATCACTAGCCTGGCAGAGTGATATGACACAGTAATGATAGAAGGCTTAGATTAGCCAGATGTCCGCCTCAGCATAAACAGAACAGTTACTACTCTCTTGACTTTCCTTAATGATAGTAACTTCATCCTTCAAAGGGTAGAAGAACTAACAAACAGGGAAAATCTGTATTAAATCTGATTTTCGCTAACAGAGAAACTGGTTTCTGTGGTAGAAATAATGAAAACTCTGAGGAATAGTGACTATTCTACCTTACAATGTGTGCTGGTTGTTGTCCTTTGTTCTAGAAGAGGACCATGACATCAAGATGATATCATGACTTGCAGTTGACTTTGATTTGTGAGAGAGAGGGCTGTGCAAGGTCACCAACCTTACTTTCTTCTCCTGAACCATCTGGGCCTGATATTGATCAGGACAGCTGGAGGTGTCTCAGGATGCAATGTGAGACCCTGGTCCTTTCAGGCTAAGGTCTTATACAATGTATGCTAGAGAAGGAGGAGGCCAGGAATACTCTAAGATGCATCCTAGAGTTGGAGAGAGCAAATTTCAAAGAGTTATGAAGAAAAATTGTTCAATGAGCTAAAATTCTGTGTGGGAAAACCCAACAGACAAGGGACAGGAGATGTTCAAAAAATGAGGCTATTTGAAGGCTATCTTGTTTGTACATATTGTCTTACCCATTAGTTTGAGAGCAGGGACAGTCTTTTGCCTTTTTTTTGTATCCTCAGTACTTAGCACAGTGCCTGACCCAAAACTGGCAATTAATAAATGCTTGTTTACCAACTGATTGAAAAAGTGCATGTGACTTTGGAATACATTAAGAAAGACTTAGCTTCCAAGAATAAAGAGGTGATAGTCCCTTGGTACCTTGTCCCCATCAGACTACAGCTGAAGTATTATGTTAAGTTTAAGGCTTCACCATCTGATAATCACACTGAAAAGCTGGATTATGTCCAAAGGAGAGCAACTAAGGTGTTAAAGAGTCTTAAGTCCACACTATATGGAGATTGGTCAAAGGAACTAGGGAATGTTTAGGCTGGAGAAGAGAAGACTGAGAATGGATATTGGCAAGCCTGGCAACTATCCTGCCACCTATCTAGCAAATTCCTATCCCTGCTCTCCTACTCCTTGCATCCCTGCCACTTCTACCTCTCAGCAGCCCTTCTTCTTTTGGAGTTCTCTCCATTAAACTGTATCACCCTGGATACATGCCAGTTATTATGATCTACCAGTCCTTCAGATCACTCCCTCTTTTCTCAATTTAGATTTAAGTTTTGAACCTGGCTCTGTTTTCTCCCCACCCTAACCCTTTCTACTGACTATTTCAGTATTCACGTGGTCTCTAAATAGTCTAGTCTCTATCAATGTCCTAAATTCCAATGAGCTTAAAGAATTAATTCTACCTCAGATACCCACAGAGATCATCATACCTTATACAGCACACCATCATCCCAAACCTTTATACTTCCATGACGTTGATTTATGAAATTCCCATCTCTGACTATGACTGTCCTTTCATCTTAGCCACTGCTTAACTCTACCTAACTGCAACCTTTTTGGGGTTTCACTGGCCTTCACTGAAGCAAAGCAATTTTTTATCCATATCTCAGTTCCCACATGAGCTTTTCCAAACATTTTCTAGTTTCTTCAAGCCTCCCAAAACCTTCACCTTCCCACTTTCTAACATCAGAAGACCTCAAAGAGAAAACTTGATTCCATGTGATACGACTTTCCCTTTTCCCCTTCTAATTATTTCCAAACCCTTAACATTGCTCCTCAGTCTATCTTCCTTTTCCCCACTCTCTGACAATGCAGTGGCCCTTCTCCTTTCTAAGACCACCCAACTACTCTATATGTGCCTTTGGTCCTGTCTTCTCCAGAAGATTGCAATCTTACTTATTTTTTTTTATAATCTTCAAACTGTCCTTACCTACCAGCTCTCAGTTGCCTTCAAATATGCCCAAATCTTCTCCAGCATTAAAAAAGACATTTATTAAATTCCACTATCCTTTTTAACCATTATTCTACGTCCCTTCTGATTTTCTTAGCCAAATTCCTAGAAAAAGTTGTTTACACCTGCCAAAACAAACCCAGGGATATATGAGCACAATTACAAGACACTTTTTGCACAAATAAAGTCAGATCTAAGTAAGTGGAAAAACATCAGTTGCTCATGGGTAGGCCGAGCTAATATAATAAAAATGACAATTCTACCTAAATAATTTACTTATTTAGTGCCATACCAATTAAACTATCAGATAATTATTTTATAGATAAATATAATATCAAAATAATAATAATATCAAAATTCATCTGGATAAAATAATATCAAAATTCATCTGGAAGAACAAAAGGTCCAGAATATCAAAGGGACTAATGAAAAGAAATACTAGGGAAGGTGGCCTAGTGCTACCAGATCTCATATTGTATTATAAAGCAGTAATTATCAAAACCACTTGGTACTGGCTAAGAAACAGAAGGGTAGACAAGTGGAATAATAGACTTGGCACTCAAAACACAGTAGGCAAGGAATATAGCAACCTCCTGTTTGATAAACCCAAGGACCCCAGCTTCTGGGATAAGAGCTCACTGTTTGACAAAAATTGCTGAGAAAATTAGATAACAGTGTGGCAGAAACTAGGCATAGACCCATGCCTGACACTGTACACAAGAATAAAGTCCAAATGGGTACACGATCTAGGTATAAAGATTCATACCATGGACAAACTGGTGAAGTAAGGAATAGTGTATTTATCAGATTTATGGAGAAGGGAAGAATTTTTTTCTAAAGAAGAGGTAGAAAGCATTATGAAATATAAGATGGATAATTTTGATTACACTAAACTGAAAAGTTTTTGCACAACCAAACCCAATGCAACCAAAATTTGGAGGGATATAGGAAATTGGGAAAGAATTTTTACAGCTAATCTTGGGAATAAAGGCCTCATTTCTAGAATATATAGAGAACTGAGTCAAATGTACAACAATACAAGTCATTCCTCAATTGATAAATAGTCAAAGGATATGAACAGGCAATTTTCAGAGGAAGAAATTAAAGATATCTATAATCACATGAAAAAATGCTCTAAATCACTTTTGATTAGAGAGATGCAAATCTAACAACTCTGAGGTACCACATCACCCCTATAAGATTGACAAACATGACAGAACAGGAAAACAATAAATGCTGGAGAGGATTTGGGAGAGTTGGAACAGTAATTCATTGCTGGTGGAGCTGTGAGCTCATCTGTGCATACCCTTTGACCCAACAATGTCACTACTAGGACTGTATCCCCAAGAGATCATAAAAATGGGAAAGGATCCCACATGTACAAAAATATTTATAGCAGCACTCTTTGTAGTTGCCCAAAACTGGAAATCAAGGGGGTGCCGCTCAACTGGGGAATGGCTGAATAAATTTTGATATATGAATGTAATGGAATACTATTGCGCCATAAGAAATGATGAACAAGAAGACTTCAGGGAGGCCTGGAAGGACTTATATGATCTGATGCTGAGCAAAAGGAGCAGAACCAGGAGAACTTTATGCACAGCAACAACCACATAGACTTGGAACTTCGTAACAATGCAAGAACTTAAAAAAAAAAATTCCCAATGGTCTTCTAAGGCAAAATGCCTTCCACACTCAGAGAAAGAACTATGGAACTCATTCACAAAATGTAGCAGATCATGTTTGTGTGTGTGTGTATTATGTTTTGATTTGTTATATGATTTCTTCCATTTATTTTAGTTCATCTACACAGCATGACTATAGTAAAAATGTATTCAATAGGAAAGTATATGTAGATCCTATATAGAATTG
>CM053771.1:420095357-420204399 GCA_028658325.1 Potorous gilbertii
AAGAGAGGGCAGATTGGTGATATGGGTAATTAGAATGCTCAGTGTATTGGGGAGGGGGGAGGGGACAAATGGGGAGAAAATTTTGGAACCCAAAATCTTGTGAAAATGAATATAAAAATTTAAATAAATAAATTTATAAAACAAACCCAAAAAAACCACATATTGACTATGTGACTCTAGAGAAGTCAGTTTATCTCCCACTGCCCTAGGGAACTCTCTAAGGCTCTAAGTTGTAGAGAAAGTGCTGATCTGCATTGGTATTATGGCCCTCTATTACCTGTAGGTAAAATATAAATCCTCTATTTAACTTTCTAAGCCCTTCCAATCTTTCCAGTTTTCTTACACCTTATTCTTCCTCAAGTATTCTACCATCCAGTGACATTAGCCTCCTAGTTATTCCTCCTATACAACACTCCACCTCCAACTGGAAGCATTTTCTCTGGTTGTCTCCCATGCCTACAAATCTGTTTTTCCTCATCTTCACCTCCTGGCTTCCTTCAAGTCTCAGTTAAAGTCTTACAAGAAGTCTTTCCTAGTCCTCCTTAATCTTAGGACCTTCTATTGATTATCTCCAATTTATCCTTCATATATTTTGCTTCACATAGTCATTTACAATTTTGTCATCCTCACTTAGACTGTGAGCTCCTTGACAGTTCGCCTTTCTTTGTATTCCCACCTAGTAGGTGCTTTATAAAAACAGACTGACTGAGGAAATACATCTCATCACTCTATGGGCCACATTTTTGATACCTTAAGAAGAAAATCTCCCTTTACGTGGAATGACAATCTAATCTACTATGAGCTGTAACACTTAAAATCAGAAATATTAATTTTATTTGGGCAGTTTCTTGGAATTCACTATAATTACTTCCATTAAAATGCCAAACTACAAAATTTGCTCTAATGGAAATTTGCATTATGGACATCCTCATTACTTGATATATTCTATATTCAGAAGAACGGTGACAGCCTCCCTTTTACTTGGGGCATACAATAGGTATTTTATGATTCCTGGTACAAAGGCTAGGCTGCAAATCTTTCAAAGAACACATTTTGTACTCTTCCACTTTCACAAAAGGGAAAAAACGGACGAACATTAACAAAATTTACTTTACAAGAGGCTAAAGGAAAAGAACAACCAAAAGAACTTGGAAACTATTCTGAACATCTTCCATAATTTATACTGTGTTTACTCAAGCAAAGTATGAAGAGCAAAAGCAATTATTCATTATTAAGGGGGAAAAATATTGTCACTACAACCAAGAATTAGCAGAAAAGAGGTTGCCTAAATCACATGCAATAAACAAATTTGTAGTGCCTTTCCCTCTGTAGCTGCCTCTCTCTCTTTCAAAAGGCATCTGGACTTTAGGCTAAGGAGTAGAAAACATGTGCACAGGAAGTGACATACCATTTTAAAAGCAACAAGGGTCATGTCAGAGGGGGTCAGGGTCAGAGAGCAACATCAAGGCAGCATAGTCATAGCAGGCTTTTTATACAGGACTGGCTGAGATGGTGGGGGCAGGGGCAGAAGGGAGAGTACTGGATATGAGAGCTTCTGCTTTTTCTGAGCTCCAACTAGATCCCATGTACATTGACCATGCTGTGAGTCCTGGGTTCAGAGCTCCTCCAGAGTGGGTTTTCTTTTTTCATTTGATGACTGGCTTTGTTGGATGCATGAATTGAATACTGAGTTTTGAACTGTTATACCATTTACGCTCCTTTGACTGACCAAAGATGGATTAAATAATACATTTACTAGAATTCCTGGATTGGAAGCCCTTTCCATACAATCTGAGAACTTCCATGGTTTATGAAAGCCATTCAGGAGATGTTTTATTATGCATTGATTGATGTCTTGAAATTACATGCAGTTTATTTGCTTATTAGTTCTATGGAATAGGAATTGGGACTGGACTTTGATTTGACATAGGGAACTCCAGGTGAGGAACTTTCTACCAAGGTAGGTTGATACCTTCTCTTCAACTTATAGTTTTAGAGACTAGAGAGCTTAGAACACTGAGAAGCTAAATGATTTGCCCAAGATAACACAACCAGTATGTATCCGAGGGAGAACTGAAACCCAGGTCTTCCTGGCTTTCAGATCAATTCTCCATCCTCTATACTACATTGATCTCAGAGATTTTATAGCAAAAGTAAATAAAACTGTATACTGTTAAGAATGTGTTGTAGGAGCTATTCCAGCCTCCAGAAATTCCCATCTCATAGTCACAAACATTCCCATGTATGAAGTAATGAATAAAAAGTAAGAGATGCTCAATCAGGGTCTGTAAAGCTGTTTTGAAAAATAACTGCATTGCAAGATAAATGGTTTTCCTTGTAATTCTATATATTTTTATGCATTTTAAAACATTATTCTAAGAAGGGGTCCACAGCCTTGAATAGACTACCAAAAGGATCTAAGATAATCCAAATAATGTCAAGAACTCCTCCTCTAAGTGAAAATTAACCTACTAACTATTCCTGTAGCTTGTTTTAAAGGCTGGAAATTGACTCAAAAGTTTTAAGAAGTAAATAAGAAATTTAAGCCATGAACAAATTTAATGGCATATTTGTTCTTTATTTTGGCATGATGCCACCTATGAACTAATCACTATCTTTGTGGAGGATTAAGAACTTCTGATCTACGAAATTAGATAAATGTTTCAGAGTCCAGCCAAGGACATGAGAGCAAACTGCTGGCTTTATGAAAATAAGCCCAATTAATTCACAAGGGCAGCCATAGAGTGTTAGGATTCCTTCTTTTCTTCCCTTCCTACATAAATATCATTACTCAAATATTCCAAAGTAGATCTCTAGGAGATAACAGATCACACCATATTTTCCCACAAATCATTGCCCTAGAACTCTTAGGAAGCAAGGAAAACTGGTGAAACATCATTGAAATGTATCAGACAGGGACCTTTCCTAAATGAAAAGAGAAAGCTAGAATGCCATCATTGTTGCTACCAACACTCCAAAAATTAATCTGTAATACAAGCAGTCATCCAAACTGCTAGTGGAGGACAACCTCAAGATGCTGACCTGAGAGTCTATAATATTCTCAAATAAAACAGTTAACTGTGGAGAAAAATCTTTGTAGCAAGTATATCTTATAAAGGTTTCATTTCTAAGAAATATAGGAACTGATTCAAATTCATAAGAATAAATACCATTCTCCAACTGATAAATGGTCAAAGGATATGAACAGGTAGATTTCTAAGGAAGAAATCCAAGCTATCAATAGCTACATGAAAAAAAATGTGGCTTTAAATTTAATGTAAATTAAATTTAATGTAAATTAAATTTACATTAAACTACTCTGAGGTTCCCCTCATACCCATTAAATCAGCAAAGTTGACAAAAAGGAAAATGACAAATACTGGAGGAATTTCAGGAAAAACAGGAACATAAATGCAGCATTGGTGGAGCTATAAATTGGTTCAGCCATATGGAGAAATAGAATGGGGCCCGTGCCCCAAAAGTTATTAAACTGAGCATACCCTTTGACTAGTAATGCCCCTACTAGGTCTATATCTCAAAGAGATTTAAGAAAGAGAAAAGGGATGTATATATAAAAGAATATTTACAGCAGCTCTTTTTGAAGCAGCAAAGAAGTGGGAAACAATGAGTGTGTCCAGCAAGGGACACTCTCACTGAACAAATTATGATCTATGAGTGTAATGAAATTATGCTATGCTATACGAAATGGAGAAGTGGTTTCAGACAAACTGGGTAAGGTTTATATGAAATTGTTACAGATATGAATAGAAAGAGATAAACAATTTATACCATAATACCAATATTGAAAGAACAATTCTAAAGGACTAAGTACTCTAATCAATTCAGTAATCAATGCCATACATAGAGGTGATGGAATAGTATGCAGAACGAAACATACATTTTTAGACATGGCCAATAAGGGGAACTTGTTTTGCTTGACTATATTTATTTGTTACGAGGGTTTTATTTTCTTTTATTTTCCAAAGGGATAGAGAGAAAAAAATAGACGCTTGATAATTGAAAAAATTAAGAAGTAAGAATCCTTGGGCTAAAAACAAAACAAAAATCTTCACCTCTAATCTTCTTAAGGATCACTGGTTATTTTTATTTATTGATTGATTTAAATATATTCCTTTTTATTAGACTGGTTCTTTCCATCTCAACCAGATTGGAAAAACAGGGGCTGCTGATAAATCCATCCAATTGTTGATTGGCATAAGAACTCTAACTTTCTCTGCTTCTAACCTGAACCTGTTCATTCCTCTTTAACCAACCTGGTGTCCACTGCTCCTAAGGACTAACAATATTAATGTGAGATTTAGTGCAGACACCCAATTGACTTAGCTCACTGCAGATCAGAATTCCTGAGCTCTAGCCATCCAACACTCATCCTCCTGATAACCAGGCATTTACTTCATGCCTGTCTAATTTATGTATTAAATACATTTCATATGAATAAATTTTCTGAATGAACTCTCTTTTTCTTTCCTAAAATAAACACAAATTTATTTTAGGGAGGCATTTGCCACTGGAAGTGGGAAATAAAATGTATAGATTATCCTTTTAAGTAAAGTCCTACAGAGCTAGAAGACAGCACTAATCCCGCATAATATCAATGGCGAGTTGTGTCTTTTGCCAAAGTCATGTGACTGGTGCTCCAGCAACAACAAGTTTAAGAAAGAAGCAAGGTTTGCCCAAGGGGGATTCATCACAACACTCCTCGACAAGGAATTGGCACTGCCCTACAAAAGGATGGGAAGATAAGGGACAGAAGCTCATCCACTCAGCGAAAATCATATAGACTTTAGGTCTTCAAACATTTCTGCCTCGCAGGGTGCATGTATATAATTGCCCAGGTGAACGAGGGATTCCACTGGGCCAGATCGTTTTTTATTTTTTGCTATACAGGATCATGTAAATGGCATTTGCCATCACCTACTGGTCAAATTCACCATGTCCCTTTTTAATTCTCGTTTTAAGAAGTTTTTATTTGTAGATGCAGCCAAATAACCTAAAATAAACTTATAGATGTATGAGAATTGATTAGATTAAAAATTCACATAGACAAATAGAATCTCAGAATTAGGAGGCACTCCAGAAATCTTTAAGTTCAGCCTATGTTTGAACAAGAATGTCCTTTACAACATTCTTCATAAGAGAGTATCCAAATTGTGCTTAGAAGGCTTTATTTAGGCAAACTTGAATCTACTACTCCCACTATTGCAATTTGGGACCATTCCAATAGCTGGGAAGTTTAATGTTATTTTCCCCTAATATAGAGACTAAATCTACTTCACACAATTTATAGATTCATAGGTTTGGAAGGGACTTGAGAAGTTATCTAATCCAAACCCTTCTGCCACAAAATGAGTCACATGGTTGGTAATCATTAAAACAAGAATTAAAATCCATATCTTCTAACTCCAGATCCAGTATTCTTTTCCCTGTACCATTAGTTTTATTCATTAGACTGTGTGTTATCGAGAGTAGGAAAGTTGTTTGCTTTATTTTTTGCCTTTCTTTGTATTCCGTGAGCATGGCATGGAGTCTGATACATAGTAGGTGCATGCTTAATAAATAGTAATAACAGTTAACACATATATAGTGCTTACTGAGCTAAGGGCTCTGCAACTATGATCTCATTTAGATCCTTACAACAACCCTGGGAGGCAAGGGCTATGATTATCCCTATTTTACAGATGGGGAAACTGAGGCATACTCGCCTAAGAACAGAGATGGTGTCTGAGGCCAGATTTGAACTCAAGAACTTGAGTGTTCCTGGCTTCAGATACAACACTCTATCCACTGCACTACCTATCCACTGCACTATCTCATATAGGTATCTTTCATGGTTTAAATTAGTTTCATTTAAAAAAAGCAAAAAAATTCTTTTACTATGCAATAAGATAAGTATCATACCCACAGAGTGTGCCTTGGTCTGAAATATCATGAATATAATTGATACAATTGCTGAATTGTCTTTTTTCAATAGTACCTATGCTTTTGCGGGGGGTCAATATGCACTACATGGTTTTGAGCAATCTTTCATCAAAGAATCCACCCACCCTACTGCCTATTCTCTCCTAAGTCTCCTAAACAAATTGATCTTTCACTAATTCAATTACAAAGTTGATGTACTACATGATCCAAAGTAATGAGCTTTTTATAGCCTTTCCGGCGTATCTATTTAAGAGTTTTATCTGATGTGTGCAGTATGTACATTATTGTTTTCAATCAAGACAAGGAAAGGAGAGCCAAGTCTAGAGAGAGACACAGTGGACAAAAACTGGAGAATTTCTGCAACACTATACATAATCACCCGAATGCCATAATGAAGCTATTTTTTCCAATGTAATTTCCATAACACAAATCTAACAGGGCAAATGTTCAGGGTAAAATTAAGAATTACTTGCTAAAAAATAACCAAAATAGCACTGTGATTTCTTCTATTAACTTGGCATTACAATATGACCTCTATAAACCATTATGTCAAGACAGAGAAATGGAAGGAAACAGAAAGGTCGGGATGAGATAAATTGTTTCTGTAGGGCAGCAGTCATCATGACTATATTTAGAGACAAGAACCAATTAGAGTAGGAAAATGTATCTCTCTGGGAAAAAAAATACATCACTGAGCAACAGGCAAAGAATATACATATTTTAAGTGACATATTTTCAAAATTATATAAAATATATTTTGTGTTTGCATTATCAAACAATGTTTTAAACTTCACACCTAAGATAATTGTTCTTATATTGATGTAGCCTCTCAGTTTCTTACCTCTTTAATCTATCCTATAAACTGTAAGAAGAATTCAGTCCAACAAGCAGCTATTAAACACCTACCCCATGTAAGTCAGTGAACAAGCATTTATTAGGCACCTACTGGGAAGCTAATCAACTTACTAGGGGTAGTTAGGTGGCACAGTAGATAGAGTACTGTGCCTGTAGTCAGAAGAACATCTTTCTGAGTTCAAATTTGATCTCAGACAACTTGCTAGCTGTGTGAGCCTGGGCAAGTCACTTGACCCTGTTTACCTCAGTTTCTTCATCTGGAAAATGAGCTGGAGAAGGAAATGGCAAACCACTCCAGTATTTGCCAAAAAAAAAAAACCCAAATGGAATCATAAAGAGTCAGACACAACTGAAACTACCATGCAATAGCAGCGTGTGCCAAGGTCTATATTAAGTGCTGGAGATTCTGCGCTAGGTAAAGTAGGGGAACAAAAGAGAAGCTAAAACGGTCCCTCAAAGGAGGCTCATCTTCCTCAGCCTCCTCAGAAACTTGAGCATTCTGTGTAAGACTGAAATTTCTTTTAATGAAGGAGATCCTTCCCCTCCAATGGGAAGTTTAGCTGCTATAATTTCTCGCTATACTTTGGAATAGAAATATCAAACACTTGGCAGCCCACAACACACCTGAGTGATGTAGAATAATATTAAAAAGTGATTTGTAAATATTTAACAAAACAAAAATGTAATAAAACATATATAATAATACATTTTTAAAATAAGTCAACATGCAGCCTGCAGGGATGCTTGTATACAGTTTAGTGGCTTCAATTTCTATTTAGTTTGACACCCTGCTTTAGAAGACTTCTCTGGAAAACCTGCTTAGCATACCCCAAAGTGACCTTTTCTAACTCCTAGCATTTACCTGTGTCTTTTTCTCACTTGCTTTTTCTTCTCCTTTTTGAAACTTCAAGATAGTAGAAGGTTAAAACTGAGAGACACCTTGGAAATCATCCAATCTAATTGCCTGATTTTACCTATAAGGAAACTGAGAGTGGTCACATGACTTGTCTCAGGTCACACAGTTTCAGAGCAAGATTGAAATACAGGTATCCTTACTTCAAACTTTAGAGTACTATATAAATACAAATAGTTACTACCAGAAAGGGTTGATGAGGAGACTAATCAATTTGATAAGGTGCCAACCATCCCATCTCCTTGAGAGATGTGAGTTGTTGTTTGGGACTTTCATTTATGTGCCTTTATTGGAAGGTATAGACATGTCCATTAACACACCCCTCAGTTGGTGAATGGCTGAACAAGTTGTGATATGTGATTGTGATGGAATACTACTGTGCTAGAAGAAATGATGAGCTCAATGTTCTTTAAAAAACATGTAAAGTCTTGCATGAAATAACAAAGAGCTAAATGTGAAGAACCAAAAGAAAATTGTATACAGTAGCAGGAATACTGTTTTGTGAACAACTTTGAGCAAATAAGTTATGACTATTATAACTTATGAAGAACATATGAAAAAAGATGCTATTTGTATTTAAAGAAAGGATTGAGAAATAGAAGTATGTATAGAATAGTTTTACATATATGTGTGTGTGTGTGTGTATGTGTGTATACACACACCTCTTTGTCTGTAATAGTAGCTATCTTGGGGGAGTGAAGAAAGAAAAAGAAATTTACATAACTTTACTATATATTTAAAAAGAAAAGCAAATTGTACATAACAGATTTGCAGTTTCATGTGCTATCATCTTTTTTATTATACTGTGTTATGAAAATAATTGCTTTATTCCATAAATTAAAAATTAAAAAAACACTTCACCAAAATCTCCTGGCCAGGGTACTTGCCAACCTGACTGGGGGAAAAGAGAACAATTTTATTGGTTCAGGTTGTTGTAGATCACAACCACTATGCTATACTGAGCATACTGATCTATAAAAAGGAACAGACAGGCAGTGGGCTCTATAGAGAAGCCCAGGGAAAGCTGTATCAGAGTGATGCTGACTTTGGTTCCTAGGAGATGAAGTCTATATGTCAGTACAGTCTTCCAGGGGTCACCACACACACACACACACCTCAGCCCAAAGGATGACAGCCCTAAAGAAGTAATAGCAAAGCCTCTTTTTTTAAGAAATGGCAGCAGCCAGGGGTAATGATAGAATGGTAGAATGGCAATTGATTCAAACCTTTTAGTTCCTAGATTCAGTTATAGAGAGGCAGTGACCAAACTTCTCAGCATCAGAGATGGCAGCCGTGGTAGGGGAACCACATGGACATGTAGTAGAAGTCCCTGATCCCAGCCTCCTGGAGCAGTTCTGAGAGTTCCAGGACATAGTAGACAAAGAGAGGAAGGGGGATGGAAAGCAGGATAGACTAAAAAGAGAGTCCAGACTCAAACTCTTAGAGATAAGAGGGTTAAGCAATAGACCTTGACCCCGAGCTAGAGGAGCAATTATGGACAGTCACAATATAAGAAAACAAACTTGACCCTCCTTTACTATCATAATTATTCTGAAGATTATACATACAAAATGCAGGAAGTTGCCTATCTAGGAACCTCAAAATGATTTTCCTTAGGAGGGAACAGGAGAAATTCCAAGCCCTTAGGATAATATTATAAGGTCTTTTGTTGTTATTTAGTCCTCTTTCAGTCATGTCTGACTCTTTGTGACCCCATTTGGGATTTTCTTGGCAAACATACTGGAGTGGTTTGCCATTTTCTTCTCTAGCTAATTTTACCGATGATAAACTAAGGCAAATAGAATTAAGTGACTTGCCCAGAGCCACACAGCTGGCAAGTATCTAAAGCCCTATTTGAACTCCGGAAGATGAGCCTTCCTGACTCCAAGGTCAGCATTCTGTCCATGGTGCCACCTAGTTGCCTCATTTTTTAAGGCTAGAGGCCTTAGAGTGAAGGTGGTTCTGAACAGAATGTTAAGGAGTCATTTCTTTAAGCTTTGCCCAAGGTCTTTTTCCTCCTGAAGAAAGATGAAGTTAGTAGGGTAGTTTTGTAAGCCAGGAAGCTGCTACAGGTTCCTGGGCCACAGAAGGGAATCACCAGAAAGGGAGAGATAATTATATCAACTGTTTATGGACAACTGTGAATCTTTTGCTTTATTTTTGTTTTTCTGTGGGGCAAAATGATAGTTGTTATATATTGTTATCCTGAGGGTTTGCAGAGAAACTAGGAATCCTTTTGCATATGTCAGACCTAAAAACAAGTTATGCTATAAAATTCCCAGAGCAAACTCTGGGTGAAATCCAATGAACCAAGGAGATATGTATGATTTGGAAGTAGGCCCCAAAGGCTAAACCTTGTCCATATAAACCTAGAACTTGAGAGTATTGGGCTATGGACTAAATCAACAGGAGCAGAAGCAGTAAGGCACACAGAGTGAAAGACAGAAGGTATAATATGTACCACTTTGACCACATAACCTTGCCTCCAACTTTGATGGGTAGAGTACAGGACTGTAAGCCTAAGAGTTGCAAGAATAACAGTCCCAGACAGTTAATCTTGCTTCCAGACCAGTCCCCCATCTCCCCACCATCCACACCAACCACTAACCAGCTGCCACTTACTAGTAAATAAAATTAAGAACCTCAATAAAAATGGTGCTATTTCTAGCCCTGCTTTCAACCCAACCCATAGAGCCATGCTCCAGGGAAGCAACTCTTGAGAAGTAACTCCTTCCACAGGGTGCATAGCCCTGACTTCCTCAGTAGCCACAGCTACTGAAGACCCAGAAAAGGGAGTTATCATCAACAAAGTCCTTGGCACTATCAACTGATACAACATCAGAAATGGATATAATTTAAAAGTGGAAATGACACTAAAAAAGATGTATTGCCATCTGCTTTGCCACTGTATCCGAAGTATCACTGTATCTTCCCATCTGATTTGCAGTTGAAACCTCCAACATGTGTGGCCTTCATATTATAATGTGAGCTCTCTGACATCAGAGACTTACTTTTCTGTTTGTATCCCTATAACATGCTTTGCACACAGCAATTGCTTAATACCTTTTCATTCATTCATTCATCATCATCTTCAGAAAATCATGTCCTTCGCTTCCTTCAAAACATTATTCAAAAACCTCCCCCTACATGACACCTTGCCAGAGTACCACCTCCAATCATTTAAGTAATGGCTTTAGCAGGTTCATCAAGTTGTAACTGACTATTTCACATTTTCTCATATAGTACAAAACATCACAAACAGTGAGCCCTCAGTAAATACTGACAAACTGATTCATTCCCACCATCATTATCTATTTTTTAACTTAAAAAGAAGAAAATGGGGAAGTAAATAGTAATCAAAGAACAGATATAAAAATCTATCTAAATCTCATTTGCTTTCTGAGTCAATCAGTATTTTCTCATTAACACATAAGATGGACTAAATTATAGTTTAATTAAATTAGTTCATAAAAATGTTTGTGTGTAAGACAAATAGGTAAAATTAGGTAAAATGGAATAAGACATGGTCTCTTTTCCTAGAGCTATACATCCCAGAACAGCCTACTAGGGGAGGCATAATATCACATAAATAACTAAGTTAAGAGATAGAATATAAAAATACAATAAGTAACCTTCAAAATATATGATTATTTCAAAAAAAAGAGAGAGAGAGATAACAGATTCTATCTGTCTTTAAAAATCACCTATTTTTCCAGTGACAAGAAACAAAGTAATACTAAAGGTCTTAAACCATTGGCACCTATCTCACAGGCAGAACAACCCCTTGACCGAGAGAAAAGCCTTTTTTCCTTTTTGGTATGCAAATAAAGAGAAACTTGTTACACTAATGAAAACTCCACTGAGGTTCAGGGCAGTAGGCTACATCTCCCTTCCTTCACTTTCTCTGGTTGTGTTAAATGGTATGTCTGTGGTTATTTGTGGTTAGTCATTCCTTCTAGAAGAGAACTTACGACATCAGGAAGGTGATGTCTTGACTTGCAAGTGAATTAGATTTGTGAGGCAGGACTAAATGGTATTTTAAGGCTGTAATTAAAACTCTGCTTTTCCAATCTTGTACTGGTCTTTCTGCGTTTAATTGTGTTTTATACTACAGGAGACAAATGATCTTTTCTTTCCTCTCCAATGAGAATTTGAGCTTTTTTTGTACCCATTTTCTACCAAGCGCACATCAGAAGATGAATGTACTGGCAGGAGGTCAATGATAGTTAAGGAAAAAGAGTCCTACTCCCAAGCCATATGACAGACCCAGCTGAAGAAGCTTATCTAATTCAAGTTACCATGGCAAGCCATGCTAATGAAAAATGCCTCCATTCTGAACTCATCACTAGAGGGTGATTAGAATGTAAATAGTTATGAGATATGTAGGTGATAATGTTTTGCTACTCCAAAAAATGCAATGAAAAGCCTTGTTGTACAGTGGTTGCCAATAGGTATAGCCAGTGTTTATTTTATCCAACCCCGAAAGCATTTTTTAATAGAAGCTTCTGCTTTTTCATTGGTTCTTCCAGTAAACTTTCATTGTGCTACATCAAAAAATGAAACAATCAAGATAATTTAAAATTTAAATGTATTTTTAAGAACCAGAGTGAAGTCTGTCATTTTTCTCACTGTAGGGTGTGTGTGGGGTATATCAGTTAGCATCTGTTCTCAGTAATTCCTCCAATCAAATTACCACCATTTGGAAACTGCAGAGAAATACAGTGTTTTGTGAACCATGATCTATCATTTTTAGCTATTCCAAATATATAGGCCTAACCCAAATTAGGGATTCTACATCCTCAATTACAAATATTCCCAGGTTCATAAAGAACATTGAGTCAGAAAGAATGTGGAGTATTGCTGTAACGTAAGTCCCTTGCTATTTTCTCCTTGCAGAACGCCAAGAAGTTGCAATGCCTTGTCATGGGGTTTCTAGCCTGCTTGGGGAAAAGAGAAAACACATTTGTGCTTTGGTTTTGAAATTAAGGAAGCAGAGCCCTAAAGGCACCTGGAAAAACAAAGAACTCCAAAGAGGAGCAACTCTCCATTTCTGATCCAATGTCAACTGCTATCATTATCAGCAAAAGAAATGGAATGAAAATCAAATGTTCGTTTGGCACTCTTTTTGGTCTGAAGCACTGAGTGGGGGTGGGGAAGATTAGAAAGGAAGGGGACAGAGCATCCTACAGAGATGAATAATACATTGTCCCTGACATCAAGAAACTTATGTTAAAGAGATATGACAGCTGCAACTAAAATTAATAACAGATGCCTAGAACAATATTTGGGAATACATTAGAATGATAGACAAACCTTGTGTCATACATGCCTGTGATAGGAAAGTTCTATTGATCCGCCATTTCTACCCATTTTATTTTCTGCCATTTAGCAGCACATGCTTTTCTAAATGAGTTTTTTGGGTGTTATTTTGGGTTTTATTTATGATAATTCAGGATTCATGCTAGGAAAGAAAACATAAACTACACAGAAAACCTACATATCCCAATGAGACTTGTTGAAGTGTATTCTTATAGCAAGCGTAAGCTGCAAGAGTGCTGGAAACATCAGCTACACGAAATCTTTGGTTTGGTATTTCTAGTTGGATTGTCACTAGCTATCAAGGAGCCCTCTAGTGTCAGATCTACTTATGGAGGTGAAAATGTAAAAGATGATTTTCTAGTTTTGCTGATTTTTACAGGCAAGTTTCGTCTCTGATATGCATCGATGATGTTTCACCAGTTTTATTCCCTTTCCAGGGTCCTAGAGTAGCAATTGACAGGAATATAATATGTAAATTACCTCTGCTTCCAGATTTATGTTTTGGGATCTTTAAGCACTGCAACTGATTGAGAGCAAAGGAGAAAGAAAAGGAAAAGTAGAAGAAAGAAACTGACTCACCATATAGCTGATTAAAACTGTTGAAACAATTCCAGATATATATAAACATATATGACATTTTTTTCTGTAAATTTCCAAGAGCCTAAGGACTCATCTCCTCCAGTGGAATTGAAAGTCTTGAAGCTGAAGAGTTGAAAGAATTATATAGTCAAGGCATTACAAGATTATGCCTTTGACTTTTATTGAGATAATTATTCTATTAAGAATGGTAGCCCTTAGGAGTAAAACTCTAATGTCCTTAAAAGAGCAACTAATTTTCTCTTCTAGGTTTCTCTCTTGTCCTGCTACTGACAGAATCTCTTGGTCTCTCAGTCAGACTCTGCTCTAAGAGGTACTATGGGATAGTGGAAACAATGTTGAACTCTAAGTCAGGAGAAACCTGGATTTAAGTCCAGCCCCTGATACTTACTAGTTATGTAACCGTGGGTGAGCCACTTTACAACCTGGACTCTGAGTTCTCTTCTACAAAATGAGGATTTCATCCCTTCTCAGAGTTGTGGGAAGGATCAAATGGAAGAATTTATATATACATATATGTATGTATGTATATATATATGTATGTATGTATGTATATATATTATATATATATATTCCTAGGTCCCATTGCATATAAGTCTTTTTAAAATTAACCTCTCTCCTCTCTCCGTACACACACCCTCATTCAGCACTTCTACTAAAAACTTTTTACCAGACCAACTAGAAGACACATTAGCTTGAATTAAAATACACTTAATTAAACAACACAGCCAAGTAAATTACAAGTAAAATCTTCCCACCCCACAGAGGTGCCTACATTCCCACCAATGAGGATAACATTCATGAGAGAAGAAATAGACAAAGGCAACATATAGCTGGGGAGAGTATGCAAAGAGGGCATATCCACAGCCAGTTGGCACATGGGTAGCCAAAGGTGGGAGGGGGGTACTTATACCCTAAGAGCAGGTCATTCAGAGCCATTCAAAGATCTGGACTGCATTCTCCACTGACCTACTTTTCTGCCTCCAAAGTACCATTTGCTGAACTCTCAAAAAGGCGTTAATATCAACAACTGACATGATACTATCACAAACTTTGAGGAGCTGGTCTCTATAGAGAATGTTCTCTGTGCAGCTTCCTCCACTGGGCTGCTCTCTGCAACATCCTCTGCCCTTCTCTCTGTTGGACCTCTATTGAGCTGCCATTTCTATGTGGCCTCTATCCTACAAGGGGGAGTCTCAACTCTGAGATGCAGGCTATTTCGGCTCTTGTTTTTTAATGAGGTCTGCCCCAATCAGCAAAAGCCATCCGAGGTCTCAGGTTTAGATTTAATCTGCCTTTTGAACTCCACTCCTTTTCCTCTGTCTCAGTTGCCACTCCCTGACCACAGTATACAACTTGACTTGTTGTTGTAGTTCAGTCATTTCAGTCATGTCAAACTCTTTGTGATGTCATTAGGGGTTTTCTTGGCAAAGATACTAGAGCAGTTTGCCATTTCCTTCTCCAACTCATTTTACAGATGAGGAAATTTAAACAAACAGGGTTAAGTAACTGGTTCAGGGTCACACAACTAGTAAATATCTGAGGCTAAATTTGAACCCTGAAGAAGAGTTTTATACACTCCAAGCCCAGAACTCTATCCACTGTGCCACTTAGCTGCCACAGCTAGACTATCAATAAAAAAAATTATTTTCAACTCCTTTGGACCCTACCTTTTTCTTGAAGTCCAAGAAAAATTAGCCTAAGGGCTTCCAACTGAATGGATTGGCAAGGTGGAGCTGATGTGTAGCTCTGTTGGCAATAATAAAGTTGCTGCCCAGACTATATGTGTAGAGTATATTGCAAATTTTAAAGTGCTATATGAAAATTAGCCATCTTATTACTCATTTCCAGTAACTTATGCCTGAAGCTAGAGCTATTGAATTCCTAACACTGTTTAGACCTTCAGTAGCCTCCCAACAGCTACAGCCTAGTTCTCCAGGAAATGCCAAACTATCTTTTGTTCCACTTTACTCAGTGGAGGACATTTTATGAATGAATACCTCTTTCTTTCTTTCTCTCTCTCTCTTTCTCTCTCTTTTTCTCTCCCTGTCTCTCTCTCTTATGCACACACACACACGCACACACACACACATACACACACTCCTGACACAAACTTCATGGCTTACATCAGCATTTCTAGATCCTTAAAATTGAAACTACCATGAAACTTCTTGGGCAAAACTAATGGTCTAGTAGAGTGACATGTACTGCATCTGACTTTTGCTATTTTTCTACTTACAACAAGCAAACTGACAGTAATCTCTGTAGTGGTGACTTTAATACCCTCTGTGTGTCCTTTAATCTCTTAGTGAAATCATCACTATATTGCCTTTTTTTTTCCTCCTATACCTTTGTCTGCTGGCTTTATGATAGTAGCAAGGAAATAAATGCCTCTAAATGCACATCTATTAATGAAAACTTTTAGGATCATATAATTTTAGAGCTTGACCTAGATATAAAGCTGGGGGTTAGGGGATGTTCAAAGGGACCTAGATGAGATCATGTAGTAAACAGACCCCCCCCCCCTTCATTTGTAAGATAAGAATACTCAGGTCCACAGGGAAGCGTCGAAGGGTATTCTAGAAAATGTTTAACAACTAGTCCTTCCCCCAAAAAAGTTATCCAAAAGAGTTGTGCCCTCAGCACACTTTTCAGTTTAATCTGCATTATTAACATTTTCTTCATCATTTTTCAAGTATAGGCTATCAACAAAACAATAAACCTAACCCTGATTTATAGCATTTATCAATTTCCAAGGAATACTCACATAAAAAATTTAACAATCTGATTAGAGCTGGCTCCAGCACACCCTAGGAAGCATCTTGCCTGAGGTCACACAGCTTTTTAGTGGCAAAACCAACCACTATTTATAATGTTATGCTTATGGAAACAACTGTCCCTTTCAACACTACATATACACTAACAATTTGTTTTTTAAAAGTATTTTGAGGTTTTTTTCAATTACATGTAAAGATAATTTTAACTTTCATTTTTTAAAAATTTTGAATTCCAAATTTTTTCCTTCCCTCTCTCACCTCCCCCCTCCCTATGAGGTAAGCAATTTGATATAGATTATATACATGCAATCAGATAAAACGTTCACATATTAGTCGTGTTGTGAAAGAACAATTTAGTTTTGTATGGTTTGTCCTTCATTGTAGAAGAGGACCATGACATCAGGAAGATGATGCCATGACTTACAAGTTAATTGAATTTAAGTGAGGGAGGACTGTGCAAAGTCACTAGCCTCACTTTCCCCTCCAGAGAAAATGACCAGTTAAAGATCTGGAAAAACTAGAGATAGCCCAGGATCCAGTGGGAGATCTTGATAATCTAAGGACTTTTAGAGCTTTCCTTAAACAGCCAACTAGGATATAATCATATAACATCATGGACTCAGAAAATAAGGAAAAACACTTTCTGTTCTGCCTCTCTATTTTCCATCTACACTAGTTTTGAATGGGGAATTGCATTCCTTTCATCCAACACTTTCAAAACAATGGGCATCGAAAGTAATAGAGGCTAATGTAGGATGGGTGAATTCTAATGAGAGCTGTCTCCTAAAAGTCACTCCCTGGATAGTATATATTTTTCTGGGCACAATTTCCCTCCCTTCAGGGAAAGATACTGGAAGATCATTCCTAGGATGTATCTTCAGAAGATGTTTTGCAATAGGTCTACCCTAATTTATTCTGAGCCATGAATAATTACCTTTTTTAGTGGGAATCTTTAGCCAGAAATGTACCCATCTAACAACAGTATGATTATACCAGTTTGATAATGAAAATGTCATGTGGGCTGCTACCCAAAATTCCAGTATATTATATCTGTTGCTTCACCTTGTTCTAACTCATCACTCTATCAAAGAAGAAAATTAAATTGTCCTGATATGAATTGCTCTTTGCAGAGTCATTGCAATTGCTGTACAATGCTGTTCTAGATAGCTATAAACTGATTGTTGGATGATTTGTTCCCATGTTTTCCCAGGTGTACCAGGATGGCAATTATCAGAGTTGTCCTTTTTCCTTTTGAAATATGGGCAGTTGACTTGTTCTTTTGCAGCTTATAGGGGATGTTCTTGTCTTCTGTGAGTTCTCAAGAATAAATGACTAGCACTTCTGTGATAAAACCCATTAATTCCTTGAAATGGATTCCCTTATCCTTTGAAGGGCAGGTGTTTGTGAACTATATGTGTCAGAGCTGTCATAAATGAGAACATATTTCACTAATAAATGTGAAATCTCCTGGAGAAGTTCAAAGAGCTACACAAATATAAGGTCTTGTTACTATTTATTTGTGCTCAATTCAACAAATATGTGTTGAGCACCTACTGTGTCTGGCTGGCACTGTGCCATTCAAACCCATCCCCTCCAAGATAGGAAATGATAGAACTTAAATATCCTCCAGGATTCTTTCCTTTGGGTTCTGAAAAGTTCCCTGCTCTGCAGAGTCATAGGAAGGAAAGAACCCTCCTTAAATTGAAAGCTCAGGCAGAGTATTTGCACTTACTTTAAATAGTGAATCAAGGAAGCTAAGAGGCCATATAGTCTAATCCAAATCTGCATAAGGATTCTTGACAGATAGCTGTCCAGCATCTGCTTTAAAACCTCCAGTGAAGGAGAACTCCCCATCTTCCAGTTTTTATTATTTATATTGGTTTTGAATTATTTTAGATAAATTTCTATAAATTGTCTATTAAATTCTGACTTTGTGGATGCAGAAATGATAGCAGTGTGAAAAGTGGGACACTACAAAAATTAAAATTTCAGTAACAGTAAAGGTTGTCATACCTGGTCATCCCCCAATCTCCAATGAAAGCCCTATTTCTTGCTGCAAGAAACATGCAATACTGGGGAATAACCAGTAGCTGTCATTACTGTATCAGTACTTTAGATTCTTCTTGGTGTGGTATGCATTCAGTGCCTTGTTATCTTGTGGGACTTGCTGTTCACACCAACACTGGTTGACACATTGACAGTTTTGTCTGTGGAGAGGTCTTTCCCAGATCTGTCCTCTCTGCAGGTTTTTGGATGATAGGACTCTGCAGATTTTCATCCTTCACTTCAGTGTATGTCATTCTGCTAAATGAAGTAGCTAAGAAACCTTTTGGTTTCTTTAATCCTCTAGTGCAGAATAACACGTGTACTCCTGCCCCTTGCTCATCTTTGGCAGTGGTTTCATGAACATCTGTTGCCCGATACCAGGAGCAACCTAAATGCCCTGGCAACTGTGGGTAGCAGTGGGCAGCTCATCTCTTTGTCCTCTTGTTAAAAGTTTAGATGCCTACATCAGCTTGAGATCTAGAGCAGAGAAAGCTCAGAGAAAAACTCCCAGCCAAGAAGCAAAGGGCAAAGTAGTTATGGATGGCACCACAAAAGGAAAATGAAAAATTATGTTTGCCTGACCTTAAAGCAAACTTGAGTCCATTGTCTTGGAAAGATTCCAAGTCTACAGCCTTCAGAGGAATATGAGCTGAGGCAAAATGTGCTCCGTACACAGCAGAAGCATGTCAAAGTATTTTCCTTGGGGGAAAAAAGAGAGAAAGATTATGGGTAAGGAAGGGTAGAAAAGGAAAAGGGACAATGAAAGTAGACTAGGCAGTGAGTGTTGAGAAGAGAAAACAGGACATGAAAAGAGAATCTCTGGAACCCTACTCTACATTAGAGAATATCTTTAAATGTGTGTGGATTATATGGAGCTGGAAGAAAATATGATTAGTGTCATTTATTTTTGCCCAAGTTCCAGCTGGATGATGGCCAGAAGACTCATAGAGTGCCATGGATTCCCAGACTCTGAATCAAAACACAGTAGGGATATTTCGATTTATAGTTGAAAAGGTAGAATAAAAGAATATTTTTATGAGGCTTTCTAAATCTCAGTTCAAAGTAGAAAGCCTGAGGCAGGGAAAGGGAATACATTGATCTGGAATTGAGCCAGACTGATTGCCATCTCTGTAGCTGGTTTTGTTTTCATTTGGGCTAAAAGAGTGAATTTTCAAGCATTTGCTTAACCCTTTTTTGTGATGAAAGAGAAAGGGTTTGCTTTCACATTTGGGGTGATATTGTTGCCTTGTTTGATGACTATGAAATGAAAACCATATACTGCCCACAGCTAAATACATCTGTCCATGCTAAATGGGCATTATTTGTAAGAGATGCTGCCCCCCTCCACTTCCCCTTCTCCAACCCTCCCCACCCACCTAACACTATTTTGTAAGGTCCCTGGTGGAAGGCAAACAATACAGGAATTAAAGAGGTTTAGGCAAATAGCAAAGGACTAATTCATGAAGATTTAACTCATAAGAAACTGGCCCAGCCACAGAGGCTATTTACCTAATCTGCTGTGTTTGAAAATTCTAGGTCCCCAGAATAGAATTTTAGAACCAGAAGCTGTCTCACAGATAGTCTAGGCAGTAATGAATTGCTTTATTTGGTCAGACAGATAATAAGGTTCTCTCTATGAATATGTCAAATAAAACCAGCAAATCTAAGATTTGTTTGGAGAATCCAGAGGTTTTGGACCACACTGCATCTGTCCACTGCTTAACCAAAATAGGATCAGAAGATTTAGAGATGGACAGGACTTTAAAAGTCATGGAGCTCCTCATTTTACAGATTATAAAATAGACCAAGAGATATTAAATGGCTTGCCCCAGTCACAAAGGTAGTAAATGGCAGACGATGATTTGAGACTAAGTCCTCTGCCTACAAATTCAATGATTTTTCTACTACATCAAACTGTGCTAGGCTGCTCTGGGTTCCTTTAAATTCAAGCATTTGTCAAGTACCTACTATGTGCCAGGCTAATGAGAAAAGTGGAGGAGGCAGGGTAGGAGTATTAAAAAACAAAACCAAAACAGTTCCTGGACTCAAGGACTTTACATTCTACTATTAGCTGACATTTATCTAGGGTTTTTTTTTTTAAGTTTGCAAAGTATTTTATATACGTGATATTAGTTGATCCTGGACACAATCCAGTAAAGCAGGTTTGAGGAAGAAGCCTGATAGGACTCGCCAGTGCTTTAAACACCTCTAGCAATCAACTTTCCCTGCAAACTTTCAAAGAACAGTTCTCACCATCTAGAAGAGAATTATTGTTCCACAAATAAATTCTCTAAACTGGGGGAGGAAGGGGGGTTGAAGGGGAGAGGAGGTTTTACTTCAACTCTCTGGGTCTTAGTTTCCTAATCTGTTTTTGTCTTTGACTGGATCTTGGATTTCCAGGTCCAGCTAGGACATTTGGGGCAACTAGGTAGCAAAGTGGGTGGAATGCAGGAGCTAGAGACCCTTATTAACTTGTGTGACCCTGGGCAAGTCACTGAACTTCTGTTTGCCTCCATTTCCTCATCTATAAAATAGAAGTAATAACACCTGCCTCGGAAGGTTGTTGTGAGGACCGACTGAAATTGTATTTTTTAAGGAGCCAAAGAGAGTGCCTGGCACACAAAGATCATTATATGGTAGCTACTATTATTGTTTCTGTTGTTACTATCATTTTTTATTTCGTTGGTGTAGCGTGCTCCCAGTCAATAAAAATCTATTAAGTACCCATTATGTGCCAGGCACTAGGCTAAGTAGTGGGGATACAAATGAAAAAAAAAAACAAAAACCCAGACCCTACCCTCAAAGAACTTACCATCTAAAGGGGGAAAAATAATATACAAAAGGAAGTGGAGGAAGAAGGTGTGTCCTCATTGGAGGGAAGGGGACATGGTGAAGAAGTCAGAAGTCAGTCCGAGAAGTCCCGAAGTAACGCAGCCAGGTGAAAAGTTAGCAATTATCTGAGCTCTCCTCAAATGGAACTTTGGAGTTTGGGGCCCCATTCTCCAATCAGAGAGGCAAGGCAGAGGTGTGTGATGAGGAGCAATTCCAAGGCTGACAATCCCTGATGAGGAGGATGTTATTCCTTTCTCTACTAACTTCATCACCTGTCTTAAAAGGGGAAGGGAATCTTCACCCTTCCCCACTGCAAAAGTGGAAAAGTGCACAAATATGTACATTACACATATTTTCAGGGTTTTTTTAATATTATGATCAATTATACCATTTTTTTCTTTTTCTTTTTTTGTCTTTAAAAATATCATTTGT
Source organism: Potorous gilbertii (assembly GCA_028658325.1). Lineage (NCBI taxonomy): Eukaryota > Metazoa > Chordata > Mammalia > Diprotodontia > Potoroidae > Potorous > Potorous gilbertii. The sequence continues at coordinate 420,117,069 of CM053771.1, forward strand.
ATGAGGGAGGTGAGGGGGGTGGAGAGAGAATTTGGAACTCAAGATTTTTATAAACAAATCTTAGAGATTGCTTTTACATGTAATTGGAAAAAAAGTGAACTATTTCCTATTTTAAAAAATAAATAAGAATGTCATTTGTTATGTCAGGTGACTCTCTGAAAGCAACAGGATAGAATACGGAGGAAATTAAAGTGACATTTTTAAAAAGTATCCATAAAAACTTATTTAAAACCCCCTTGTTCACCTGTTACGCTTCATAATTACCATTTCATATACACAGATCACATCCTAGTTAATCTGGTTGCCCATTTCCAGATTAAAATATCCAATGAATAAGGGAAAGGTTGTTCTTGCCATGCTTTTATTTTTTCTCTTTATTTATGATGATATATTACCCCTCCCACCCCCAAAAACAGATAGAGATGCAGGTAAAATGGGACCACACCCTTGGAAGAGATAAGGGAAGATTTCCAGGAGCCATGTGAGTGACTGTAGCTTTCTGGGCCAGATCTCAACCAAAAGCACTTTAGAAAAAACTGTTACCCTGAAAGAGGCACCTAAGTGAGGAAAAGTGGGTTTGCTCCACTCCTCCAACTTAGTTAGAGGATCATACATTTGAACTGGAAAGGAGCCTAGAAGCCTCCTAAACCAACCTCCTCATTTTACAGATGAGACAATTGAGGCAGTGACGTTCCCCAGGGGATACAAGTGGTTAACATTAGAAGTGGCCCTGGTATCTAAGTTCTCTGACGCCAGAGCAAGATATACCACATACCCATCTTTTCAGTAACTTCCTATTAGTTTAACTTTTCTTCTCCAATCCTGTTTCTATCATCTTTATTTTGTGGTGGTTTGTTTTTTTTGCCATCTTCCTTTTGATTCACTATATTCCTTCCTAAATCTAATTTTTTTAATTTAAAATTTTTTTCAATGAACAGAAACCCATTTTCTTTCCCTCCTGATCTCCCCCCACCCACATACACCTCAATGAAAAGGGGGGAAAAGGAAGAAAAACAAAAACCCTTGTAACAAATATTCATAGTCAAACAAAATAAATTCCCTTCTTGGTCATAGCCATGAAATTAACATATGTCTTATTTTGTAGCCTGAATTCATCACCTCTTTGTCAAGAGGTGGTCGGGTTTCATCATGGATTTTCTGCCTAATTATGGTCAGTCACTTCAAAGTGACTGATCGAAGTTCTTAAGAATTTCGAAGTGTCTCTCTTTACACTGTTATTATTGTATCAATTGTTGCCTCGGTTCTGCTCACTTTACTTTTTACCAGTTCATAAAAGTCTTCCCAGGTTTCTCTGTAACAATCCACTTCATCATTTCTTACAACAAAAAAGTATTCCACTACATTGATACACCACAGTTTGTTGATCTATTTCTATCTCCTGATAGGAGTCCATTAGTTTCCAGTTCTTTGCCACAAGAAAAAGAGCTGCTACAGATGTTTTGCATGTGCAGGTCCCCTTTCCTTTTCTATGATCTCTTTGGCATGTAGCCCTAGTAGAAGTATTGCTGAGGCGAAGAGAATAAATAGGTTAGTAACTTTAGAGACGTAGCACCAAACTGCTTTTGGACCAGAGGGTGGGGAATCTGTGGTCTCAGGACCACATGTAGCCCTCTAACTCTTCAAGTGCAGCCCTTTGACTGATCCAAACTTCACAAAACAAATCCCCTTAATAAATCCTTAATAAAAGGATTTGTTCTATAAAACTTAGACTCAGTCAAAAGAACCTAGGACCTAGAGGTCCATAGTTTCCCATCCCTGGACTGGGCCAACTAATTCACACTCTACCAAAAATATACTAATGTTCACTCCTGCAACATTTAACATTTTGGGGGCATCAACTTTGCCATTCTGATGGGTACGAAGTGAAACCTCAGCATTGCATTATTTGCCTTTGTCTAACTAATAGCAATCTAGACCATTTTTTCATATGGCTATCATAGCTTAGATTTCTTCCTGTGAGAACTGTTTTTATCTTTAGACCATTTATCAATTAAGATAAAACTCTTATTTTTATAAATTTAAATTAATTTCTTAGTTATATTGAAAATGAAACCATGTATCAAAGAAACAAAGAAAATCTGCAAAGATTATTTTCCCCAGTTACCTATTTCCTTTTCTAATTTCAGTCGTATTTGGTTTTGTTTCTACAAAAACCTTTTTTATTTTGTATAATCAAAATTGTCCATTTTCTCTTCTGTAATTGCTTCAGTTCTTTTTTATTATGAACTCTTTTCCTATCCAAAGATTCTTGCTCCTTGAATTTGTTTATGATGTCACCTACTTTTAATTTCAAAAATCAAAATATCCTGTAGATACCATAGTTTATATTTATTGTTGCTTTTTAAATTTTTACCCCATAGTTATTCCCCTTCTTTTCTTTACACTCCACTTCCATCAAACCCTCCCTTGTAACCCCCCCCAAAAATTTAGACAAAGCCAACTAACATAGCAACCTCATATGATAGATCTATCCTGTCCTCTGTGCAAAGTTCCCATATCTCTTATAAGATGAGGAGAGTTTTTTCCTTGTTCCCAGAACTGAAATTATACAACAAGATTCAACTGGATATTTTGCACCATGACATTTCACAGCTTACAGTCGACATATCCAAAAAATAATCTTATTTGGATATATTCTCATCTTTTTTGTCAATAAATGCCACAAAACAACTTTAAAGTATTTAGTTAATTAAATCACATCCACTCAGCAAGAATTCACTTTATGTTCTCTATTTGCTCGGCATTGAGCTAGATTTAGTAGAGATAGAGGAGGGGGATATTGTAAGAGATTTAAATTTTTAGTTTAAATAAGAACTATTTTAAAAGGACTCATAAGCAAGGGAGGGAGATAGGATATAAAAGAAGCAAGGTAGAAAACATATGTCATGAAAACTAAGTGTTCAGAGAAAGAGATCTGAGAAAGGGAAGATTAGCAGCCTACTACATGTTAGGCAGAGGTGGTTAGCTGGCTCAGTGGATGGAGTATCAGGGCCAGAGTCAGGTAGACCTGAATTAAAATCTGAACTCAGATACTTACTGTGTCACCCTGGGAAAGTCATTTAACCTTGTCTGCCTATTGCTCCCTTGTAAAATGAGCTGGAAAAGGAAATAGCAAACCACTTCAGTATCTTCACCAAGAAAACCCCCAAAATGGGTCATGAAAATTTGGAAATAACTGAACAACAAAAATAAATGTGCCAGGCACCAGGCTAAGCACTAGGGATAGAGGAAGTCAAAAGAGAGTTCCTGCTCTCAAGAAGTTCACACTCTAATAGAGGAAACAACATGAAAACAACCACATGCAAACCGGAGCACCACCTCTGCAGTAAGATAAATCAGGTTCATATCCCAGCTCTGATATTGATGATCTGCCCAAGTCAATTAGTCTCACCAATCCTCAGTTTCCTAAAAGGAGAAGGTTAGCTAACGGCCTTGGCCCCTAAAGTCTCTTCTAGTTCACTATCTATAAGACATGAGAAGGAGTTGTTAGGAGAGGCATCATGGAGAAGGTGGAATAGCCTAAAAAATGAAAGATTTTGGATGAAAAGATGAAATAGCATGGATAAAGGCACAAGCGAGAAAAAAAGCAAAGCAACAGAACAAGAAAGAAACCGAATTGTTGCAGACAATTAATTTGGTTAACTAATTAATTCAATTAATACAGTTGGGTGCAAGGGACAAATGACTGAAGAAAATGTTAAAACAAATGAAGACAATAGCTAAATCCACATTGGTTACCAAATGCTGTAAATGAGACATGAAGTATAAGATAGAGAGAAGAAAAAACACCCTGAAATTTCCTGAGAGAATGTATAGATAAAGTCAACTTGGCACAGCAAGGGGCTTACATGGCTCCTTTCCTGCTTAATAATACGTGTTGTATCCACTAAGTCAGCCACACTGCAGCCATCTCTCTTACTGCTAAAAAATTAATTTTGAATCGACTTTACTGATCCTAAATAAATGGACTATTGTATGGCTTTACCAGCACAAATAGTAAGTTAAAAATACGCTAGCAATTCTATATTAACATTAATTAACAGCAGTAGACTAGAAATGCTTAGCATAACACTGGGAATTACTAATGGAGCAGTATATCTTTTTTGCCCTAGTATGAACAGTCAAGAATCATGCATAATGTAGGAGTGTAGATTGCAGCTGGTAACAGCAGGCTAGATCACAGGAGATGATTTAAACTTCTTTTTATGATCATGAAGAACTATCCTTTCAATCAGACCCCAAAGCAAGGCCTATACTGCAACCCTGAGGGGTGCAAAATCTTAATACAGAACAGTAAATAATTGTCCAGAGCAGTCTCTAAAGAAATGGTTTTTTTACTTTTGAGTTCAATCTATATTTAAAGAGTATAAAAGGAGGCTATATAGTAACTCTGACCTTAAATGTACAACAAATTGCACTCATTGACAGGTGAAATGTATTTAATTCATTGACATGTGAAGCTAAATGGTTCTGGATCCAAAACTATCAGAAAAGAACAAGGAATTGATCCCTAGATATTGATAGAGAGCCTGGACTGGAACCAGGAAGACTCATCCTCTTACGTTCAAATCCGTCTTCAGACACTTACTAGCTGTGTGACCCTGGGAAAGTCATTAAACCCCTTTGCCTCAGTTCCCTCATCTGTAAAATGAACTAGAAAAGGAAATGACAAACTACTTCAGTATCCTTGCCAAGAAAACCCCAAATGGAGTCACAGAGAGTCAGCCACAACTGAAAAACAAATCTCAACAGTCTAAGATTCAGAAAAGAATAGCAATGATTAAAAGTGAAATATTATTGGTAGTTTTCAATCTATTTCTTGGGACACCAGTCTGACCACTCATACATATATACACACAAATATATATTATATATAGTGTATATATATATACATACAAATATATATTATCTATAGTATGTATGTATATATACAAATATACATATATATATATATATATATATATATATATATATATATATATGCTTTTTGATCATATGGAATTGGGGAAGAGAAAGAGAAAGATGTTCACAGGGACAAATGCTCATGGATTCCTCAATTGCCTAATGCTTTTAATGTTCTCTGCCCCTATTATTTTCCAGGGATGGAGAAGGGAGTGGTGGGCCTTCTTTTTTGAGTTATGGGTAGCTTAAATATTGAAAAGTTGTGCTTTATAAGTAGGATAGTAGTAACAGCTCAAATTTACATATCATTTTAAGGTTTATAAAGCATTTTCCTAGGAATGGGGAATGTGAGTTTTATCATGTAAATATAACTATTTAGCTATTTTATTTATATAGGGATATAAGGTTTGCAAATGTTTTTATAAAAATGATCTCATCTAATCCTCAAAACAACCCTGGGAGGTAGGTGTTCCTATTATCTTTATTTTACAGAAGAGGAAACTGAGGAAGATAGAGGAAATGACTTGCCCATGGTCACAGTGGCTAGTTTAAGTGTCTAAGGCCAAATTTGAACTCAGATCTTGCTGACTCTGGATTCAGTGCCCTGTCTACCTAGCTACTAATTTATTAGATATTCTAACTGGAATCACAGGAACAGCTTATGTCAGAGATAGGCCTTGACTGCTCATTTTCTGAATCTAACCCTAGAGTTACACTGATACGACATTGCATCAAATGAAATATTGCTTAACCTTTTTCCTGAAGGTTATTGCCCTAAGGCTGTAGCAGTTCCTCAGAAGAGGCGAAGGAAAAAGGTATTGGATGTATAGTATGAATCAAGGAGCGAGCAGATACTTTATTCCTACATGCAAGAAAAGCTAAAGCAACAAGAAAAAAATTCCTCAAAAGTACACATTAACAAAACAGGAAAAAACAATTTTAAATTATAACTACCAGTACAACCTGTTGGGAATATAACATTCATCAGAACATAAAATAATTTCCAAAAGTGCTAATTAGACATTTACATTTCACCTCCATTTCACTATCTGAACAGCTGTCTTAGGGAAACTCAGCAAGGCTTGGTCCAGTTCTCTTTTCATCAGTGGCTATCCTCTCCAAGAGCGCTAGAGCAGTTGCCCAGGACTCCCCACTTGCCACCATATGACTCAGGCCCCTGATGAGACTTCCAGACCTTTCTAGCTCACAAGGTCCTCAGAATATTCATTCACTTAAGACCAGAAAAGAGCAGACACAAAAAAAGCAAAGACATCTAGGGGTCCTTGTGCTAAATCACCAATCAATTAATCAATAAACATTTATTACATGCCAACTCTGTACCAGACACTATGCTAAATGTTAGGGGTACAAAATAGGCATAAGACAGCCCTTGCTCTCAAGGAGCTCACAATCTAATGGGGACCTAGTTGAGTCTACACTCTATATGGGAAACAGTATTATCCTAGGTCATCTGTCAGTACCATGGATTGTTGGCTTAAGCCCGGCATTCCCTTCCCCTGGCTTTGGCTCCCTTCATAGTCTACCAAATGCCAGCATTTGCTAACCAATTACATCTGCTTTGGCTTTAGAAGTAACCAATGTTTAATAATATGACAGAAAGACAGGTTTATGATTGGTAATAAATACCTATTAACATAAGAGTATTAACCGCAGGGTCACTGACTGGCTCTAAGGATTAACACAGAAGTTTCATCCCACCCCATCATGGGTCTATTTAGAATGCTCAGGTCCCAGACTGGAGTTACTTGCCTGCCTTCCCCTCCTGAGACAAACATCATGTAACATTAAAGAACTAAAGATCCTATAGCATCTGGTTCTCCAGATGACTGGTCATATGGAGGCGACCAATTCATGATAGCTTGCCCTGGACGGAAATAGGAAACCTATAGGGCCCTGCCAACACTGTCCTGAGAAATGATTGGGTACCCCTAGTTCTCCTTCTCAAGTTAGACTCCAGAATGCCCAATATTAGACCAGGTATTATAAAATTCTAAGATCAGAGCAGGAAGGGATTTCAAGAGATTTCCTTATCCAGCCCTAACTTTTGGACTGGGGAATTATTGTCATTTTTCATATGAAACAAGTGAGACTCAGATATAAGGAACTAATAAGGGAATAGGAGAGGGAAAATGAGGAAGGAAATTTTCTCTTACAGAATCCACCCCACCACAAATGTTAAAGTACCTACTTTGTGGGAAAGAAGAGGAAACAAATAGAAGCAGCGCAGCCACTCTAGCAGTTCAGTGCTTCACCTTCCCACCCAAAAGGGCCACTCCTACCCCACCCAAGTCTATGCTCTGCTGCCCAATGGAGGGACTTATGCATAGAACGTGTGGGTAGGGGATTCTTGCCCATATTGTAGATGCTTTCATGCTTATTTTTTCATTCAATAAAACAGCAGCAGAACCACAAACACAACAGGAGAGAGAGCACCACCAGCACTAAGAGTTGCCAAGAGTTCAATAGTCTCAAAGATGCTGCCTTGGGAAGTACTAGATATTGACACTGCACAATGAGAGAGTTGGACTACATAATCTCTAAGATCTCTTCCAGCTCTAAATTTGTGAGCTGATTATCCTACAGCTATGAACAATATTGGAAATGACAAGTAGGAACACCAGGGGCCATGTCCTTGGTAGAGTGATCTATAATAAAGATCAATCATTCAAGACATTCTAGTATGGGATCGTTAATCTTTTAAGTCAGATAGCCAAAGATGCTCTGGTGCCTTTGGTGGGATCATGGGTGGTAAGCATTCCTAGAGTAGTTTAAGGTCCCATCCTCTAATAAGGGCATCAATAGCTTGGTGGCAGCTTATTCACCCAAAGCAAATGCAAGTGAAGACCCTAAAAATAGCCCTAACAGCCCAAATCATACAGTGAATAATTACTTTGACAGACCTGTGATGTTATCAGTACAACCACTTACTCTATTGATGTAAAACATAGCCTCTATAGGTAAGTACAACTTGGGAGTTTCCACTCAACATGACAGAGGTCTTTCCCTGATCCTTTTGCTATCTTCAAGAAACAAACATTGTACCCAGAGCTCTCAAAATCATTAATGAATCCAAGAGCAAAAGTGAGCTCTACTGACTGTAGTACTAATGAGATTCTTCCTACTCAGGCAAATTCTGGTGCATGGAGCTCATCCGGTTCAATGAAGGGTGTCTCGTTTAGTAGATATCACAGCACATCAACATGAGAAGTCTTAGGATTATTTTTCTCTTAAAGTACTTTCTCCATATATTAGAGGGGAATATCTGATTCATCAGTTATTTATCGGTCATTAAGACAGCAATAATTTATCTAATATGAGTACTAGCAAGGAGCCTTAGTGACATGCATACAGGATAAATGACTGATTCCTCTGGAGTCACACATCTAGGATCATATTGTCATAGAATTAGGGGTCATCTAGTCCTATCATCTCACTTTACAGATTAGGAAATTGAGTTCTATAGAGTCTAAACGACTTGTTGAAAGCCATGGAGCTAGTAAATGAGAAAGTGAGGATTTGAATTCAGCTTCTCTGACTCCAAATATAACACATTGTTTCCACTGTACCATGTTACCTCCAAGAAAGCATCCAATAAGGGGTTTGGACTCAGGCCTTTCTGACTCCAAGTTTATCTCTGTGTCTACTCTACCTGGCTATCTTTGTATTTTCACATTTATTTTTAATTTTTATTTTACCTTTTCAATTAAGCCTAAATGGAGCCTGAAATAGTGTAGATAAGAATATAACATGGATGTTTCATGGGCTTTGTTGAGAGTTTGCTACTAGAAGTACCTAAAAGACCTTTATAGGACATCATCTACCCTATAAATGATAAGGAGCAATAATTCTGGGCACAAACTTATAGTCTCATGGCAATGCAATCAATATAAGCACAGTCTAGTTTATGATTTTCATGAGATTTCCTACTAAAGGATTTTTGGGGTTTCCAGATGAGGAATCTTAACTCATCTAGTTGAATTAGTTCAATTTATTCCCCTTATCAAATATGGTAAATTTCCATGATGAATTCCATGATGAAGCTACTGGAAAGAGCTTTGAGAGAGGACACACAGGGACCCTTAGGACAGGGATCAGAGGAAAAACTGTTTTGCCAAGAGAGTCAGGGGATCTGGATTTGAATACCAGTTCTGACATTTACTAGGTCCATGACCATGGGAAAGTCACTTATTCAGTCAATAGACATTTATAACCTACCTACTATGTGCCAGAAACGGTGCTAGGCACTAGAATACAAATAGGAAGCATCCCTGCCCTATATAAGAGTATATCCTATAGAGAGAAACATATACATTTTTAAAGTATATATTCAGATTAAATAAAAAAATAAATTCCAGGTAATTTAGGGAGGAAGACCTTAGAAGCTGAGGTTACTTGGGAAGATTTCTTGTAGACAATGATGTCTGAACTGAGTCTTGAAAGAATTGAGGAATGCTAAGAATCTCAGGTGAGGAGGGTGTGCATTCCAGACATGGAAGAACAGCCAGATCAAAGGCATGGAAATGGGAAATATGGGATTGTAAAGTGAAAGAAGTAATGTTTCCTGAAAACAGAAAGGTAGATTGAGGGTAAGTTATTAAGGAAAGCATCTTATAAAAATTAAAGTATTATATAAATGTGTGAGCTATTACTGTCGATTCTACAGAAATGGATGGATTATACTAAACAGCTGATCGTGATTGCTGCATCTCCTTCCTTTTCTCAACTTCTTCAACTCCTGCTCCCACCACATCTTCTGATGTGTGGGCTAAGAAAAACCACCAAATACTTTCCTGACTGTCCAGGGCTATCAATGAGTAAGACAAAAAGGTTTTTTCTGTTTCAAATGTCTTTTGCTAACAGAGGTTGATCCTCCTGCTGAATTTTCTATTTCTGTCGGTTCTTGGAGAGTCCATTTCAATAGGCAGCTCTAGCTCCTCCTGAAAACATTATAACTAAAGAAAATCTTGGTAAACCGAGTATGTGTGCACACATGAAGGCTATGTCAGATAACTAGGGAGCAAATCCTATTACAACTAATGTAACTGGCCATTATTTTCATGCCATATTCAAAGCAACAAAACTCCAGTATGAAAGGATAGTGTGATCCCTTAAAGCTGGAAAGGGCCAATCTTACAGATCACTAATACAATCTTCTCACTTTACAAACGAGGAAAGAGACACAAAGAAATAAAGTGATTTGACCTTGGTTACAGATAGTAGCTAGAACAATTTGGATTTGGAAAGCCCTTAGGAATATGTCGAACTGAGGTATGACGCACTCTAATTCTAAATAATTAATATTATTCCTAACATTAATATATGCTTATATTGCTATGTTCAAATATTCCCCCAGATATCAAATCCCTCCTTCCACAAAATACTTAGAAAACAGAACTAAAGAGATAGCTACAACTTGCTTTGGGCTCATATAGCTTGAATATAGATTTTGATCAAAGAAGAAAAAATCTTATGCATCTTGTTATAGTTTAGACATGCCTTCTAGGAGCGAAATACGAGCTCAGAAAGGCATAGGCATAATTAGACAGTATTCATCTGAAAATCTTCTGGGAGTTTTAGTCAATTGTAAGTTCCATAGGAGTCAATAGTATGATATGGTAGTTAAAAAGTCAATTCACTCTTAGGCTGCATTAAGAGAGTGAAGTTCAAAACAAAGAAGATGTCAGTCCTGTTGTACTTGGCTGAGATCTCATCTGGAGGATTGTATTCAATTTTGAGCAGTTTAGAAAGGGCATTGGTTAATTTGAGACTGTCCCAAAGATGCTGGGTCTAAGATTTCTGAAGGAACGGAGAATGTTTAGCCTAGAAAAAAGAAGCATGAAAAGGGGCATGAAAATTAAGGGATTATCATGTGACAGAGGGCAGGGCGGTGGTGCAATGGATAGAGCACCAGAACTGAAGTCAAGAAGACATCTTCATGAGTTCAAATCTAGCCTCAGACACACTAGTTGTGTGACCCTAGGCAAGTCACTTAACCCTGTTTGCCTCAGTTTCTTCACCTGTAAAATGAACTGGAGAAGGAAATGACAAAGCACTTCAGTATGTCTACCAAGAAAACCTCAAATGGTCATGAAGAGTCAGAAGAGTCAGACTAGGCTGAAATGATAAAAACATAAAAGGTTTAGATTTAGAAACTGTAACGATTAGAAGTGGCTTAGGATAGATGGTCTCTGCAGTTTCTTGCAACCCTGAGATTCTTTGATTCTGGTAAGGCATGCGTTTTTGTTTTGTTATGTTTTGTTCTTTGGTTTGTTTTTTCGTGGCTTTTTGGGAGAGGGTCTTTTTTGAGACTGGATCTCAAAATCATTTTCACGCTAGAAGCACAGCAGATACTCACTGTCATGAGCCAGTTCATCCCTCCTTTGGTAAACTTTTCTCCCTCTCTTTTCACCATAATGATGCCTAACTTACAGCAGATACCCAACAGCTCATTACAACTCAGAATCCCACTGCCCTACACCAGTTCAAGAAATCTACCAGTGTTACAGATTTTATATACAGATATTATAGGTATGTGCTACCACACCCCAAGAGCCTATGAATGTAATACTACCATCCTGGCAATAACTTCCCCTAGCACCATAAAAATCACGAACTGAGGTCTTCCATACATATGGAGATTACAAATGCCTACTGGAAACATCCTGGAGAAGTTACAAAAGTTTTGATAAGACCTGAATCCTGCTTTTTTTTTTTTAAGAATACTGATAAATACATTTACATAAAGCCATCAGTAAGTATTATATGTAATGGAGATAAGGTAGATGTATTTCCAATGAGACCGAGGTTGAAACAAGGATGTCATTTATCACCACTGTCATTCAATATGATACTAGAAATGTTAGCTTTAGCAGTAGGAGAAGAAAAAGAAATTGAAGGAATTAGAACAGGCAAAGAAGAAACTAGGTTATCACTCTTTGCAGATGTTATTTTGATATACTTAGAGAACCCCAGAGAATCAAGTAAAAAGCTACTTGAAATAATAAACAACTTTGACAAAGTAGCAGGATACAAAATAAAACCACACAAATCATCTTCATTTCTATATATTACTAACAAAGCCCAACAGAAAAAGATAGAAAGAGAAATTCCATTTAAAGTTACTGTAGACACTATAAAATATTTGAGAGTCTACCTGCCAAAACAAGTCCAGTGACTATATGAACACAATTACAAAACACTTTTCACGCAAATAAAGTCAGATCTAAATAATTGGAAAAACACCAGTTGCTCAAGGGTAGGCCAAGCTAATATGATAAAAATGACAAATTTACCTAAATTAATTTACTTATTCATTGTCCTACAAATCAAACTACCAAAAATCTATTTGAGAGATCTAGAAAAAATATCAAAATTCATTTGGAAGAACAAAAGGTCCAGAATATGAAGGGAATTAATGAAAAGCAATGCTATGGAAGGTGACCTAGTCATATCATATCTTAAATTGTATTATAAAGCAGAAATCATCAAAACCACTTGGTACTGGCTAAGAAATAGATGTGTAGATCAGTGGAATAGGTTGAGTACAGATAACACAGTAGTCAATGGCTATAGCAGTCTACTATTTGATAAGCCCAGGGACCCCAGCTTCTAGGATAAGAACTCACTGTTTGACAAAAACTGCTCAGAAAACTAGAAAACAGTATGGCAAAAACGGGGCATAGACCCTGACATCGTATACCAGAATAAAATTCATATGAGTACACAATCTAGATACAAAAACAGACACTATAAACAAATTAGGTAAGCAAGGAATAATTTATGTATCAGATTTATGGAGAATGGAAGAATTTATGATGAAACAAGAGATAGAGAACATTATGAAATGCAAAATGGATAACTTCGATTACATTAAATTGAAAAGTTTTTGCACAAACAAAGCCAATGCAACCAAGTTTAGGAGGGAAGCAGAAAAGTGGGAAAGAATTTTTGCAACTAGTGTCTCTGATAAAGATCTCACTTCTAAAATATATAGAGAACTGAGTCAAATATAAAAAAAATAAGTCATTCTCCAATTTGTCAAAGGATATGAACAGGAAGCTTTCAGAGGAAGAAATTAAAGTTGTCTATAATCACATAAAAAATGCTCTAAATCACTATTGATTAGAGAGATGCAAATCAAAACAACTCTGAGGTACCACATCACACCTATCAGATTGGCTAACATGACAAAACAGGAAAATGATAAATGTTGGAGAAGATGTGGGAGAGTTGGAACACTACTTCATGGTTGTGGAGCTGTGAGTTGATCCAATCATTCTGGAGAGCAATTTGGAGCTATGCCCAAAGGGCTATAAAAATGTGCACACCCTTTGACCCAGTAATACTGCTTCTAGGGTTGTATCCCAAAGAGGTCATAAAATGAGAAAAGGACCTACATTTGCAAAAATATTTATAGTAGCTCTTTTTGTGGTGGCCAAGAACTGAAAATTGAAGGAATGCCCATCAATTGGGGAGTGACTAAGCAAGTTGTGGTATATGAATGTAATGGAATACTATTGTGCTATAAGAAGTAATGAGCAGGCAAACTTCAGAAATACCTCGAGAGACTTATAGGAATTGATGCTGAGTGAAGTGAGCAGAACCAGGAGAACATTATACACAGTAACAGCCACAGTGTGCAAGGACTATTTTTGATCGACTTAGTCCTCCACAGCAAGGCAAGCTCCTAAAACATTTCCAAAGGACTCATGATGCAAAATGCCACTCACATCCAGAGAAAGAATATGGAGTCAGAACGCAGAATGAAGCAGATTATTTTCTCTTTTGTTATGTTTGGTTTGCTTAGTTTTATTCATGCTTTCTCTCATTCATTTTAATTTTTTTATGTAACACAACTAATTTGAAAATGTGTTTAATAAGAATGTAGGTATAAAGCTCATATAAGATTGTATGCCATCTTGAGGAGGGAGGTGGGAAGCAAGGGGAGAAAATTTAAAACTTATAGAAATCATTGTTGAAAATTGAAAACAAATAAATAAATAAATTTGAGGGTGAAAAAATAATACTGATATATACAAATGGAAACAACTCTTCATGCTGATTTTATATTATACCCTCCCTGGTATCCATTCTTCACTTCAGTCAAATTGGCTTATTTGATGTTTCCCATACCGACCTCCTGCCCCTCTGTGTCTCTACACAGCCTATCACCACCCCCCCCCACCTCATCCCCACAACATCCGGAATGCTTTCTTTCTGTACCTCCATCTATTGGAAGCTATAACTCCCTACAAGACTCAGTCCAAATGCCATATCCCACAAGAAGTTTTTTCTTGATTCTCCCAACCTATTCTTAGTGCTCACCAACACTTTTTATTTTGTAAATATTTTGCAAAATATTTACAAAATTTACCCCCCAAATTGTAAAAAATTTACTTAGCTGTAGGGATTACTAGGTGGCTCAGTGGATAGAGCAACATCCTGGAGTTAAGAGGATTTGAGTTGAAATAGTGCTTCAGACACTTGACACTTACTTGACCCTGGGCAAGTCACTTAACCCTAATTACCTTAACAAAAACACAAAACAAAATTTACTTAGCTGTTTATGTAAGTTTCTTGAGGGTAGTAAGAACTACTCATCTTTATCTTTGTTTCTCTAGAACCTGGCATAGTGCTAGGTCACAGAGCAGGTGCTTAATACAGTATAAGTGTTTATTGCATTGAACTAAATGGTTAATGATGATAAGTTATGATACATTAAAAGTACATTAGAAAATGTGAAAAATAAAAGTGGGAGGAAATAGAATCCCCACAGGATGAATATTAACATATGACACAAAGATCACTTTCTAATGTCAGTATTCCCATTTCATTCCATTTAGAAAATGCAACCATTCATTTTCCTTTAAATGTTCTAACAGAATTGAAGTCTAATATATGGAGAGGGACAATTTCTAAGCAGAAATTTGTAACTAGTGTGGGCCTTCATTCTACTTCACCTGGTCTGTGACTAGAGAGGACACTACCTCAGAAACAAATAAATGGCACCAGGAGGGGAAAAAAAAATGATCATTTTCAACCATAATTAACAGACTAGCATCAATTCTAGAGAAATATTGTAAAGAAGTGTTGTAGATCTAGAAAAGACTTCAGAGGCGACCTAGTCAAACTCCTCATTCTATATATGAGGTTGTGATTTGTGTATGGTCACACAGGTCACAAGCATCAGAGGGAAGATTCGAACCCAAGTCCTCTGACTCCAAAGCCTATATTCCTTCCATCACAACAAACTGCCTCCTAATTGGAGCCCTCTTTTAGTGCCCATTGCCCCAAACCTAAACAATAATACTTATATTTTTGTGGTACTTCCAGGAAGCGCTTTCACATTCATTAACTTACTAATAGAGTATAGAACTAACCTCTGCTGTTTGTGCTAATTCTAACCTGACAACACCAAGAAAACAGAAGTTCTCTTTCAGCTAGCTCTTCACCATCCATAAGTGGAACCACAAATTATGGCAAATGGAGACACTTTGAAAGCTCTGGATAAGTTAGCTTATCTTGGCAGTATACTTTTCAGGGATGTACACACAGATAATGAGGTACGTTGCCAGAGCTAGCTAAGTATTTAAGAGGCTATTAGGGAAAATGTGGGAGAAAAGAGGTATTAGGTTGCCAACCAAATCAAAAGTTGACAGAGCTTCTGTGCTGACTTCATTGTCATGCCTGTGAAACCTGGACAATCTACTAGCACCATGCCAAGAAATGGAATCACTTCCATTTGAATTATCTTAGGAAGACTCTGAAGATTACTTGGCAAGATAAGGCACCAGACACTGAGGTCCTTTCTTGAGCTGAACTGCCAAGCATTCCAACTCTATGGCAGAGAGCACACCTCTGATGGGCTGGCCATGTTGTTTGAATACCAAAGGTACATTTGCCTAAAAGACTATTTTATGGAGAACTTACACAAGGCAAGCGCTCTCACAGAGGTCAGCAGAATGATATAAGGATGCTCTCAAGGTCTGTATGAAGAACTTTGGAATCAATTGTGAGACATGGGAGACCATGGCACAGGACTGCCCAGCACTAAGTTATCATGCTCTATGAGCAAAGCAGAAATGCAGCAGTTCCAAAGAAAGGTGAGATGCACAAGTTTAGAGACAGCTCCACTTCAACAGTTCACATGAACTATTTGTGCCGACCTGTGGCAGAACCTTCTGAGCTCATATTGGTCTGATCAGACCAAGTAGTAGAACACTTTATTTTTGATGCTGACATAGTGAAGTCATTTTGGTCCTCTTGGACACAACCAACTAACCAGCATAGACACCATAACCGAGTGAGATTAGATAGTATCCTCAACTCCAGGGGCTCTCTATTTAGTCTCTTAGATAAATATAAACTCTCTGACTTTTTCAAAGTCCTTCACAACCTGTCTTCCCAGTCTCATCATACATTACTCCCCTTGATAAAATTTTATGGTCTGTTTTTCTCACATAGTCTCATCTCTCCTCTCCATGCCTTTGCACTGGAATGCATTCCCTCCTCATCTCCTTATAGGATTCTCTCTCTTTCTTCAAGTTCCAGTTCAAGAACCATCTCCTCCACGAAGCCTTTTCTGATCCCCCCTCCCTCAAATGCTAATATTCTCCCTTTCTAACTAACTTGCATTTGACTACTTGGACAACAAGATAGCATAGCAGATAACATGTTGGATCTGGAATGAAGATGACCTGAGTTCAAATCTTCAGACATTTATGAGTTGTGCCACTCTGGATGAATCACTTTATCCCCCTGTGTCTCAGTTTCCTCATCTGTAAAACATGAATAGTAATAGCACCTAATTTCTACAGCTGTTGTGATATAATAAGATAATATTTATAAAGAACTTTGTAAAATTTAAAGCGTTATATAAATGATAACCATTATACTTGCTTTATATTTATTTTTCATATATTTACACATGGATATGTTTTCTCCTCTACCAGAATATAAGCTCTCACAGTAGGAATTTAATAAATGTTGTTTGATTGATCTACAATTTATGGGTAAAGAAACTGAGGAAAGGCTAGAGAAAGTATGTAACTTTCCCAAGTTCAGCCAAAATTTCATATCAATTTTAGTATTTTTTCCATCCACAGTTTTCACACTGATCCCCAACTGTCCTGGGCACAGAAACCCAATTACATTCTTCAACTGGATTTTTCCTCTTCAGTCAACATCTAAATTATACTTTTGACTACCATCATTTGCTTCTAATATTATACATTCTACATTATTCCCCTTCCTTCATTCTGCTGTCCAACCACCTCTGTTTCCTACATACATGGTGCCCCCTCTCCTATTTCCATGCATTTGCATCAGCCATACTCCATGCCTGGACTGCATTCTCTCTACTGAAATGTCCTTATTTCTAGAGCCTGGGGATTAGGTTCTCTGCATCTTCATGCAAAATAACCTGTGTTAATGTGCGCTGATGAGAGAGGGTTAGAGGAAATCATAGAATTTTTGGAATTTCAGAGTTAGAAGGAAACTTAAAAATCATCTAGCCCATTCCCACAATTTTACAGATAAGGAATTTGAACCCAAAAAGAGTTAAGTGACTTTCCCAAAGTCACACAGGCAGTTAGAGACAAAACTGGGAGTCTTCTTCTTCAGAGCCTCTCTTTCATTCCTGAGCCTTGATGTCTAACCACAGAGAATCAGTACAATGAAATTTTGGAATAGATAAATGGGACAGAAGGCTGGCCAGTTCACAGAAAAAAAGATATTTTTGGACAGACATGGCCATGAAGTATCCTGTAAATCACATCCTGGTACATGGATCTCTGTAAGAACAGTTCTGCTTGATATTCTCATTGATTCTACATAGTAATTTTTGTTTTCCACAAGGTAGATTTGACTGTTTCTATAGAACATTATGTGCATTTTAAAGTATTCTATGAATCTATAATCATTCAAAACCACTGATTATAAGTGACCATTAAGTGTTGACTTTCTCTAGTCAGAGGATGAAAGCAGTTTAAAGTGCAGACATTTAATAAAATAACATGGTAAGTAGCAAGAAAACATTTCCCTCATAAATCCTGTAACATCACAAGCATGAATTGCTCCTCTAATGTGTGGTCCCTGGAAAAGATGTTCCTTACATGTGTATTCTCCACTCATGGACTTTATGGGATGTATCTATCTTTATTGATTTGCAGCATCTCCTCCAAATGTGATAACATGACTTTTGCTAGGCTCCCTCCCTTTTGACTTCACTTGGGATCTAGTCTTTATTAGGACATTTTAAGGCATTGATTTACTGGTCTCAGGTCAGTGCTTGGTATGGTTTCACTGGGCACATGGTTGTAAAGCTACATTTTGCTTCCTGCTATCTTGGTTGAGGTGCTACCTGTTCCATATGATGAAAGTAAAGCTCTTTCACTTCTCTTTTAGTTTTGAGTCTAGAGGTTTAAGCTTCAGATCTTTTAGTCAGGGAGGAAGGACTTTCACATGCCCAATATCAGGCTATGAAAACACCTATTTTCAGTTCCCTGAGTTGTAGCAATGAGAGATTTTTCTCTCCAAAAGGAGATTCTTCATCTCCAGAGAATGAGCTCTTTTGGAATGTAGACTAGCAAGCAATCTAAGTAGAGTCTGAAAGCTTTTAACTTATCATTGAAATTCACCTTAAGGCTCACCAGGTACAAAGTCTCTATCCATAGTCTCTATCTGACTTGGGATTAAAAATTCCTAGCCATACTTTATTCCCATTTGATGCCATATGAGAAACTATACCTTTTAATCCATTGAGAAGGGACAGAAAGATTTTGTCAAAGAAACTCTACAAGATTGATGTGAATCTGAGATAACTCAGTTTTCTTCTGGCTCCAAATTCTCTGGTTCTACTAGACAAATACTGGGACAGGGGAAAGTCAGAACACTAATAACAACCAAGTCATATTAAGTTGCTGCTTGGCACCATCCTCCACCAAAATTCTTGGTTTCAAGTTCCTCCATTGCTTTTGTATGTGACCAGCAACAGTGCTCTCAGATTTTGAGATGTCCAACACTTAAGACCTTGAATTCCATGAGGCATAACATATACCAAAATGAAACACTGTTGTCTCACATCCTTCGAAAGATTCATGTTGACAGAGGTTGAAATATTGTGGTTTCATATAATTGAAGAATGTGTCAAATATGTGCTCCCATATTGTGCCCTTCTATATCAACACTATTCTCATTAATAGATTTAATCCTAAAAAGAGCACAAATTTTTTTTTACATATAGACAACTGAAGAAAGATTATAATAGAATGCAGTAATTTAATCAACCTCTCAAGTAGAACAAGTATTCCTATGGCAAATACTCCATGTCTTTGTAAGCAATCGCCTCAGAAAGTAGAGAATATCTATTTTTAGACACCTCTAAACTGGGGTTACTTGGCTCACTACACATGCGAGCCATTCTTAACATATTTTAATTGTTTTTGTATAGAGACATCAATATAGAAATACAGATTTTTTTTAATGTGAGCTATTAAAACTGATAGTATGAAATAACCCAAGTTTGAGTTTGAGTATCTTTTCATCATGGATTAATTTAAAACAAAATAAAACTGCAAAAGTGAATTTTCTTCTACTTATGCAGAATCTTTTCCTCCTTGATAGTAGGAATTATTTTATTTTTGTATGTGTATTGCCAATGCCTAACTTCCTGGAGCATAATAGATACTTAATAAATGTATGTTGATGGCTTGATTGTAGCAGAAGTTATCCCTAAAATAGTCCATTCAGATTGGTAGTCATAACCACCTGGGATTTTTGAGGTTGCTGAAAGGAAATATCAGAGATTGATACCCACAGTCCACAAAGAGCAAAAAAAGGTGTGTTCTTGCAGTGCTTCCTGAAATATAGACATTGTTGCCCAAGTCACTTTGTGTCCTTTTGCTCAACTTTCCTTCCTCTTAAAGCATTTTAGTGCTACTTGCTTTAAGGGTTTCCCTCCAGCCCTGCCTTCCTGTTTTCCAAAGTGATGCAGAAATGAATTACTTTGGTTTCTTTAGGAGACAGAGAAGAGTATATAGTAAGACAGTCAGAGGAGTCCTTAGGGAGCTAATGGAATTTTAAAATTCAGGAACCATTGACACAGCAAGTTATTCTACTGCCATGAACATTCATCAATGACTATCTAAAATTAGACAGCTATGCTGACATTTCTAAACCTAATGAGTAATTTATTTAAGTGCTTTCACTGAGAGTTGACCAATACAAAAGAAATTTGAGAATATGAACAATAACTAGCCTGGAGAACAGAAAAATAAGCACTTTTTTCATTTTTTATGGCTTAACATACATTATTTTATGTAATACTATCAACCATTGATAAAACATGTACCCATAAGCTCAATAATTCATAGTTAAGAAAAGAAATACGCACATATACACAGCCTATTAAATTAGCATGTGATTGGTAGGAATTGACTATTTCCAACAGATGCTACATATGAATATTTATCTCTAGATAAGCCAAAAAGTCTAAGAGATATCCTCTTCTGTCATGACACTACATTTTTCAAATATTCTACTTACTGATCATTTATGTATTCCTGTGCCTCCCCAAGTTATAGTGGATTAAAAGAAACAGATATAGTAAAAATTGAATTCAACAAATTTATATTAACCTCCTACTTGTGCAGGGTATAGTCCCCCTCCCCCAAAAAGCTTACATCTAATAGAGGAGACAATATGCAAACAAATATATACAAAGCAAGTTACATTCATGATAAACAGGATATAATTAACAGAGGGAAGGCACTGGAATTAAGAGAAAGAGTCCTGTAGAAGATGGGATTTTAGTTAAGACTTGAAGGAAGCCAAGGAAGTAAGTAGTCAGAGGAGAGGAGGGAGAGCATTCCAGGTACGGGGGATAGTCAAAGAAAATGCCCAAGAATGTTTTGTTCATGGAACAGCCAGACCAGTGTCACTAGATTGAAGAGTACATGTGGGGATTAAGGTCTACAATGACTGGAAAGATAGGAGGAGGTTAAGTTATGAAGCATTCAGAATGCCAAGCAGAGCATTTTACATTTGATCCAAGATGCAATAGAAAGTCATTGAAGTCTTGAATTGAAAAGGATGGGGGTGGGGTTGGGAGGTTGGAGGGTTTGACACAATCAGATCTGTGCTTTAAGATAATCACGTTAGAATATAAATACATAAGGAAAGGTCAAATAAAGAAGCAGGAAAGGTTCAAAGAGAATGAGTCATAGCTGGAAACATCAGAGAAGGCTTCATAAAGAAAATGGACCTTGAGATCTCTAAAAGAAAGGATGAAGATGTGGATGGAGACCATTGCAGGTTTAGAGAATGGGGGAGGAGGAAGTGGAGGAAGAAAACAAGTACGCCAAGCATTCTGCTAAAAGCTTTACAAATACCATTTCATAGAAGAGATCAAAACAAGGACCCAGAAAAAGCTGGTGGTCTATTTTTGCTTCAAATTAAGAGAAGCATGTAAAAAGGAATTCTACAAAATAAGACTAAAAAGGTGGTTTGAAGCCATGATAGAGATCCTTGAATACTAGGATGAATAAATAAATTAATGAAAAAGTATTTATTAAGAACTTACTATGTTCAAAGCACCATGCTAAGCTCAGGGAATACAAAAAGAAAAGCAAGATATTCTCTGATGTCAAGTTGCTCGTATTATAATGGGGGGACTACATATACAGGAGGCTCCAAATGCAGATCAGATGCATCTTTAACATTATTTCCACGTCCATTTCTGTTGTTGATCATTTGACAATGCTCATGTTTTTGGTAGAAACAACTTTCTTTTTCAAGTCTTTGTAGCTGTGGTTGATAAAGAGGTAAAGGATGGCAGCACCTGTAGAGGAAGTTGTCAGGTTACATCTCCAAAGAATTGTTTCTCTGGTTGATGATGGTTAAGAGAGTTGGGTTGAAAGCAGGGTCATTATTCTAGGGGTGGGGGCAAGGGGGCCATACTACTTCTCTTGAGGCTCTTTGGCTTACTTTCCTATTGGTGGCAGTTGACCAATGGTAGGTGCTGGTGGTGGCAAGGATGGTAGACACATTATCCTCAGGGGTAGCTTCCTTCAACGATGGCTATAGGATCAAGCAGGAATCAAGATCAAGAGAGCATTGCTATTCTTGGGACTCTTGAGCTCAAGGTCCTGGGCTATTTCTACCAGGATCTTAGGTGAGGTCATGGTGGTTTGACCTACCTAGCATATGTCATCTCCTGTCTCTCCAACAGGTTGCCTTACCATTTCAGCCAGGCTGGGTGACCTGGCCCAACAGTGGTAACTGGTTGACAGTGGGTGTTGGCATTGGTGATAATAGAGATTTCAGTGTAAACATATGGGGTCTTTTTGAAAGCTGGTTGTTAAACATTTACCAACACATACCCATAAATATATTCCAGAATTGTCAAAGAAAAATGCGTTCAGAGATGGGAAAATTATTATTGGTAAATGATTGCTCTCCCAGTAATGATGAAACCTACAAGATATTTCCCCTGAAAACCTGCAAAGGACCATTGTAGGGTACAGTAACTATCAGTTCAATATGAGGAACAAAGTTGGAAAGCAATGAACCTCAGATGAGTTAGCAATGATGTCAGTAACTCAGCTTTTTAATGGTACATTTAGCTTGTATTTAAATTAAAATTGAACTCCTTGGAGCATTTTCTGGAATTGTTAGTACGAGAGTTCGTTATCAGCATCACACCATCTCAACTAACACTGACAAGTCAACTAAGTTTTTTATTTGAAAGAATAGTGATTACGGTAATGTATGAATTTTATTATATCTTCCCTTGTCAAGGTTTCTAGACCTAAGAACTGACCCACTACAATGTCCCAGTATCTTAGGATCCACTATCATGTAATCATGGGGAAAAGTAAAACTCATTTCCAAAATGTATAATAGATTCAGCCCAGCTGTTAAATGTGATTGTTTAAACCCCATTACCCACAGCTCACTAGTTCCTGGCATTATATGCAATCCCACTACAATGAAATGCCATTAAATTACCTGAAAAAGAAGACTTAACAGGTACTTCCATAAGTAAAACTTGGCATAATTACAACTGAGATTACTGGGCTTTTCTTTTGTTTTTCTGTACTATAAATTTCCCCTTGACAGTGAAGGGCTGAAGCAAAAACTGATTAAACACCAATTAAGCCATAATGTCCCCAGAATTATGCATGATGATGACTCAGAAAGCGCAAGCTGGTAGAGAAAGATAAACTTCTTTGAAAAGTATTGAAAACAAATACTGATTCAAGGTTAAAATTCTTGGTTTTAATGTAGCAGACTAAATAAATAATCTATGCACTTTACATAGATTGATTGGCACTATTGTATCAGGGATTAGTATTCATTCATTCAACAAAGATAAACAGTACTTTCATCTTCGTAGACAAAGGAGAATAAGTTGATAGAGAAGGACCAAGTGTATGCTGTGGTAGTGAGTACAGTCAGAAATTCATGAATCTAGAGGATCATAGAATGATAGATTTATAGCCAGAATGGAATTTATAGATCATCTACTGTGAATCTATAATTATTCAAGGGATAAAACTGAGACCTGGAGATGATAAGTTACCCAAGATCACATGGATAGGAAGAGGAAAATATGGAATTCAAACCCAGATGCCCTCATTCTAAATCCATCATTGTTCCCCATTATACACAGTTACTATACCATGCACTTACTTAGGTTTCTAATACCAGCTATTTATATATATAAATATATATATATATATATAAATATATATATATATAATATATTACATATATTTATATATACCAGCAATGACATTTATTAAATGTCTTCTATGTATCAGGCACTATGCTAAGCCTTTATAAATATTATCTCATTGGAGTCTCACAACAATTCTGGAAGGTAGGTACTACTATTATTGCCATTTTATAGTTGAGGAAACTGAGGCAGACAGACTTGCCCAGTGTCACAAAGAAGTAGTAACTGTCTGAAAGACTGGACATGAATTCAGGTCTTCCTGATCTAGCCACTGTACCACCTAGCTGTATTGGGGTAAATATTCCTGAAATTCACTATTTCATAGAATCATAGGATTTTAGAGTTGGAAGGGACCTTAGATATCCAGCCCCCTCATTTTATAAATAAGAAACCTGAGACCAAAACAATGACTAGATAGTGCCATACTCATGATTAAAAACTGTAGTTTCCTGATAGTCCAGAGTTGTTTCCATTGCTCCACACTTAGCATAAGGTTAAAAAAGGTATTCAGATATCATATGGGCTGACAGTAATCTGGATTAGCTCTTTAGAGGGATACTGGCAGTGTGTAGTACTGAGTAAAGCAAGAGTAAGAAGTTAATATACATCCTTGTCACAGTTCACATAGTTTATCCTCATTTCTGGACAGGATCATATCTAAATCATTGTAATAGAACAGAAGTCGAGGAGGGCACAGACCTACCTTTTTTTGGTGATAGACCATCTCTTTTCTAGATTTGTCCCCTCCCTCTTACTTTGCACTCTCCCCAACACCTACCCTGACTTATTTCTGGAACCTTCACATACAGAATATTTTATGTTGAAAATTTCTAACTTGTCAAGCAATACTCATCTGCTTCCTGTCTGTAAAGTCAGGAGTACTTCTTACAGAATTTCTGACCACTTTCCACAACCTATTGTGGCCTATAAATAGGGGAACACTGGAATCAGCTCAAACCAACTCTTAAAAGGCCAGTTGTGTGAGTATTTAAACCTTAGAAATCAGCAAAGGTAGAAACAAGCTAGAAACTGATTTATTGTTTTGTTGATTGTGTAGATTAATGAAGATGATAGGGAAAATGTTAACAATGGATACCTATCCTAAAAGCGTATCTAGTATCCTTTTATTTTTTATGGTCATTTGTTAATCATTTACCAGCACACTCCTGAAGTGATGTACTACATCTCACATGAGTTTCTGATTCCCTAATGCTGACTGAGTTGTGGATATAACCTGTGGCTTCTGGAGATCAAGTTGTATCTTTATCTCTTCATGGAATAAATAAATCTCTTCATGGAATGCCCCATTCTCGTGGATGTACCAAGTTAAGCCTTATGCTTTCTCTCATCTGCCAAATAAAGGTCTATTTTCTTTAGTATTTGAAAGATAATTAGTCTCATTTGTGGAAACTTGTAGGTCTCCAAAAGCATCCAGACTAGTACAATAATCCTAGATAGATATTACCTTCAACAATCTTCAAAGAAAAAGGACCTTGACAAAAATGTAGCAAAAAGTCACACACAAACGGTGAACCTAGCCTTTATTTTCTCATGACCTAGCCAAATTCAACCAATAAGAAACTACTGGATCTACTATAAAGTTAAGTTTTTTTTCTTCTTCCATTTTGTGGTGTCACCATAGAAGGACAAATAACAAACTGGAAGAAATAGAGAAAAGTTCATCTGCAAATGAGATAATCTGCCTCAGCCAATTAAAATTTGACTTTAATTCTTCTCTATTCAATATGGCTCTGAATAGAGGTCAGAAGACAGAGGTTTTGGACTTTAAAAATACAAAAGTAGTTTGGTTTGATAAGTTGAAACAGATTGCACGCGGATGTCATCCGTCTTTGTTATCTAATTATAGCCATTCAAGCATTAATTTTCTGTCCGAGAAGCAAGCCCTCATGCAGATCAAGGCAAGGATAACATATTGTGGAAGAAATATAAAATCAATGAAACGATTGATCTAGTCACATTTTTCATTAACACAGTCAAAATCTATTTATCTTTTCTATCTATGTAAAAATAGAATAAACAAAACCTTCAAAGTTTTGGTAGCTGTTACAAAAATAGGTGGAATGATATAAATATCTGCTAAATTATTATAAAAAATTTCTTCATCTTCCTCATCTTCCTTATTTCCCATCTCTTTCTTTCCCCTATGTTTACTAGCATATGAAGCAGCACAAGCAAACTAGGATGCCTGGCACATAGGTATTTAAGGTGTAGAATTACATATATGTAGAGAAGTTCGATGGTATAGTGGACAGGGGGCTAGGTCTGGAGTCAGGAAGATTCATCTTCATTAGTTCAAATCTGGCCTCAGACAATTGCTAACTGTGTGAACCTGGACAAGTCATTTAACCCTGTTTGCCTCAGTTCCTCATCTGTCAAAAAAAAAACCTGGAAAAGGAAAGGACAAACCATTCCAGTGTGCCAAGGAAACCCCAAATGGGGTCAGAGAGAGTCAGACATGATGTGAAAACAATAAAATTTATATAGATGGATCTATGTCTATTGATATCTGTCTCTCTGCCTCTCTCCCTCCGTGAGTGTGTGTGTGTGTGTGTGTGTGTGTGTGTGTGTGTGTGTGTGTGTGCACATAGTCACTGGGAGAATTGTTTTTGCTTGACTATTGTTACTAGAAATTTGCTTTCTTTTTTTTATAGGGTGGAGAGTGAGAGAGAAAGAAGTTAAGTTTCTGTTAATTTTTTAAAATAGAAAGGTGGGGGGATGCTATAGATATGAAATGCTTCATGAACTTTTGGATGAAATCACTGCATTTTTCATTTTAACATTGTACTTAAATTTTGCTTAAAATTTATATTTCGCTAAAATATGTTACAAGAGACTTCTCACTAAGCAAGTAATCTGTAAACATTTGTAACATATTAACTAAGTAGATAGATTGTTTTTAACAAGTAAAAATGAAAACAATGAAGCAAGCAACCTGTGTTTAAAGCAAAACACATGAATAGTTTTATGTAAAAAGGAAAGTGTAAAAATTGGAAAAAAATAAATAAACTGAGCAAATATTGAAAGAAATTAATTGCACACACGTTTGAATGAATGAATGTAAAAGCATTTAAGTGCTTACTTTGCAAAGCAGGTATGTGTGAGTCTTTTTCATTCTGTGACATGTCTGCCAATATTTAAAATGTCTGTCCACAACAGGACCTAAAGGGATAGGTATTTGGAGTCTGATCAGGAACAGTTCATAAGCTAGGGTGGGATTTGTCTCCCTGGAGCATTTTGGGGGGATGACACCAGAGTCTCCTGAAACTTGTAAAATCTGCCCCCCAATTACTCCTTGGAATGAAATCTATATGGTAAACTCCTCATTCCATCAGAAAGAAGTTAGAAAATATCACTACAGATTATGAACTCCTGAGCAGAAAGCTAAAGATCTTAAAGGGCAAGGGTAGTGTGTTCCTCAGTGTCACTAAATTAAAGTAGAAGAGTCAGAAGAGAATAGTAGGTATGCAAAGTGAATGATTTAGTGAAGAAGATTCAGCAAATGGGATTTAGAATCAGAGAACAGAATTTAGATTTCCGGACCAATACTTAAGAACCAAGGATGATCATCACTTAACCAGAAATGCACTGCATATAAAGGGGCCAAAGAAGAATGTGTTTGATTAAGATGTATTTTTCTACCTAACTGTACATTCTTGAATCTTTCAAGTTCAAGTAAGAGTAACATTCAAGTGTTTCCCACTTCAACTAACCCTTTTCTCCTTGTATGCAGAGATTTGTACACTTTGATTATATGTGATTTTTCCCATCCTCTTCTCCCTCCTCCCACAACTGTATTCCTCTTCCCCTCTCTATGCATTCTTCTTTTAAGATCATCAAAACTTGACAGAACTACTCTCAGGTCTTCTGTCTAATTAGACTTCTGTGACCCTTGATGACAATAAAGTTCTAATGGGATATGGGTGTCTTCTTCTCATACTAGAATGCAAACAGTTTATCCTTGGTTTTAGCTCCTTATAATTGCTTGTTTATATTTACCCTTTAATGTTTCTTTGGATTCCTGTGTTGGTATGTCAAAGTTTCTCTGCAGCGTTTTCATTCAGAATGCTTGTAAGTCCTCTATTTCATTAAAGATCCACTTTTTCTCACTCAATAGGATAATACTCAATTTTGCTGGATAAGTGATTCATAGCTGTAAACCTATATATTTTTTTTCTTTCAAAGAGCTTTTTTTCTGGGGAGGAGCCAAGATGGCAGAGATAAAAGATACACATTTGCTAGCCCCTAACCCACAGTCCATAAAATACCTGTGAAGAAGAACTCCCAACAAATTCTGGAGGAGTGGAAGCCACATAACAATGGAGGAGATTTGTGTTCCAGAGAGCCCTGAAAAATCGACACCAAAGGTCTGTCATGCACCAAACTCGCAGCAGAACCCAGCACTGCCTTGGCCACGCAGAACCAAGAGGAGCACATTCAAGCAGGCTTCAGGGACAGACTCTCCAGCAGCAAAGCAGGTCCCTTCACCCACATGCACCAAAGGTCAGTGAGAGAGCCTTTTCAGCTTGCAGAGAGGGGAGTGGGGTGTCTCCATAACTCAGGCCCCCTCAGGAGGCAGCAGCAGAGGCCACAGTGGACTGAGGCTCCCAAAGCAGGCAGAAGCCTGGATCCATTGTTGAAGGTCTCTTCATAAACCCCCTGAGGGGACTGAGCCCCTGGTGGTGGCCTTGCTCCCACCTGAGCACCTGAACTTAATCTAACACTAAATAGCAGCCCTGCCCCCACCAAAAGTCCTGAGGCTGGGAAGCAGCATTTGAATTTCAACCCCCAAGCACTGGCTGGGTGGGCCTGGAGGCAAGGTGGGTGTGGAGAGGAAACTCAAAAGTCAAGTAACTGGCCGGGAAAATGTCCAGAAAAGGGGGGGAAATTAAGACCACAGAAGGTTACTTTCTTAGTGAACAGATATCTCCTCCCATCCTTTTGGATGAGGAAGAACAATGCTTACCATCAGGGAAAGACATAGAAGTCAAGGCTTCTGTATCTCAAATATCCAAAATAAATATTCAGTGGGCTCAGGCCATGGAAGAACTCAAAAGGGATTTTTGAAAATAAAGTAAGAGAGGTGGAGGAAAAACTGGGAAGGGAAATGAGAGAGATGCAAGAAAAGCATGAAAAGCAGGTCAACACCTTGCTAAAGGAGACCCAAAAAAATGCTGAAGAAAATAATACCTTGAAAAATAGGCTAACTCAATTGGCAAAAGGGGTTCAAAAAGCCAGTGAGAAGAAAAATGCTTTAAAAAAGCAAAGAGCTTTTTTTCAAGTTCTTATTTCTTTACAGTTATGGCTGTTAAATCTTATGTGATACTGACCGTGACTCCTCAGTACATAAATTCTTTCTGTCCCTTAGAGAAAAAATTACTTGCTGAAGGAAAAGATTTCCAAGGTGTCTTGTTTCCCAGTAGCTAATTAACATATGACTATTATGAAAACTTTGGTAGTGGGGAAACTGATATTTTTTATGACTATGAGAATTGTTTATTGTCCATCTGTAGCAAGTACAACAAAAATTAAACTTTAGTTGCTCATTCTAATTTAGAGGTATAACTTAATTTAAAAGCAACTCTACTTTGAGACAGGAAAAGATAGAACTAGTAAAGGAAGTGATGGTGGATAAGAAAAGAAATCCAAAAAAGAAAATCGAAGACAGTAGAAGCAGAGCAGAGACTGATTCCTGCTGCTTCAAAGAAGCAGATTAGAGACAATCAGACCCTAGTTGAGCCTAACTGAGCAGATGACTTCATCTGATACTTCCCCTACTTCATGAAAGGAATAGCACCCAAATAAATGGGTGGCTCATAGAAAAGCAGCTGAGCTGATCACTGAGATAAGAGCTTGGAGCCTCAATTGCCTCCAAGAGGAGCTCAATGGAGGAAGACAGTTTTTGCATCTATACCTGGGAGCTGACCTGGCTGGGAAAAAAACACTGATGCTAGCAGCTGATTGGAGAAGGAAGAATTCTGGATTTTATAGCTTAACAGATTGATAGGTATAGCCTCCCTGGAATTCCCTATTTCTTCAAAGTGACTCAGCCAGGTTTTTTTCAAGGGTCAAAATAATGACTGCACAACTAGGAGTTCTGAACTAGGAACAAAGAATCTTCCCCTAATAAAAAAGAAGGGAGGAGGGTGGGCAGGGAAAAAAGATATGTCTGACCATACTAAACTTCAATAGTCCCCAAATAAAAATATTATCTCAGAGTCACAAGATTTAAGGCCTACAAATATAGTTTTCCAAAAGGGTTTCATTATCTTTTGTGAGCTGCAAAGCAAACAAATTTCTAGTTCCTTGCTCTGAAAATGAGGGCTACTTGACCAATATTCAAATAAAGCAGCTAGTTTATGCAAATATATTGCTTTGTGCCTTAGAAGGCTCTGGTAACTTTTTTTAAGTAAATGTGTGTTTTTTCTTCTCTTTGATTCTTGATCCTCTTTTTAAACCAAACTGCTAAACCTACTAAACCTACTAAAGGTAAGCTTCTTCTTCAGCTTCTTGGGAGACTAAAGGAATAACAAAAGGCTGAATGAAAACCCTCTTAGTTTATTTTGTATCTTTTAATGAACATACTTTTCAAGTAGTTCTTCATTGCAGGGGTAACATTCTGAGGATAAGAATACCTTCTGATTATTTTTCCACAATATTGGAAGAACAGATTTATCTCAGAGGAAAGAGATATCTTATCGTAGGTTAATGAGTGTCCCCAGGACCAACTGTTTGTCGCATCATTCAAAAAGAAAGACTACATTTATAAGATGCATAAGCATTGAACATGATAACATTACCAGAAGAGGATCATAATTGATAAGTAACATATTGCAAGACAAGAGATTTTAAAACAGATATGGGCTAAGGGTAAGTACACTTCAAGATGGGAATATAGTACAAGAAAAGAAACAGTAGCAAAAACTCAACAAACATCCAAAACTTGAGCAAAAACACCCAAACAAGACATCCTAGTTTGTACTCCTTTGATATGAATGCAAGAAATGTTTTACTATTTGATTGTCTTCTTTGTCTTTGTGTTGCTTCATGTCTTAATTAAATGTCTTTGGAATTGAATCTGTGTCTCCTGAATAGCCTGGCAAAGAAGAAAAAGATTGCATTAGAGAATTTCTCAGGAATTAAGATGAATAGGTTTTTCCCTATAACAGTCACAATGAATCTAGGAGTAATGAAGAATAATATAAGTACAAAATTAAATCACTCTTCTGGTCAAGATATGCAAAAGTTTTGAGACAAAGACCATTGGTAACCCACAGGTGACTGTGGAAGAAGAAGCAAGAGTGTGTTTGATACCTGGCCATGAGGAATGCTGGGGCCATGGATCAGAAGAGAAGCCCTATGGGCATTCTCTCTCCAGGTTTATTTCTCTTGTCAGAGTTCCTCAACCAGAAAATTGCTAGTTCTGTACATTCCTCAATCTCTAACCTCTAATCCACTCCTGTCAGAGTATAAAAGGAATTTGAAGGGTAGGACATCTCCACTAAAGTCTTACCATGAAGCCTAATAATGACATAGATGTTAGTCTAGGTTCCCAAAGACTATAGGTTTGGCAGACCCAATTAATTTAAAATGGATCTCAGACCGATTTTATTCCTCTTTCCTTTCATAGTCACAGAAGAAGAGTGGTAGAAAAAAGTATGCTTTGGGGGGCAGACCCAAGATGGTGGAGTACAAAGATGCACATACTCCAGCTTTTCCCCCACAGCCTATAAAAAATTACTCTTACCGAATTCAAGAGAAGCAGAAGCCATAAAGACAGAATGAAAAATATTTCCAGCCCAAGGTAACCTGGAAGGCTGACAGGAAAGGTCTATTGCACCAGATGTAGAGCAGACCACAGCACAGCACAGCCTTGGCTGCATGGCACCAGGAGGAACTGAACCAGAACAGGTCTTGGGGTGGAATCCCCAGCAGCAGTGGAGGTTCTCAGATCCCCCACCCCACAAGCACCAAAGAAAGCTTCAAAAGTCAGTGAGATGGCTTTTCCAATTATGCAAGAAGGGAGCAGGGTCCTCCCCTAGCCCTGGCCCCAGGTGGCAGCAACAGCAGAAGCGTCCATTTGTGGAGCCCTCTCCTTAAAGCCCCTGGGGAAATTGAGCTGCTAATCTGAATCTCAGCACCATCCTGGGGCATGGCAGAGCTAGAGGTAGTTGTGGAGTAGGAATTCTACTACTCCAAGATTCTGGGCAGAAAAGTTTTTGGTTGCTCCCAGACCACTGTGCAGGCAAGGAGAGGAGTTTACTCTTGATTTTGCCACCTTGGAGGAACTGAGAACTTACAGGTCCCCAAAGCATATCCTCCTCTTGACAAAGGACTCAAAAGTCAAATAACTGACTGTGAAAATGCCCAAAAAAAGGGGAAAAAAAAGACTACATAAGGTTACTTTTTTGGTGAACAGGTATTTTTTTCCATCCTTTCTGATAAGGAAGAACAATGCTTACAATTATAGGCCTCCAAAATAAATATGCAATGGTCTCAGGCCATAGAAGACCTCAAAAAGGATTTTGAAAATCAAGGAAGAGAGGTGGAGAAAAAATTGAAAATAAAAATAAGAGCGATGCAAGAAAATCATGAAACGCAACTCAACAGCTTACTTAAGGAGACCCAAAACAATGCTGAAGAAAATATCACCTTTAAAAATAGGCTAACTCAATTGACCAAAGAGATCCAAAAAGCCAATGAGGAGAAGAATGCTTTGAAAAGCAGAATTAGCTAAACGGAAGAGGAGATTCAAAAGCTCACTGATGAAAATAGTTCTTTAAAAATTAGAATGGAACAGATGGAGGCTAATGACTTTCTGAGAAACCAAGAAATCACAAAACAAAACCAAAAGAATGACAAAATGGAAGATAATGTGAAACATCTCACTGGAAAAACAACTGACCTGGAAAATAGATCCAGGAGAAAATTTAAAAATTATGGGACTACCTGAAAGTCATGATCAAAAAAAGAGCCTTGACATCATCCTCATGAAATTATCAAGGAAAATTACTCTGATATTCTAGAACTAGAGGGCAAAATAAATATTGAAAGAATCCATTCATCACCTCCTGAAAGAGACCCAAAAAGAGAAACTCCTAGGAACATTGTAGCCAAATTTCAGAGTTCCCAGGCCAAGGAAAAAATATAGCAAGCAGCTAGAAAGAAACAATTCAAGTACTGTGGAAATACAATCAGGCTAACACAAGATCTGACAGTTTCTACATAAAGTGATCAGAGGACTTGGAATATGATATTCCAGAAGTCAAAGGAACTGAGATTAAAACCAAGATTCACCTATCCAGCAAAACTGAGTATAATACTTCAGAGGAAAAAGTGGTCATTCAGTGAAATAGAGGACTTTCAAGCATTCTTGATGAAAAGACCAGAACTGAATAGAAAATTTAGCTTTCAAATACAAGAATCAAGAGAAGCATGAAAAGGTAAACAGGAAAGAGAAATCATAAAAGACTTTCTAAAGTTGAACTGTTTACATTCCTACATAGATAGAAATATGTGTGACTCCAGAGACTTTTCTTAGTATTGGGGTAGCTGGAGGGATTACACACACACACACACACACACACACACACACACACACACAGAGAGAGCAGAGGTTGAGTTGAATAAGAAGGGATGATATCTAAAAAAAATAAAATTAAGAGAGGAATATATTGTGAGGAGAAAGAGAGAAATGAAATGGAGTAAACTTCACTCATAAAAGACGCAAGAAAAATCTCTTTCAATGGAGGAGAAAAGGGAGAAGGGGAGAGGGAAAAAGTGAAGCTACTCTCTCCTCATATGGCTGAGGAAGGGAATAACTTGCTCACTAAATTTGATATGAAAATCTATCTTACACTACAGGCAAGTAGGCGAGGAGGGAACAAATGGGGTGAGGGGGATGATAGAAGGAGGGAAATGGGAGAAGGGAGTAATTAGAAGTAAACACTTTTGGAGAGGGACAAGGTCAAATGAGAGAATAGAATAAAAGGAGGACAGGATAGAATAGAGGGAAATATAGTTAGTCTTACACAACATGACTATTATGGACGTCTACACATATATACATAAACTACACATATAACCTCTATTAAATTCCCTACCTTCTCAGTGGGGATGGATGGGGAGGGAGGAAAGGAGAGAAGTTCAAATTCAAAGTATTAGAAACGAATGTTGAGAATTGTTTTTGCATATAACTGGGAAATAAGAAATACAGGTAATGGGGTATAGAAATCTATCTTATCCTACAAGAAAAGAGAGAAGATGAGGATAAGGGAAGGGTGGAGTGTGATAGAAGGGAGGTCATATTGAGGGATGGGGTAATCAGAATGCAAGGTGTTATGGGGTGGGGGAAAGGGAAAGATGGGGAGAAAACTTGAAACTCAAAATTTTGTGGAAATGAATGTCAAAAACTAAAAATAAATAAATAAATATTAAACTTTTTTTAAAAAAGAGGGGGTTGGGGCAGACAGCCTCTCGGGTCCTGAGTAGCTTTTCATCTATGATCTTTTCAAGGATACATCCTTATGAGGTCAGACACAGACACAGATTAGACCAGGTGATCTCGGGTTCCTTTGAACACTAGTATTCCAAGATTCTAGGATCTGCAAACTCACTGCTCTTCTGAGTGTGCAAATGTGTGTGCATGCATGCATGTGTGTGTGTATGTGTGTGCATGCATGCATGCGTATGTATGTGTGTGTGTGTATGTATGTGTGTGTGTTTGTACTTGTCTGCATACTTGGTTTTGTCATATCCTTAGGGACTAGCACAGGGCCTTACACATGGAAGCCACTTAATACACATCCAGTGAATTGATTTGTTTTTTCTCCCTCAAAGGCAAGGAATGATGAAAGGATAATAGGTGGAGGTCCAGGAGGAGCCTCAGAAAACATCCAGGCTCAACTTTCAAAAACAAAAAGAAAAAAAACATGCTTTCACTCCTATTAATAACATAATTTTTAGGTTGTCCATTATAATTAAGTTAGTTTTCTAATATGACATGTTTGTCCAATGATGGAAAAATTGACACAATACAAGAAAAAAAATTGACACATTGCCAGAGAAAAAACCAGAAAAGACTATAGAACTTCAGAGAATTTTAACAACCCTAATAGAGAGTTAATAAAAGTACATGGGCAAGAATTGCTTGAGAAAACACAGGTGAGTTATGACTGGTAGCCATGTAAGGAATGCCAGTATCAATAAGATCAAATATCGAAGTATTAAATGAGTATTGAAGTATTTAAATGAACTGGACATTTGACAAGTAGCTTTATATTTCACTGCATAGAATAAAAGACATTGTAGGGTCCTTAGAAATCATGGAATTCAAACCCCTCATTTCTAGATGAGGAAAATGAAAGTGCAAAAAGGCAATATGAGGTAAGCTGGCATAATGGATAACATACTGGACTTGGAGTCAGAAAGACTTGGGTCCGAATCCTCTTCCAACACCTACTTATGCTGCCATAAACAAATGACTTCACTTCTCTCAGTTTCAATTTCCTTATCTGTAAAATGGGGATATTAACATTTGCAACAGCTACTTTCTAGGGCTATTACGAGGCTTAAGTGAGATGATATATGTTAAGCATTTTGCAAGCTTTTAAAAGCTATTTGGTGTGTCCCAAAAGTCTTATTTCGGTTTTAAGTTTTAATAGCTTTTGGGACACTCCAAATTTATTAGCTATGATGATGATGATGATGATGATGATGATGATGATGAGGTGACTTGCCCCTAGTTCAGGCTAGTCAGTGCCAGAGTTAGGATAAGACTCTACGTCCTTTGACTCCTCACCAAATGACTTATCAAATACAATATTGTCCTATAGATTTAGAATCAAATATAAGAGACTTCAAAGGGTGAAATCTTTTGTTGTTGGTGGTTTTGTGGCTTCTTCTTTTCTTTTTGGGATCTCTTTTAGGAGGCTATCAGTGGGTTCTTTCAATATCTATTTTGCCCTCTCATTCTAGAATATCAGTGCAGTTTTCCTTAATAATTTCTTGAAAGATGATGTCTAGGCTCTATTTTGGTCATGGCTTTCAGGCAGTCCAATAATTTTTAAGTTGTCTTTCCTGGATCTATTTTCCAGGTCAGTTGTTTTTCCAATGAGATATTTCACGTTGTCTACTATTTTTTTATGCTTTTGGTTTTGTTTTATAATTTCTTGATTTTTCATAAAGTCATTAGCTTCCATCTGTTCCATTATAATCTTTTAGGAATTATTTTCTTTAGTGAGCTTTTGGACCTCCTTTTCTATCTACTTATTAAGGCATTCTTCTCATTGACTTTTTGAATCTCTTTTGCCATTTGGGTTAGCCTATTTTTTAAGATGTTATTTCTTTCAGCATTATTTGGGTCCCCTTTAGCAAGCAGTTGACTTGTTTTTCTTGATTTTTTTTCCATCAATCTCATTTCTCTTCCCAATTGTTGCTCTGCTTCTCTTACTTGATTTTCAAAATCCTTTTTGAGCTCTTGTATGACCTGAAACCAATTCATATTTTTCTTGGAAGCTTTGCCTGGAGGAGCTTTGACTTTGTAGTCCTCTTCTGTTTGTATATTTTGATCTTCCTTGTCAACAAAGTAAGATTTTATAGTCTGATTCTTTTTCCAGTTTTTGCTCATTTTCCCAGTCATTTGCTTGACTTTGAGCTCTTTGTCAGGTAGTTCTCTGCTTCCAGTGCAGGTGGGAGGTATACTGTCCACTTCTGGATCCCCCACAGGTTCCTCCACCCTCTTCTCCACCCTGGGGCTAGGGCTGGAGCACTCTACTCTCTCATACAGGTCCCATAGGTTTTTTCCACTGACCTTCCAATTTGTCCTCTGCATTTTGGGGTTGTGAAATATGGAAACCACCACAGGTGCTAGAGATTCAATCCCCCTTCTTTCCCCCTAACCTCCAGACCTGCTCAGATCAGTCTGGCCCATGCTGCACTGCATTCTGCTCCCAGCATGGTGTGATAAACCCTTCCATCAGTCTTCCAGCTGTCTTGGGCTGGAGATCTGCTTCGTTCCATTATTCTGTGGGTTCTGCAGCTCCAGAATTTATTTAGAGTCATTTTTACAGGTTTTGACTTGGCTTGGGAGGAGCACTCTAGCAAGTATCTGCTTCTACTCCACCCCTTGGCTTAGCCTCCTGTATCTTCTTTTCTTTTTACATTATTATAAAGGACAAGGATAAAGGGACAAGGGGAAAAATGCAGCAGGAAATAATTGATGCAAAAATAAAGGCTATCATTTTTTAAAAAGCTCTCATAAAAATTTTATTTAAAGAGAGATCATAGAGGTCACCCATTTTAACCTGTTCCTGAAGAATAAAGCAAAATTACTGACAAGTAATGGTTCTACTTGATGATCTCTGGTGAAAAGGAATTCATTACCTCTAAAGGAAGTTCATTTTATTTTATACAACTAGAAATATAAGAAAATTTTTCCTTTTATGGGACTGATCTCTTGTTTCCTATATTTTCCACCTAGTCATCTTACTTCTCCCCCCAGAACCAAATAGAACAATCCTAATCAGTCTGTCACATGACAACCTTCTAAATAATCTGAAGGCAGAGACCATGTCCCAAATCTTCTCTTGTCCTGACTAAGCTCCTCAACTCCTTCAACCAATCCCCTTAGAGCATGGTTTTTAGTTCCTCTCTATCCTCATCAATTTCCTCTGAGCATACTCCAATTTGTCAATGTCACATCTAAAATGTGCCATAAAGAACTGAACATATGACTTAACATATGGTCTGACTAAAGCAAAGTGAAATAGGACTATGACCTGTTTCATTTTGGATGCTTTTTTAATAAACAATAGCTAGTGTTAATAGAGCACTTTAAAGTTTGTAAAATGTTTTACACATTTGATCTTCAGAATAACCTTTTGAGGTAACTGTTCTTGTTACCCCTATTTTACAGATGAAGAAACTGAGTCTGAGAGAAGTTAAATGACTTGTCCTGGGTCATATAGTTAAATGCCTCAGGCAGGATTTGAACTCAGGTCTTCCTGACTCCAAGGACAACACTCTTCTCATTGTGTCAACTAGGTACCTAGTCTGTGATTTTTTTGCCTGCCACATCCCATTGTTTATTTGTATTTAACTGTCAGTCCATCTGAGTCATGACCACATAGACACATTTCCCCTGTATGGAAACTTATGCAGCTGATAATTGAATCTAAGTGAAGAAAAGGCCATCCATCTCTATTAAACTGCATCTTATTTGCTTTGACTTCACAGTCTCAGCTTGTTGGGATCTCTCTAGATCTAACATATTAGCTGTCCTTCCCAGCTTTTTCATCTGAAAATTGCATAAGCATTCTACCTGAGCCTTTATTCAGGGGTCTATGAATAGCCCTTACATACCTGCCTCCCATTCAGGAAATCAAGGCAGGAAGAGAACACAAACCACATATGCAGGCCCCTTGGGGAGGCTGGGCTAGCTATGGCTTCCCAAAATAAAGTCCATATTGTTCCCAAAGGAGTGCAGCAAAGAGCTGTACTTTTTTTGCTCTGCAACCTTTCTCTTGACCTGCCTTGTTTCCCTCTTCCTGATTTAATGCTTTGGCACTCAGTTCTGATTTCCATCTCTACCCTTGTATTCCCTTGTCTCTCTGCTCTCTCCTGCATTTTGATAAGTTACACGGATAGTTCCTTTCAGACTCTATTTGGCAGGCCTGTGGTTGCTTTCTCCCTACAAATGAACCCTAGCTTCTTTGTGAAGATAGTCTTACACAAACATAGTGACAGACTAGCCCCAAGGCCATGGTACTCAGGCCCACATGGGTAACCTATGTGGAGACATGTGGAAGACTTTTAGCCATTATTTGGGTGAGGCTGAGATGGATGGGACACTAAGATACAGAATCATAATATTTAAGTTAGAAGAGACCTTGGAGATCATCTAGTCCAGGGCCTTCATTTTATGAATGAGGAACCTGAGACCCAGAGGTGGATTGCCTTGCCCAAGTTCACATCAGTTGTCAATAGCAGAATTGTAATTCAAACCCAGGTCTTATGACTCCAAAACCTGTACTTCCTCTGTTTTACTGTGCTGTTCAGTTGTTTTTCAGTTGTGTCCTACTCTTCACGACTGGGGTTTTCTTGGCAATGATATTGGAATGGTTTGCCATTTCCTTCACCAGCTCATTCCTCACAGAAGAGGAAACTGAGACAAAGAGTGTTAAGTGACTTGTTCAGGGTCACTTTGCTAGTGTCTAAGACTGGATCTGAAATCAGGAAAAGGAGTCTTTCCTGACTCCAAGCCCAGTACTCAATCCCCTAGGCCACCTAGACGTTATACTGTACAAAATAAAATAGTGAACAGAACAGAGCCCTATAGCATTTCACAAGAAAATCTTCTCACCCTCTACCAGCCACCAGGTTGATATCAAATTATTAGTTAACACTTCTGTGTTTCCTAACTTCCAATGTTCTCTCTGAATTCTACTGTTTATAAATTATAGGTACTTGGTTATTTACATAGCTCACTCATTAGAATATGAGTTCTTTGAGGACCAGGTCTGTTCTTACCTTTCATTGTATGCCCAAATCAATTTTCATTTATTAAGTGCTTATTATGTGCCGGGCACTGTGCTAAGATCAGGGGATGCAAAGAAAGTTAAAATACAGTCCCCTGCTCTCAAGGGGCTCAGCATCTAACAAGGGAGTCAACATACAAACAACTATGTACAAACATAGAGACTGACACATAGTAAGCACTTAATAAATGTTGAATGATTAGGAGATGCAATTTGGAAATTTTTTAAAAAATCAATCTACCATCTCTCTGACTATCTTGTTTCAAACTCTTAGTATAGGATAGAAATGTAATGACTGCCTTTGACCTCATAAGGAAAGTGAAGGTCACAGATTGAGAGCTGTATTACAGCAGTGAGTTTTCTTCTGCAGAAGTAACATAGTTTTGGATGGTGGAAATAGACAAAAGGAGAATGGAAAACTAAGGTCATATGAGGCAGAATAATTCCTCATATAATCCTAGGAAATAAGGCATCATTTATTTACATTTCCACTCAATCTTAAAACTGAATAATGCAGTAGATTAGATGAAACTTAGTTCAGCACAATATGGAAGTACAATAGATTAAATACAATAAGAGATGAGAGAGTTGTTCCTAGAATAATTATCTGCCATTAGGAAAAAAATATTTTTAAGCATAATTATGTGTGATTGCTTTATTATACAGCTTTTTAACTAAACTTGCTCCAGCTTGCAGGATCTTTTATTGCCAGGAGTTCCAGGACTGTGCATCAACAATCCTGCTATGCGTGAAAAACCAGATTTAAAAAAAGTATCAGAATTTGTGCTTCCAAGTTGTCAGAGAACCCTTATCTATGCAGTTTTCTTTTTTTTTCTATCCAGTAAATCAAAGAAAATACTCTATGTGGACTCACTTTGAAAACAAATGCTGTAGAAAGAGTTTTATAAATTAAGATTTATACAAATTGAAAACAACCAAGTTCTGCCTAAAAAGAAATAGTCATAGTATGACATTTGATAACCTAGCCCTCATGAAGATCTAGTACTGGTCTTAGAAGGAGAAAGTAATCCTTTCAAGAAAAAGAAAGCAAAGACTAGACAGAATATTGAAAAATAAACTTTTGGCAAGCCAAAAAAAAAAATCACCTGCTCAACCCAACGTTGAAGAGTAAAAAACCTCTAATGACTGTAACAAGAGCAATTTAAGCAAACCTTTGGAAGGAAGCCCCCTGAGAAAAATTCCCAAGGGAGAGAAAAATTTGTCTCATCTTCAAGGATAATAAGACTATATCAGTCTCTGTGACTGTGGGCAGCCCATCGTACTCAGTGAAGTCATAAGGAAAGAATTAGATTAAAATAACTCAATGAAACTCATTAACCATAAATTCTCTCTTCTATTTCCAAAGCATTCCAAGGGGCTGCTGTCCTGAATCTGTCCCAATAATTCTGGGAAAGCATATACAGTGGAAGAGTTCACTGCCATCTATATCAAGGGCATGACTATGACTATGGTCTTAAATAGGTATAGGAAATTGAAATTCCTTCAATAAATAACAAGTATGTTATTATAATATATAATATATTATATAATATAATAACATGTATATGTTTGATACATTTACTTTTGTGTTGGTGGTGGTGGTGGTGGTGTTTCAAACTTTAATTTCTTTCACTGTGTTGGGAGCTCCCATCAAAGAAAGCACTACCAATGCAGCTCAACAACTTAGAGCAGAAGTGGGGAACCCTTTATTAAGGGAATTTGTTCTGTGAAGTTTGGATTCAGTGAAAGAGTCACATTTGAGGACCCAGAGGGCCACATGTGGCCTTGAGCCTACAGGTTCCCTAATGTTGACTCATAGATGTGGAAACTTATCATGAGCAT
Source organism: Potorous gilbertii (assembly GCA_028658325.1). Lineage (NCBI taxonomy): Eukaryota > Metazoa > Chordata > Mammalia > Diprotodontia > Potoroidae > Potorous > Potorous gilbertii. Next base: position 420,158,145 of record CM053771.1, read on the forward strand.
TGAGAGGGTAAGTGTCTTGCCCTAGATAGCACAGTGAGTACAGGGTGATACAAGGTTAAATTTAATCTGCATTATTAATATTATCATTTTGGCTTTCTTAAGTCTAAATAAGCCACAAAACAACATATTAGGCCCCACTGTGTAGCTTTGCAGATTTCTGAGGTGTAAATTCTCACACTGAAAATTTAAGAACCTTCTCTACTAAGCCAGTTCCAGCTGGCTCCCAGCACACCCTTATATATGTATATGTGTATCTATATCTATATCTATATCTATATATCTATATATCTATATATACCTTTAAAGCTCAAAAGATTTTGCAAAATCCTTTTTTCTTTAAGTCCACTCAGTATTTATATATTTAAATTATAAGTGGCACAGTGTTAGGCTTGGAATCAGGAAGACCTGGGTTCAAATTCAACCTCAGACACTCACTAGCTGTGTGAACCTGGGCAACTGATTTAACCCTGCTTGCCTCAGTTTTCCCATCTGTAAAATGAGCTAGAGAAGGAAATGGGAAACTACTCCTGTATGTCTGCCAGAAAAACCCCAAATGGGGTCACCAAGACAGGGCCAAAACAACCAAATAAAAAAATTATCTCGAAATGTTATCTTGAAACTCACCTTCGGGGTGTCCTTATGAAATGTCAGCTAAAATTTTTCATAAAATTAATTTCTGATACAAGGAAGTACAATTATAGACTTGAAATAGAAGTGGGGGTTGTGAGAGGTAGGTGGGGCAGAGATACGTATACAATTAAGAAAACATTCAGAGCTCTCTTATTTTTCATTAGCAAATTTTACAATGTGACTACTGAGCAATCTTTTCAGGACACAGCCAGAAGGCAGAACTGGTCTTAACTTATCAGTCAAATCACTTAAGTTTCAGAAAATGTTCAAAGGAAGTCACATCCTTTGTCCCTGGGCTACCTTTCCCTTCCGGGAGGGACAGAAGAAAGTAAGTCATCCACTCGTCATTTCTGAGTGTTTAAAAGGTTGTACTATGGTTTGAAAATCTGTTAGAGCCAATCACTAAAATATTTAAACTGGAAAGAGCCTTAAAGTTTAACTAGTCTACTCCCTCATTTAATAGATAAAAGAAAATGAGACCAAGAGAGGATAAGTGACTTACTTAAGGTCACACAGTTATTCAAAAGTCAGATCTCCTGTCTCAGAGTTCAGTTCTCTTCTACTCCCTTATTCTATGTCTCTAAATAACCCAAGTGCCAAAGACCTAAATATTAAAATTGAATGCAATTATATAGGTTTCAAAAGCTTATTTATTTAATTTAATATCCCACATTTCATGTAAGAAATTCTTAAATTGAAAAAATGTACAAATGAGACTATACATTTAGAACCATAGTTGAAAGGAATATGATAGAAAGTCAATATGAGATTAATTAAAGGATTTCTGTGCCTCAGGTAGACCCAACTGAGATTAGATAGCAGTCATTTATAGTAGGCCCAATCTGTGGGGCTATTTGATTTTGTAGGTTTTCTGTTGGGGAAGAAACTTAATGGCATATGCTCAAATGCTTTGAATTTTAGTTTATGTAGGGGAAAGGAAGGGAACAGGCATTTATATAGCATCTATCATGTGTCAAGTACTGTGCTAAGTGCTTTTACAAATATCTCTTTATCTTCACAATAACCCTAGGGGGTAGGTGTCATTATATATAGTCCCATTTTATAGTTGAGGAAACTAAAGCCAGAAAAGTTAAGTGACTTGCCCAGAGTCATACATGTAGAAAATGTCTGAGATTGGATTTGAATTTAATTCTTCCTGAATCCACAGTGCTCTATCCACTGTCTCACCAGCTGCCTCTAGAAAGAGGTGGTCTGTAGACAGCAAAGGTCAATATCAATAACAAAGCCAACAGAAATCATAGGATTATCTCAATGGATGCAAAAAAGCCTTTGACAAAATAAAACACTCATTCCTATTAAAAACACTAGAAAGCATAGGAATAAAGGGAGCTTTCCTTAAAATGATAAAATGCAAGCATTATCTACAATGGGGATAAACCCTTTCAAATAAGCTCAGAGGTGAAGCAAAAATACCTATTATCATCTAAATTACTCAATATTGTTCCAGAAATGTTAGTTATAGCAATAAGAGAAAAGAAATTGAAGGAATTAGAATAGGCAATGACAAAACAAAACCATCACGCTTTGCAGATGATGTGATATTACACTTCAAAAATCCTAGAGAATCAATTGAAAAACTACTTGAAATAATTAACTACTTTAGAAAAGTTGCAGGATATGATAAACCCACATAAATCATCAGCATTTCTACATATTGCCAAGAAAATTCAGTAACTAGAGATAGAGAAATTCCATTTATAATTGCAGACAATATTAAAATACTCAGGAGACAACCTGCCAAGACAAACCCAGGAACTATATGAACACAATTACAAAGCACTTTTCACACAAATAAAATCAGATCTAAATAAATGGAAAAATATTAATTGCTCATGGGTAGGATAAACCAATACAATAAGGACAATTCTACCTAAATTAATCTATTTATTACATGCCATATCAAAATACCAAAAAATTGTTTTGTAGAGCTAAAAAAAGTGTTAAATTCACCTAGAAGAACAAAAGGTCAAGGATTTCAAGGAAATCAATGAAAAAAATGTGAAGGAAGGTGGTCTAGCTATATCAGATCACAGACTGTATTATAAAGCGGTAATTATCAAAATAATCTGGCACTGGCTAAGAAATAGAGTGGTAGATCAGTGGAATAGATTAGTTACACATTACAGTATAATAAATGACCTAGTAATCTCTAAAAAATGGTAAACCCAAAGATCGAGACCTTTGGAACAAAAACTCATTATTTGACAAAAGTTGTTGAGAAAACTGGAAAATAGTATGGCAGAAACTAGGTATAGACCAACACTTCACATAAAGTCAAAATGAGCAAATGACTTACACATAAGGGGTAGCAAAATAGAAGAACAAGGAATAGTCTACCTGTCAGATCTATGGATAAGGGGAAAATTTAGGACCAAAAAGAATACAGAGAACATTACAGAATGTAAAATAGATAATTCTGATTACATAAAATTTAAAAGTTTTTGCACAAACCAAACCAATAGAACCAAAATTTAAAGAAAAGCAGAATTATCTCTGATAAAGGTCTCATTTCTCAAATATATAGAGAACTGAGTCAAATTTACAAAAATACAAATTGTTCCCCAATTGATAAATGGTCAAAGAATATGAACAGGTAGTTTTCAAAGAAAGTTATCTATAGACACATGAAAAAATGCTCTAATTCACTATTGATTAAAGAAATGCAAATTAAAACAACTGAAGTACCATCTCACACTTGTCAGATTGGCTAATGTGACAAAAAAAGAAAATTATAAATGTTGTAGGGAATGTGGGAAAACTGGAATGCTAATGCATTGTTGGTGGAGTTGTGAACTGATCTAACCATTCTGGAGAGCAATTTGAAATTATGCCCAAAGAGCTATAAAACATTGCATACCCTTTGATCCAACAATAACACTGCTATTACTATATCCCAAAGACATCCAAAAACAGGGAGGCCTGACTTTCCCAGAGTCACACCACTAGTAAATGTGTTTTAAACTCAGCTCTTGTGGATTCCAGGCCCAGCACTCTACCTGATGAGGACAGGAAGAGGGTAGGGGCTGAGACCCCCCCCAAAGACCAGAGTACCAGGGCAGGTCACGTGGAAGGAATTCGCAGACTCAAGCATTGTTGAGGTCAAGGCAAAGATTTATTATGTTTTTCAGAGGGCAAGCGAACCTGCAACCTTAGAGGGATACAGATAAAGTTTATATAGGATATTCCACAGTAAAGCATGTGCCAAATATGCTAACTAGGTGTTTTGGGGTGGGATTAGGGAGTGGTTAAGGAGTGGTCAGTTCTTAAAGGAACATGCACTTTTGGTATCTACCACACAGGCATTTTACCTAGAGTTCATCAGGAAATTGCCCAAGGTGGGGGGCTACCTGGAGGTGTGGTTTTAGGCCTGATATATCACTAAGTCAACCAATGGTCAGGGCTGGCTCAAAAATATTAGGCTGCTCTCACCAACGTCTTGTTAGACCAGATAAATGTAAGGGATTATATGTATGTCTAAGTCTAGGACACATTTGATAGGTCAGTGAGTAGTAAATGTAGAAGTTAGGACTGGAAAGATATTCTTACTTTTTTCATGCTTTGTCACCTAGGAAGAAATAACCATGGACTCTTACTAAATATCTCTTCAGGTTGATTTGAGAATATGTCTCCTTCAGATTTAGCAAAGCTGAATAAGGGGTCAAAAAGAGAAAAGCCCAGAGTCATTGAAATGTTAAAGGAAAGACTTTTTCGGATTTAAAGGAAACATTCCTTATATTGGGAAAGGTCTAAGCTTTGAATGACATATGGAAATGCCAGAAAAGGTAGTGAATTTGCCTCATGTCACTGATTCTGTACATTTATCCCTAGCCACACATCTGCATTAGACCTAACAGAAATCTCAGAAATGTAACTAAAGTGGTCACCAAAAGTTAGGGTGGAGTCTCTCATTGTGGGAATGCTGATCTGAGCCAAGAGAACTTATCAAAGAGGAGAGGTTAAGCTTCTCCCATCCCCCGCCTGGAAATGACAAACCTCAGAGTCATGACCCTGAGGGATTGTTTCTGCAATCCTAAACTAAAGATCTGTATTCTTACTGAGAAGAGCACTATAATATTCTACCTGTTAGACAGTGGAACTAACTCCCTATCAAAAAGCAAGTTCAAGGAGTCCAGTGGATCCACCTTTTTAGTATAGATGTCAAATTCTGTGAAGAGTCAAATAGCTAAGCAATCTGCCTGGCCCAGCCTGAGCAATAGCGAAGAGACTAAGAATTCTGCCTGATCTATATATCCCAGCAGCAGGAGAGATCTCCCTGATCTAGACCAGCAGTAGCCTGGTGAGGAGTCAACTCAGGAACCAAGCAATTTATTTAGCCCAGGCCAAGAGCGAGTCAACTCATCCAACCAAAGACTGTGGTTTTAGATGAACCTGCCCCGCTGAGCAGAAAGGTGACCAAACTTTGTGAAGAATTTCTTTGCAAAGGCAGGACACTGTAGTCTTGCTGTTCTGGAATAGTGATTTGCCTTGTCCATGGGTTCCCTATCTGTTTGCCTCAATACCATTACATTTTAAGTCAGTGCCTACTTTCCTCCCCTCCAGACTTTGTGTGTAGGTATAGGAGAGAACATTCCAGGTTTGAGAGGAAGTGTTTTATAACTACTGTTATTCATTTGAGCAAATGTCTTTTCTAAAAGTTAACTGATCTACTGACTGATTGTTAATAGAAATCACATTGATAAGGACCCATGAGTTACAATGTAATAAGTTACTACAGGGTTTCCCCTAAGATCCAGAAGTACCTCCTATAGGGTCCTAACCAGTTAGTGTGAGTATAATTGGAAAAGTTAACCCCGACCCATTAACAAAGCAGGAGCTAAATCTGATTTAATTTTTAATATGTCAACATAAATATTTCAGTTTGCAAATCTGTATTCAAGACAGTGTTTTCTTTTGAGTTTCAGATGTCTAAAGTAAAGACCATTCTTATGTATTTATATTATTAAGTTCTTAAAGTTAATCATGTCTGATAGGATAGAAAATATTAATTAGCTTCTTGGATTTATATTGCCCTTTTCTTTCAAAAAGCTCAAGGTAAGAAAATAAGAAAACTTAAGTGGAATGTTCACTGAAAATCAACAATATTGCATATACTTGATCAATATTATACAGTGAACCACAGCAATCCTTTAAATATAAGTAGAATTTATCAGATCTAACTCATAATTTAGACTTTTATTAACTGTGCTCCCCACAAATACAGATATCTGTAATAAAGCATTTTCATTTGACCCCAAATAATTTTGGGAAACTAAAGGAATAAAAGCTAAGGCACAGCTGAGATCATGGTTGATTAGGGCATAGGAGGACATAGAAGAGTATCTTACAAGCTAGTGACAGGTTGAACCAGTTCAGGGGAGCTGGTTGTTAAATTTTAAGTGTGAACATATACCTCAGATATCAGTAAATGCTATAAATTAGACCCTGATGCATTGTATTGTTGATTGTTTAGACTTAAGATAGTGATGTAGAAAACATAAAAAAATACAGATAAAACTTAAGAGTCAGTGCATTTTTTATCTCTCAAAGAGCCAATTATTAAACATTTATCAGTACACTACTGCATCTTCTATAGATTCTCTAGGCTATATGTTTTAATATTTTGCTATGATTTTCTTGAAAGAAAATCCAAAAATGTCAATACTTTCCTAGAAACACCTGTTCTAGTTTTCATATATAATCAATCTATTTTTGTATTTTCAAGAAACAAAATAGATATAGCAGGTTCAATTCTACACAAACTTGAAGACTAGGAATTGGGTAATTGTGTAGGTAGCAGCTAGATATTTTCTAAAAATAGTAATTTAAATTATGTTGTACTCAGGGTTGGATAATTTGTCATTTAGTGCTTTGTAGAAAGTCACAAAAATGTTAAAATACTGTTTGTTGCATGCATACTCTACCAAGTGCCTCTCTGCTCGAAGAATAGTTTTAAAAACTAGGTTTAAAAACAAAAATAAACCTACCACTTAGGTAAATAGAATTTCTAACCCCTTGCTAAATGTTTGAGTATTTCAGTTTGTAGAATTTCATCTTAGTCAATGTTTTCTTTCTAAGTTTTAAATTTTAAAATAAGGGTGATTCATTAAGAAGAACCCAGGTTTTTCTTAATATTGTACAAAGTGCAATTTATCCATAGTGATGCTTAAGGAAATTTCAGATAGAATCTTTTCTGGAAAAAGAGTTTTTGTTTTTAACATTCTATCAAAAACTGTGGAAAGGTCAACATGAAAACAAGACAGTGTTTTAAATTCATTTACTATGGAAAAAATCTGAAAGTAGAAAGCAGAGATGACCTTGCAAGCAATCAGTCAACACGTGTGTTACATTCTAGAGATACAAAGACAAAAGGGCAGCCATTCCTGCCCTTTAGGAAATTATTGTCTAAGCAAGGGAGACATACATGTATGTGTATGTGTGTGTGTATACACACACACACAGAATATAACAATATGATTTAACAAATGATTGAATAAGGAAGGACTTCATGCAGAAGGTGGTACTTGAGCTGAGCCTTAAAAGAAATTGGGGGTTCTCAGAGATGGGAGTGAACTGGGAAAACATTCTAGGCATGGGGGACAACTAATGCAGAACTTGGAGGCAGGTGGTGGATTGTCACACTTGAGGAACAACAAAAGGTCAGTTTGACTAGATTCTAGTGTATGGGAGGGGGATAATAAGTAAAAAGCCTGGAAGGGTTACTTGGTACAGGTTGTAAAGGGTTTTTAATTAAAGATACGGGCATTTATGGTTCATCCTTGAAATGACAAGAAACCACCAGTGTTCATCCTGAGTAAGAAAGTAACATGAGCATCTAGGAGATATGATGGAAAGAGCACTGGGTTTGGAGTGAGAAAGACTCATCTATATGCGTTAAAATCTGGCCTCAGACACTAGCTGTGTGACCCTGGACAAGTCACTTAATCCTGTTTACCTTGGTTTCCTCATTTGTAAAATAAGATGGAGAAGGAAATGGCAAACCACTCCAGTATTTTTGCCAAGAAAATCCCAAAATGGGGTCACAGAGAGTTGGATATGACAAGAGGTCAGAACTGAACTTTATGAAAAATCACTGGCAGCTGAATGGAAGAAGGATTGGAATGAAGACATAAGGCAGATGGACCAACTAGGAGGCTACTGCAGTAGTCCAAGCAAGAGGCACTGAGGGCTTCAACTAGGAAAATGACCATGTGAATAGAGAAAGGGGGATGGATAATAGGAGGTGCCATGGAGGAAATGACAAAATTTGGCAGCTGACTAGATATATAGGGTAAAGAGTCAAGGATGCTGCAAGGTTGTGAACTGGATGACTAGAAGAATGGTGGCACCCTAGACAAAAATAGGGTTTGGGAGAAAAGAAAATGTGCTCAGCTCTGGACATATTGAGCTTGAGATGCCTATGGGACATCCAATTTGAAAAGTCAAATTAATTAGCTGTCAATGTGCAACTGGTACTCGGAAGAGACACTAGGGCTAGATATATATGGATCTGGGAGTCCTCAGCACAGAAATATGAATTAAGCCTACAAGTATTAATGAGACATGAGTGAAAAGAAAAGTAACTAGTTAAGACAAGTGCCAGGACAGAGTCAAGATTTGCATGCAAAATTAAGATGTGAGATATGAATGGTGATCCAACAAAGGAGACTGAGAAAAAATGATCAGATATAGGAGAACCATAAGAGAGCAGTGCCATGAAACCCCAAAACTGGATTTTGCATTATGTGAACGCATAAATGAATGAATTCAAAAGCATTCATTAAGCGTTTACCATATACTGAGCACTGTGTTAAGCTCTGGGGATATAAATACCTTAATGATGAAAGTCCCTGACCTAAGGATCTTTTATTCAAAAAGGCATAGAGGACATATACAGGGGAGTGGTGGTCAGAGAGGACAATTTTAGTTGGAAATTTATAGGGAGGATGAGTGGAGGAACCAAAGGCAAGTAAATTGATACACCTTTTCCAGGAGTAATGACAGCATTGATGTGATTATCGTTTCAGAACTGGACGAGACGGTGGTAGGTGAAGAGAAATTCTGGAAGAGAAGTAAAGTGTGTCTTGGGTCTGGACCTATGTGTAGTAGGCAACTGAGGCAATTACCAGTCAGGTACTAGGATAGGAGTTCTGTGTATGAAAGGGTTAAGTCCTCTAGAGCTAGTTTCTGAACTGTGTGCATACAAATCTTAGGGAAGAAAGGATTAATATAGTTTCTGTGGGGAGTGGGATAAACAAACAATTAGGAAGGAGTAAAAGAATTGACTTACAACAGCAAGGGCTCTGTTAAGATTAAATAACACAAATGTGCTTGTGGACACAGTCAGCACAGTTGCATATCCTTCTCCAGCTCCATTCACCAGAACACAGGTAGGAGAGGAGGAGGCAGAGAGATGATGTAAGTAATCCAGGGTTTGTGTTTGGTAAGGCATGAATGGTAATCAGCCAAGGAAGCAAGAGTTTGGAAAGCCCAGGACAACATGGAATTAAACTGGTTCATTTAGGGTGAGATTGGGAGGGACGGAAAGTAAAACCGGAATAGAGGTGATGGCCTAGGAAAGTAGTGAGGAGAGAAGGTATTAGAAATTGCTGTGAGAACAAAGAATAGTTTTAGGAGGAATAAGGGGAGATAGAATGATAGAAGGCTATAATAAAAATTGCTTGCCTTAATGAGAAGTGAGAAAAGGAGGGAGAGAATTTGGAACTCAAATTTTTTGAAAAACTAATGTTAAAAATTGTCTTAACATATAGTTGTAAAAAATAACATTTTTTTTAAAGGTTATGATCAGAAAAAGAAACTTCAGAGTTCTTGATCATGGAAATGGAATAATTGTTGACAATGACAGCATCATGGGTGGTACCATCTCCATGTATAGTGAGGTACAGTGGAGGTCACAGGATAGGATAGACTGAGGAACTGGGAAATTAGAGTGTTTGAGGATACATCAACATGTTTGTTTAAACGTTTATGTATCACCGGCTATGTGTCAGGTACTATGCTTTTTTTTTTAAATAAACATTATCTCATTTGATATCAGGGTAGTAGTTGGGGAAGAAAAACAACTATGAGTCACGTACTGAACTCTTTGGTAAAGGATGAAGAATGACTTGAAGACCAATAGAAAACAGCCACCATGATCTGGCATGGGTAATCCATTTGAATAGAATAAATCTCAGAAGAAGAGACATTACTGAGTGATGGTGGCAGAGGGAAAGTCCAGAGATGGCAGTGAGGTACAAAAATTTCTGACACTCATGGTGTATGAGAAAAGGTGCAGCTGGCACAGGAGAGTGTGGTTAGGAATACAAAATATTTGTAGTGATCCAAATCTGTATGACTGCTAGAAGATAGAAGGAGTATGAAAGAAAGAGGTCTAAAATGAAGGAAGATATGTTAGTCATGAAATGATCATTCCAGAGGACATAGTAGATGGAGTGGTGAGATGGAAGTGTGGGGTTAAAGTGGATGGAAAGGATAAGACTATTAGGGAGGGAGATGGCTTACTCTTGGGAGCCTGAGCTGGGTAAAAAGGGATGGGTGAAGTGCCTAAGTATCCACATGGAGTGATTTGAGGACTGGTCCTTGTGTCAACTGGACCCTCATCCCTGACATACCAAGTTCAGCTGCAAGTCTGGAGTATCTCTAATATACAATCTTGGTTGGTACCAAGGAAATCCTAAGAATATTAGTATCTTTTGGATCCCATAAAATGTTCCCAAGGAAACATTATCAACATCTACTATATATACTATGTTATCAGTGTCTGCCTCATTTTGCTTTCCTCCAAAAGGATCCTCATATCTCCTGTATAGAACTCCTGTAAATAATTAGTCTAATAATAGATCACCTATAGCACGGTATTATTTGATCCAATAAATACTTGACAAGTTTGTACATGACCATCATTGAAAACTCTCTTCTCCTACTTCCATGCAATGTCAAACAAACCATTTGTGGGTCCCACCTTTCCCTGGAACCTACACAGTCCATTACAGGGAAAGGTGGGACCCACAAATGGTTTGTTTGACATGATTCACAATATCAGGAAGGGGACCAGTACAGGTTGTTCCACAGTGAATTCTTCATCTAAAGATCTGTCAAAAATATCTCCCATGGCTATTACTTTAACTGAAATTCCTGCCATTTAGGGTGTAACATGCTTTCTACCCGGCAGTTGAAAACTGCTAGAGAAATCATGAAGTAGGGAGGCCTATTACAAATTATTTCTTCTAATTTCATTTGGCTCCACTTTAATACACAGAAATCCTTTTATTTATATCTTTCTGACATAACTCCTGTCCCAAATGACGTCATTTCTCCTTAAGCCGTCAACTATTCTTTCTAGGCACATGATCCCCTCTTACTTTACTGAGATTGGGCCATCTGATATGAATGCCCTATCTATCATCTATCTGTCTGTCTATATTTTACCAATCATAGCTTGATTTACTGTTTTATTGATTTTCTAGACAAGAAAATGTTAAAAATGCAGGTTAAATTTAAAAGTATATCATAGATACACTGTTTTTCCTGGAAACCATTTGTTAAACATTTTCCAGATTAGAAATTAAAACATCTTAATATTATTAAAATAATTTTGACTTTTTGGACCCCCAGAAAGGGTCTCAAGGATCTGCAGAGATCTATGGGTCACAAGTTGAGAACTGGTCTAGATGATCTTCTAACTGTGACAGTCTGGTTTCTACCATTGTTTCACTATAGTCTTATATGGTCTCCAAGTATATTAACATCACAAACCCATATGGAGACTGTTTCCAGATCTTTCTGTAGGCCTGTTTCCATGTCTAAAACAGGGAAAGTAACTCAAAGAAAACTTGTCTATGGGACTCCAAGTTTGATTCTTTGGAGTATATTCTCTCTCTCTTTTTCAAATAGTATTTTATTTTTTCCCAATTACATGTTAAAACAATTTTTTAACACTTGGTTTGTTTTTTTTAAGTTTTGAGTTCCAGTTCTATTCTTCCCTCTTTTCCTCTCTTCCTCCCTACCTGAGACAATTAACAAACCAATATAAGTTTTACATATACAATCATGTAAAACATTTCCATGTCAGTTATTTTGTACAAGAAGAATCGAATTTTAAAAAATGAAAAAAATTTTACAAATCCATCCATGTATTTTAAAATTAAACTACATAAATGGAAAATCTTAGTTTCAGGTCCAACTCCTTCTGTTCTTTGTATATGGAAATGTTCATGTTTCCTGATGTTTATCAAGTTCATAATAAATTTTTTAGAAAAATGAAAATCAGGTACTTACTACCTCTACTTGTCATATCCAGTGCTTGATCTAGTATCTGATTTCACAGAAATATGTGAAAATAAATAGTAAAGCCTGATCCAAACGTAACGTATCATTATCATTCACCACCATGACTGAAACTACTCTCTCAAAGACCAGAAATTATCTCTCATTTGTCAGATACTATGACATTTTTTTCAATCCTTACTGAAATCTCTGCAACATTTGACATTGTTAACCATCTCTTACTTCTTCAGACTCTTATCCTTTGACTTCCTGGGCCCTACTATTCTGATTCTTTGTGATAACTCCTCTTCCTTGTTGACCCACTGTCTCTTTCTATCCTTCAAATGTGAGCACACCCCTGAAGCCCTATAATTATTTCCTTTCTCTCTCTATCTTCTTCCCCTTAGTAATTTATCCATTCTTTTAACTTCTTTGTTTCTCTGCAGATGACTCCCAAGTCTTTAGCTTCAGCTCTGATCTCTCTCCCAAATTTCCATCTAGTAAATTTTTCCAACTGTCTGAAGCGTATTTCCAGTTTCACAACATTTTTTTAAAAACCAATTATCTCCTGAGCTCTCGAACTAAAACCAATTCTACCTGATTCCCCATTTCTATTAATGTCACATTCCTACTCACCCAGACTCAAAAGTAGAGTTATCTTTTAGTCTTCTCTATCCTTTGCTTCCCCTTTTCGATTCAGTAAATAAGTTCAAGTTTCATTCCTTTGACCACCATCTTAGTTCAAGTCTTTATCTCCTTAAACCTATGTTACTAAAATAGCTTCCTAACAGATCTGTCAGCCTGGGAGCTCTTCCCCCAATCCATGCTGCACAGTGATATTACATTAACGTTCTTAAAGCAATATTCTGAACCTATGATTGTCCTGAATTTCACATTGCTTACAGAATAAAGTCCAAGTTCCTCCCCCTTGGGAACCAGTGCAGTGTCATAGAAAAAAACTTAGAGTCACAGTTTGAATTCCAGTTACTCATTCTGTGACCTTAGGCAAGTCACTTAATCTCTATTGGCTTCAGTTTCCTCATCTTTAAAATGACGGAAGTAGGCTAGATGACTAAAGAATTTACTTATAGCTCTAGATCTAAAACCCAACTTTCCCAGGTTTATCTTCCATTAATTTCTCAACACAAACCTTGTCCATCAGCTAATGTAGACTAATCACTATTTCCCAAACATAATTCATACTTCTAAGACTTTGATAATGCCGTAAGAGAGAAATTAAAGGTGTTGCCATGGAGAAAAGGCAACATTTGGACTAAGGAAGTATCTGAGGGTGGATTTGAACTCAGGTCTATCCTGATTCTAAGTCTAACACTCTATCCACTCTACCACCTAGCTGCCTCCAGACAATGGGAAATATTGCCTGATCAGGTGAGATATCATACTCAGGACCCTACACAATTAGGAGGCAATCAATATAAGGATATTAGTACAAGTTTGTGGTATTTTGGTGGAAATGCATAGCATCGATGGGAAGAAGAAAGAGGCAGCAGGCAGAGAAATTTGTTAGGAAGCTATTGTAATAGTCTTATTTAAGGTGAAAAGCCTGAACTACAGTGTAAGGGAAGGAAAAAGAAAGGAATAAAGACTTGTTTACTGATATCAGCTTCTCAATCTCAGTTCTTTCAGTAAAGATACTATGATAATATTTATGAAAATATACTAGTAAAAAGAGCTATTTAGTAGTAAGCCATTAAGATTCATAGCTTGTTCTAAGTTCCCAAACTTAATGAGCTTCTCTTAATGACTTAAGTTAATTTTTCCTTTTTAATTTCAATACTTCCTTATCATAACAGAATACCATTCTGCTCCCTATGAGTGGTTATAGGAAGAACACTGCATATGGAGTGTTCTGTTATTTACTTACTGTGTGACCTTGACCTATCTCTCTGAGCTACAATTTTTTATTCTGTAAAATGGTGGTAAGGTTTATATTACCCTCCTCTTGGGGTTCACATGAAATCAAATGAGAAATTAAATAACAGGTATAAAGATCTCTGTAAATGTTTACCACAAGTGCGTTAAAAAGAGACCTTTTCAATTTTACCATTCTACTTTGAAAGATTGTATATTTATTACAGAGGACAGGGAATATACTAGAGATATATCAAGAATAATGGATAGAATGAGATGCTGGAATGAGAAAAATTATGAATTCAAATCTTGCCTCAGAAACATGCTGGTTATGTGATATGAGGTTAGTCACTTAACCTCTCTTGACCTCAGTTCATCATCTATAAAATGAAGGGGTTGATTTAAATTGCCTCGAAAGTCCCTTCCAACTCTAGATCTATAAACTAGATTGGGTTCCTTCCTTCAAGGTCTTAGCTCAGGTGTCACTTCCTTGATGAAATCTTTCCTGTTCCCCTAATTAAAATGTTATTTCCCTTCTCAAATTTTCTTAGAGGATCCCTCTTCCCTTTTATTACTTTTCATTCTATATTATGTACAAGTTATATTCCTTTATTAGATTTTAAGCTCCGTTAGGGGAAGAACAGGGTGATTTTTCATGTTTGTATAGAATCTGGGTATATCAGAAAATCTATTCCAAGTTCAAGGCCGTTTTTGTTGTTTTCTGCTTCTATTTATTAAGGTGAGCTGGTTAGGAAGTTTCTTCCTGACAAGCAGAGACTGTCCATCTTTCCGAGCATAGTAGTCATCACACTCCAGCAGGGAACTATTAAAGCTCCTGGTTTTCATGGCTTCTTTCAAGACTCAGATCAAATACTACCTTCTGCAGGAGGCCCTTGCTAGTTACCCCTATAGCTAGTGTGTTCTCTCTGAAATTACTTTCCATGTACTCCACATACATTTTATATGTATATATATATATATATATATATATATATATATATATATATAGTCATTTGGATGTTACCTTCCCTCATTAAAATGTGAGTGTCTTGAGAGAAGGGACAATGTTTTGTGCATTTCTTTATATCCCAACACTAAATACATAGTGAGTAATAAAAGCTTAGTAAATTTTTGTTAACAGAATTAGAATTCATCTATCTTAAGTTCTCATTTTACAAATGAGTTTCCTCTCACTGACATGATCACCACTGAAATTCAAGTCCTTAACATCTCTTACTTGCACTACTGAAACAGGACTAATGGTTTTCAATCCCTCTTCTCTCCACACCATGCCCCTCACAGCTGAAAAATAATCTTCATAAAGCACCAGATTGACTTTCATTCCCCTGCTCAAGAAACTTCAGTGAGTCCCTACTGCCACTGGGACAAAATACAAATTCTTCAACTTGGTATTTAAAGTCCTTGCACAGTTTGTCTCTAGCCTTTTAAGATTTGTTGCTGAGTTAAGCCCACTCAGAGTTCTAAGAGAAACTGTTACTCTGAGAAAAAATTGCTGCAGTTTTGAATATAACAAGCGGGGAGATATAGAAATAAAAATTGCTGAATGATTTGGGGGACAAATGCAGGATATATTGGTAAATGTTTAGACTGGCTCTAAAAAACATACACATGACACATTTTAAAATTTAATCTCCATTATTAAATTTTTCTCTATCACTTTAGATAATCGACAAAACAGTAAATCAAGCCAAGATTTGCAGCATTTGCTGATTTCCAAGTGTAAATACTCACATTGAAAATTTAATAATCAGCTTCAATTAGTGAGCTGGCTCCAGCACAATTCTGGACAAATAAGAATTTGATTATCAATCATAAACAAAATTGGGGCTGGTCATAGAAAAGATTCAACGTCTGAATCAAGAAAGATAGAAGAGAGGGAGGCGTGAAAACTTCTGTATAACTATATAACAGAGCTCTATAAGTTGTTTGAAGTGACATAAGTGCAGTTGCTATTGATAGTAGGTTTAGGTGAAAAGAAGAACTGATTGAAAGCAGAGAACCACAGAAATCACTCAAAAGATCAATTATTTTAACTGAAATGTCATGTGCAGGGAAGGGTCCGCCAAGCGTAGCATGCATCAATTCACCCATATAAAACAGAGGCTACATTCCTCAAGAAACTTTTGTAAGCAGTTCCTGAGATAGAAAGAAGGCACTGAGGTTTACAGTTGTAAAGTTGTGATTTACCCTCAATACATGGGTTTTTCTCTTTTATGTACCTCCTGAGAAAGTTTCTATAAGTGTATGCCCATTCGTCCCCACAAATATTGAGTGTATTAGTAAGACAATTCAGTCTAGGTATATGTATGACTTGCAATGTATGTATTTCTTATGCTATTGCTTCATTATATGAATACCTATTATATTAATACTTATTTTCCCTTTATGGTTAATGAGATGTTGGTTTAAGAATTAAAAGTACAATTGCAAGAAGCTCATTGTGAAAATAGAAATGTATCCTTGTGGGTAAGGGAGAAGACAAATGCTAAAGTGGTGTGTAGTGGGAAGTCATTTTCCTTCAGCAGGGTTACCCCTAGAACTTTGAGAGAATTGGAGTATTATTTCTTGGTGGTGGTGGTGATTCTCTGAGAACCTAGACTTGCCATTAAAAAAGTGAGTGATATAATCATATAGTGTTTTTTTACTTTTATTTTTGATACATAATCAGTTATGTTAGTGGTTTTCCTTATGTTAAACCACCCCTGGCAAAAATCTCATTTGGTCATAATGTATAATATAATCTTCGTAATATATTGTTATCAACTTTTAACTAGTATCTTATTGAAGATTGTTGCATTCGTGTTCATTAATAAAATGGTTCTATAATTTTATTTCTCTGTAACCTTCCTGGTTTAAGTAACAGTATCATATTTGCTTGATAAAAAGTTTGGTAGGATCCCTTCTTTGCCTATTATTACAAATAATTTAATATTGGAATTAGTTGACCTTTAAATGCTTGATAAAATTTATTTGTAAAACCGTGGAGGAGGGAAGAAAAAAGGACTAAAAAAGAAATTTACAAGATAACTTTATTTTATATTTAAAAGGAATACTAAGTTGTACATAATAGAATTGCAGTTTCATGTTGCAATCATCTTATTTTTTTATTATATTTTGTTATGGAAATGTCTGTTTTATTCTACAAATTAAAAATAAATTTTTAAAAATTTTAAAAATTCTTTTTTTAAAAAAGAAAAAAAGTGAGACAGCCCAGAGAGTAAGTAGGTGGCCACATGTCCATGTTGGAGGTATGAGCTTCCACTGTCTTACATAAAGTTACATACATTTCCAGGTTTATTTTACATTGCTCACCTTAAAACACATTATGTTCCAGCCAAACTGGCTTTTTTGTGATTCCCTCTACTTGGCATCACCATATTCTGTCTCTGTGTTTTTGCAAAGGTTTTACCCCATGCCTAGCAGGCATTGTCTCCTCAGTTCTACCTTTCAGTATCTCTAGCTTCCATCAAAGACTCAGCTCATGTGCTATCTCCTATGGGAAACCTTTTGTGATCAGCCAGGAGTGAACTTTTGAATCCTGTTTGCCTTTCTCCCCCAAGAAGTTACAGTTGCAAGAAGTATCTCCTGCAGGGTAGCCAGCATCAGTGGAAGAACACAGGAACTTTTGAACTCACAAGGTGACAATGTTCATTTTTCACACTTGTGAGTTTGGTGACTTGTACTCCTTATCTATGTGTAATGTAAGTTCCTTTAGGGTAGAAATTGTCATTTTTTCCAATCCCTAGCACAGTGCCTTCCACATAACAATAACTTTTTAAAAATTAAACTAAAAGCTCCTATCTTAGGGACCATGGAGAAGGTAGAACATGACCAAAGACAGGAAGAAATAGGATTTCAACCAGTGAAGATGTCAAGGAATCATGTTCCCCTCATGGGAAACCAGTTTAGGTTAAAAAGGACAAAACAAGATATGGGATATTGGTTTAGTTGGAAAATAATAGAGGTTTGAGAGTAAAATGAAAGAAGAAAAATACGTTAGAAAGACTGTGGCAGGCTTTAATAATCAGGGCATGGAGTATCTATTTTACTTCATCCTAGATGATAGGATATCCCTAGGTTACAGTGAATGTTTAACAATTCACTTTCAAAAAAGAAAGCATGGCAGGACGCGTTTGTAAGTTTTATCTGCATTATCAACATTTTTTCCATCACTTCCTTAGGTCAAGAAAATCAATAAAACGATAAAGTAGGTCCTGGTTTGTACAGTTGCCAATATCTCAACTGTAAATGCTCAAAGTGACAATTTAAGAACCAGCCAACCACTGCGTGCAGTAGCGCTCTCATATCTGTCCCTTAGGAAGACGAGGAGTCCAGGAGAAAGATGATGGCTGCAGAAGGTGATTGTAGAGACACAGTCGTCAGGAGATGGCTGGTCACTGATGGGGAAGCACTGACAACTCCAGCAGTTCTGAGCCTGGACTGGGGGGGAAAGTTGGGAGAAGGGGCTGCATGGGAGGAGGAAGACCAGGTGTGGTGGACACGTGGAGGCTGGCCATTCAGAGGGTCCGAGGGAGGGGAAGGCACGGTGCACGGGATGGGGCAGGGAGGCTGACAGCACAAGGCGTGGGGGACGGAAAAGGAGGCGAGGCTGGAGAAGCGGGAGCTCCGCACAGCTTTGGGGGCAGAGAATGCCGGAGAGTGAAGCGCCCTACAGGCTCCCGGCTTACCCAGCGTCTAAGCACTCTCTTTTCTGCCTGCTCCTTCCTCTTCCCCGCCCCTCCCTTCAGCCCAGCTCCCCGAGGTGGCTTCGCCCGCTCCTCTTCCTCCCAGAGAGTCTGTCCCCTCCCTCTCTCGGCTCCCCTAGGCCCGGCTCCCTCTGGCATGACGTCACCGGCGCGTCGGCCAATGAGCCCACGGGGGCCGTCCGGCGGCGCGGGACTGACAAGCCACGCCAGCCAATCAGAGCGGGGAGGAGGCCGGACGGAGGCGGAGAGAGGGTGTGGGCGTGTGTGGCTGCGTGTGTCCGCGCGCCGGTGGAAGGGCTCGCGGCGGCAGCGCGCGGCGGGGGGCGGGGGGAGGGAAGCGGCGCGCGGGATGGCGAGCGAGCGGCCCCTCCCCCCTCCCCAGCTCCGGGGCGCGGAGAGCGGCCGGGAGTTCTCGCACCCGGGAGGGAGATGCCGCCCTGGCTCCGGCTCGTTGCAGGTAATGCTCGGGGCGGCCCCCGGAGCTGGTGGCGGCGGCGGCTCCTCCGGGGAATGCGTGAAGGGGGAGGAGTTGGGGTGAAGGAGAGGAGGGACGGGGAGCCCCGCGCTCCTGCCCCGCAGCCCCCCGCCCAGTCTGGGTAGGATGGAGGGGTCGAGGGCTGCGTCCGCGGGGCTGCGGAGGGGCCTCGGGGAGGCTCGGGGCGGGGGCACGGGCTCGCCCATTCCCCGGGGCTCTGCGCCCTCGCTGCCCCCCCGGCGCCCCGGGTGCGGGGCTGGAGCTCCGGGGAGCCTGGGCACGGCTTGGCGCAGAGTTCCCGCCGCGGTGGCGTCCGAAGGCGCCCGGGGGTGAGCGGCGAGGCGGGGCGCGGGTCCCCGGGACAAAGGAGGAAGGCTCTGCCCGCCGCGCCCCGGCCCGGCTCCTCCGAGGGAGCAGGGACCACGCTTTTCACCCCATCCCGCCTCCCCGCTTGGAGCCGGACAGCCCCGGAGCAAACCCACCCGGTCCCGCCTCGCCCCCTCTGCCCCGACGGGCACAGCCACCTGCTTGTCCGGTCCTGGACCATGCCCCCAAGCTGCTGCATTATCTGGAGCGGTTCTAGCCGCGAGCTGGCAGAATTGGTGACAGATAAAGCCCAGGTGCTTGGCCCATTGCCCTCGGGTTAGAGGGTGTGCGGGAGGAAGCGGTGCCGAGCAGCCCTCGGCAGAAAACACAAACAGACCCAAAACAATAAAAACAAAGGAGCACGCAGCCTGCGGGGCTACTCTGAGCTCCCCGACCAGTGAGTTATAGGTGCGGATCTGGACTTTTTGAAAAGGAGAGCAGGTGCTGCCACCATCCCCTGACATCGAGCATTCTCTGCGTGGCTCGAGTTGGGTTGCGGTGCACTTGGTTTTTTGTTTTGCTTTTGTTTGCCTTTATACTAAGAAGACAATGGTGAGTTGTCCGTCTTGCCATAAAAACTGTCAAAAGTCAGTAGGGCTGTTCCGCTTCCCACTGACCTCGAGTGGATAGAGGAGGTGAACTGTTCCATTTCTTTAAAAACATTTGTACTAGTGGACTGACTAGTTCTCCTCCCTTTCCATTGGCCCATCCCATTCCTATGCCCACGGCAGTGCCTGCCTTGCTGCTGATGGAAGTGTAGTTAAATAATGCCAGCCAACTGGGATGAGAAAATGGCCATGAACTATGAATCTGGAAACTTTCTGGGAGAGTTGAGTTATGGGCAGTTGCTTCATTGTGAATAGTTAAATAACGTAGTCCCGTACTGAGTGTGGCATTCCTCTTTTGATTAAATTTAAAACCGTGAGTTATGAGAGAAAGAAATGTCTTCTACTAATGTAGCTTTTTGTTGAGCACTGCTTGATGAAGGGAGGACAAGATAGAAATTTCTCTGGCTTTAACAGAGCTGATGATCGTAGTAACCCATACAAGAAGCCAGTTCTTCAAGATGCCCATTGGACCCCAGTAATGAAGAGCCATAAATTAGCCTGGATCAGATCTTCTATTTACAGATAATAGAAGTCACTGATTATATTAGAAGAATATTTTATTGAGTGATATATGCTGTTTCAGTGGATAAATTTGATGACTCTCAAACACCAAAAGATTTTTTCACACCACAAACATGAAAATTGGTTAGGACAGTGATCAGTTTTTGGAGGGCCTTTCATTGTCTTTGAATGCACTTCAGTCCCACCATTTCTGATGGCTCTTCCTGGGGCAGCTGTTTACCAGCAATCCATAGTGCTGTTGGATTTGCTCAATGGCTAACCCATTCCTCTTTCCTCTCACCCCTAAGACTACCCTATTTATAACAAATGACTTGCTTTCCCTTTTTCTCAAGGAAGGTCAAAACTCCACTCCCCTTCAATTCCTATTAACTTCTCAGCAACATCATCTGCTCTTTACTTTGGTTACAGAAGAGTTGTCCCTATTACTCATTAAAACACATTCTTCTATTTGTACCCTTAATCCCAGCTGACCTTCAGGACCTTGCCATGAGTTCTGACCTACCTTCAGAGTGGCAGACTTACATAGCTATAGGCCATCCCCTCCCACCCTTAAATTCAATGTGTCCCAAAATGATCTCATTTTCTTTCCCCTTAACCCTATTTTAAAGGTTTCCTTCTTATTTAACTATTGCTATTTGTGGTACTACCACCATTCACTCAATCTTCTCATGGTCATAATCTGGTTTACTTATTTTCTTACCTTGATATCTAATTAGTCATCTAATCCTGTCAATATTACCTCCACAATATCTTTTGTATAAGGCCCTTCTCTCATCATTTCTATTACCTTTGCAGATGAAACATCTATGTGTTGAATCCCCCCATTAGAATGTGAACTCTGAGAGTAAAGAATTATCTCACTTTTTTCTATACATCTTTAGTATTTACTACAGTGTTTTGAACATGTTATTTTCGTTAATCTTTCATTCATACAGCTCCTCATTACTATCCACTCAGGCCGCCACAATAGCTGCCTTATCTTTCTGCTTCCATTCCCTTCCTTCATGCTACTGCCAGGATAATCTTCTGTTTTCCTAATGTTAACTCCTGCTCAAAAATCCTTAGTGACTCCCTTTTGCCTGCTAAATGACAGTTCAAATTTGACATTCAGTGATCCAGAGCAGTGATGTCAAATTCAGATAGAAACATATCCTTCCTGGAGCATATCAACTTAGAAGACCACAAATTAACTCTCTCGGTGTTGTATTACATTTTCATTTATTTTGTTAAACATTTCCTAACTACATTTTAATCTGGTTCCGGCTGCACTGGATACTTTCTACCCTTGAGTTTGATACCTCTGATCTAGAGCCACCCCTTCTTAGCCTTATATCACATTAGTCTCCTTCTTAAACAGACCATTCTAGCTATGTCTTTCTCCCTAGAATGAGCTCTTCACTTTCCCCCCTCTATGAATTTGCTCATACCATTATCCCTCTGCCTACGTTTTGCATTCTCTGCAGTCTTCTTCCCAGCAGAATTCCTATCCAAATTTTAAAGACCAACTCAGATGCCAGTTTTTCCCTAACAACCCACCCCCCAGAAATCCCCAATCTATCTAGTCAGAAATAACTTTCTTTTGCAGAACTCAAAGAGCACTTTGTTTTGTAATTCTAATTAGTATGTAACATTGTTTATCATAGTTATCTGTTGTTTATTCCCTCAATAGTCTGAAAGCTTCATGAGGGCATGGATAATATATTATCTAAACTTTGTCTCCTCTAGCGCAGTGCCTTCTGTAGAATAGGTACATTATAATGTTTGCCAAACTAAATTGCTTAAAGATACATATTGTCTCTGACTCTGTATTAGTACCTTATACGTTAGGAACTGTTACAAATCTGCCACTTAAACCTATTGTATTTTTTCTTAAATTCTTATTCAAACTACAACCATATTCTTGTGGCTCTTTCTCCTGATCCTTGGCTCTGGAATCAGAGAACCTGGGTCCATATCCTACCTCAAAAATTTCCTGCCTTTGCAGCTTTGAGCATGTCACTTAGCTTCCCTGGGCCTCAGCTTCCTCATTTGTAAAATGAAGGGGTTGGACTAGATGACCTCTGAGGGCCTTCTAGCTGTTGGGGTGCTCAGGCCTCAGTCCTAAGATCATGTCTCTGGAAACCTCCTGATTTCTCAGTAGGCCACTGTCCTGTGTAAGAAAATTTTCTTTTGTTGCAGAACACATTCTCTTATCAGAACAGAGCTATACCTAGCCCAAAGATTTTTGTCCCTGGCGGACTCGGCACCAGATCCCTACAGTCCATGCCTCTGACAACTCCCTCAATGTTTGGTATATTTCCTACACTTTCCCATCCATAGCTCCCAAAGATACCTGGACCCTTAGATTACCTAATTAGCATCACTGGTATTCCTTTCTCATGCCCCTTTTCTATATAAGTTCTAGATTCACCCCCATTAGGGTGCGAGTACCCAATGGGACTTCATCCACATCTCTTGGCATTATAATAAACTGTCTCTTGACTAAAAGACTGTTGAGTGTGTGAATTCATTCCAGGTGACTCTATCTTGGCATTCTTGGAGTCCCAGCACCCCAAACCTATCCCAAACCTCTTCAGAGCTATTTTCCCCTGATCTTCTAAGCACTTTTTAGATATTCCTTTTTCTTTCTGTGGCAAGTCTTCGTTTCATATTCTTGCATACTTTATTCTGACAGTTACTTCCTGCCTGGTCTCTATGCTTTCCTCACTATTCTATCCATTTTCCAAATCATTTTGTATGTAACTACTAAATAACTTTACCTAATACTATTCATTCTATCATACTTTCCTATAATGACTTAGAGGACACCTACTGTATAAAAGGTAGCTCTCTATGGTCTAGGCTTGAGTCAGTCTTGAATCTCTTTGCAGGGAGAATCTAAAACTGCTCTCTTTTCTTCTCACCATCAGCGTTCCTATCTATTTATAGCAAAATGAAACGATATATAGAAAGAAGCCAGGTAGTCCAGTGAATATTTTGGACTTGGAGTCAGGAAGATTTGAGTTAACCTCTCTCAGCCTCAGCTTCTTTATTTGTAAAATGGAGATAATAGTAGCAGCTAATTTATATGGTTGTTGTAAGGATCCAGTAAAATACTCTATGTTGTGTTTTTATTTATTTTATTAAACATTTCCCAATTACATTTTAATCTAGTTCAGGTTTTATTGGGTACTTTTTCCTTTGATTTGACACCTGTGTTCTAGAGCCACCCTTTCTTTCTAGCCTATATCATATTCCCTGTTATGTAGAGGACACTCCAGCCATGCTGCACACTTTCTCTGTGGAATAAGCTTTGCATTCTCCCATCTTCATGCCTTTGCATGGTTCCCCTCTGGCTGAGCTTAACATTCCTTACTATCTCATACAGGGTGTATTTATTCCTACCTCCATGGTTTTGCATGTCATTTCTCTGCGTAGAATATCTTTCTTCCTATTTAATTTAAATCACATTCTCTCACCTTAAAAACGCAGCTCAAAAACGTTTTCTGGGGAACTCTTTTATAATTGACTTCTGATGAGGTCTTTATTTTCTTGATATTTTATATTCATAGGCTTAGCAGTTTAGAACTAGGAGGGACCTTAGGGACCATCTAGCCCAATGCTGTCGTTTTATAGATGTAAGGAAACTAAATTTGTAGTATATTAATATATATTGATATGTTGCTTTAGTTGTATATTTTTCTCCTCTGTTAGAGTGAGGTCTCTGAAAACAAAGATCATGTCCCTTCTTTTATCCCCATCCTTCATCCCTAAACAATATGTATAGTACAGTACTCTGCACTTCAAAAACTAATTCATTGAGTCGCTAACTCACTGATTATATATGTTATCTCCCTGGACCCTATAACAACCTGTGACTTAGGGGCTGTTATTATCCCCAGTTTACAAATAAGGAAACTGAGGCTGGGAAAGGGTAATTCAAATCTTCAAGACTCCAAGTCCAACTTTATCCACTGGACTACCTCGCTTCTTTCTATATATCATCTCACTTCATTCTCACAACTCTGTAAGACAGTGCTGTTCTTTTCCACATTCCACAGATGAGCAAAATGAGGCTGAACAAGTGAGTTTCTGAGGGTCACATGCCCAGTACCTGAGGCATGATTAGAGCTCACATCATCTTGATTTCCAGATCAAGCACTCTGTCCACCAAAGCACATAGCTTCATCCTCTCTCATGTTCTGAAACCATATGTTGACCCTTTAACCATTAATTGTGGGAACCATCAGAAAGGAACTGTATTTACATTTTTGTTTTGTGCATCTTTTAAAATGCCATTTCTAATAATAATGCTGTAGTTGTTGTGGCTTTAATTTGATTTGTTCTTCTATGATGTAGTTTTATCATTTCGCTTTTTCTTCCTAGTTTAATTTGCTGCTTGTAAGATGTCATCATTCCTTAGGAAGCTAGGTATTTTAGCTTTCCCTTTGGAAGGACTCGGCCCACCTCTAGACCTTTCCACACTATTCATCAAAGATATATCTGACTGTTTAATGTATTTATATTTATACATATACATATTGTTATTGTTCAGTCATGTCTGACTCTTTATGACCCCATGGATCATACTGTACATAGGGTTTTCTTGGCAAAGATACTGGAGTGGTTTGCTGTTTCCTTCTCCAGTAGATTAAGGCTAACAGAGATTAAATGACTTGTCCAGGATCTTATAGCTACTAAGTGTCTGAGGCCAGATTTGAATTTGGGTCTTCTTGACTCCGTGCCCAATACTCTATTGATTGAGCCGCCTAGCTGCCTCTCTCCCTCTCTCTCTCCCTCTCCCTCTACACACATAGACATAGATAGACATATAGACATATACTATAGTAATATAGTTTCAGAGCCTTCCTAGTGATTTTTTGAATCCAAGGTTAAAACTTAAATTTTAATTTTTCTAACATATTAAATAATGTATACACTGACTAACTATATGATCTTTTAATAGTGTATGCCATGGGCATGGAGAGTCTTGCACAGAATTTGTAGCTGTGGTGTGGATACTTGAGAGATGATTTACTCATTCATTGCAAGGGGGAAAGAAGAGATAGTAGCTGGAGTATTGCCTGGCACCTCTTAAGGGAGTGTGCACTACACCAAACTGAATGGTTCAGAGGATTGACGGTAAATGAAAAGCCAAGCCTTTCGTCTCCAGGTTGTAAATCTAAACCTTTCTCAGGCTGCTAGGAATTGAAAGGTGTTACTATCAGATCATGAGTCTCCTCTCTTGTTTGATCTCCTTTAATGAGCTCAGTAAAAAATAAATGTCTAGAGTAAAGCTGTCTGTGTTGTTGGACCTTTGTTGACTCATTCTGTAGTTTGCAGAATTAGCATAGGAAGTGAGGATTTAACAGATCTAAGCTGTCTTCTCAAAATAATCAGGGAGATGCTGGTCCTCCTTCAGCTGCTCAAAGCTTACAGTAGAAAGACTTGAATGTGGGTCACGTCCCTTTGTTGAGTGCAATCATTTCTAAAACTCTTATTCTACCGAACCATTCACAGCTTCTATGGAGTATCACATAGAAAACAAAGAGAAGATGGTAAGCCATTCTTGCCCTTGATCTCATTGTGGATAAATCCAAAGAAAGAACCTAAAAAAGAAATAAGGTATAGGTACAATTTGTATTGAGTTGATATTGATTTGGATTAAACTCTAAGGGAATATGAGGCATTTGTGAGAGTTCTAAGATGCACTGTGGGAGATCATGGAATTGCAGACTTGACTTCAAGGTCATTTATTCTATCCTCCTATCTATTGCAGGATTCTATTCTCCAATATAGCCCAGTGGAAAAAGAACTACAAAGAACTGGAATCTCTAATTCTAGTCTCAGCTCTATATCTGACTAGATATGTGTCCTTAGACAAATCACTTAAATTTTCTGGGACTCAGTTTCCTCGTGTGTAAAAGGAGAGAGTTGACCTTGGTGATCTCCAGTATTCTGGCTCTAACAGTCCATGAATGCCTACTAGCTTTTGCCAAAACACCTGTGGTTATAGGGAATGATCTGCTTCTTAAGGTAGTCCTAGTCATTTCTTTTTCCTCTCTTAATTTTGAAACAAAATCTCTTTGTGGCATCTATTCACTGGTCCTTATTCTGTCCTTTATATCAAAACAGTAACCCACACTGTCACTACAGCCTGTTGACTGTTATGTCTTCCCTTAGTTCTTCGTTACAGATTAAACATCACCACAATTTTATCTGTTTGAATTTATAACATTGTTTTTAGACCCCATCACTATACTAATAAGTTTTTTCCCAGACCTACTCATTTGTCACTCTGTCTTATATTGGTATTTTAAGCTCTTCTCAGCTTGGCTCTGACCAACCTTATGTATTACTCCCTTTTATATACTCTTCTAGTTGAGCCGAACTGACCTTTTCATTCCTCATACATGATACTCCATCTTCTTTGTTCATATATTTTCCCAGGCTGTTCTACATTGACTCCCCAACATACTTGGCATAGCCCTTCTTCCCACCTTAGCCTCCTAGAATCTCCAGTTCCCTTCAAAGCTCAGATTAGGGGCCACTTCCTAAATTTGTCATTTCCTGATATCCTTTCCCTTACCATATAGGGCTAGTGCTTTTTACCTCTAAGGTATCCTATTTTTATTTTGTTTATATTTAAATGAATTCATGCTGTCTACCCCACATAATTAAGCTTCTTGAAGGCAAGTATTGTTTCATTTTTTTGTCAGTGTTCCCAGTGCCTGGCGTAGTCCCTGGCACAATGTAAACATTTAGTAAATGCTTGTGGATTGGTTATCCTTTTCTTTCCATTCTCATTGCTCCCATTAGAGTCTAGGCTGTCATTACTGTATGCCCATAGCTTCCTAACTGACTTTCTTTTTTCCATTCTCTCTTTCAACTCTTTATTCTTACTGTTGCCAAATTAATCCCCTTGAAAGAAATGTCATGCCCCTTACCCCAGAACTCACAGTGTTTTTCTCTAATCTATTAGAGTGAGTCTAAGCACTTCAGCATGGCATTCTAGATCTTCCATCACTTTATCCACCATACTGAGGCAAGCTTATTTCCTCCCTATTCTCCAAAACAAAACAAAAAATGTTTTTTAACCTCAGTTGTATTGGTATCAGTCATAGACCTGAGTCCTACATCATTCTTGTTCTGTGCCCCTGCTTTTGCTCACTTATTCTATGTTGAATACCCTTTTCTTTTCTCTGTACAAATTTAAATCTGATATTTCTTTTAAGACCTAACTCCAGTCCCACCAATCCCACCAAAGCTTCTTTGCTTACTCTATTCTAGTTTCAAAATCTGAATTCCTCTAATTCTTGGATAATGCTATTTATTTCAGGACTTACTAATCTTAAATTGCTACCTTTTTATGTGTATATATCTTGTGTCCCTAATTGGGTTACAAGTTCCTTGATGAGAGGAATGATGTGCTCTACTTTTATCTTTAATTTTCAATACTGAATGCTGTATTTTATATCCACATATGTGTGGAAGTGTATGTATTTCATATATGTGCATATTTATATATACACATAAATATATATATATTTATATATATACACATAAACAGACACATATCTTCATTCATTCAGTAGTTATTTATTGAGTGTCTACTATGTTGGATGTGGAACGTCCTTTTTGGATGAGCAGTATCCTTGTTTCTCGGTGCATACTATTGTCCTCACCTTTCGCTACCTATGAATCCTTCAAAGATTGAGTTTATAGCCTCCTTCCATGAAGCCTTCCCAAACCAATTCAACCTCTTCAATTGGGAATTAATCATAAACTTCCTTGCAACCTTTTGTATTGAGCTGTAATTTGTCTCCTCTATTATTTAGCTTTTTATGTGATTGTACCATCTACTCATTCATAATGGAGTTTGAATCTGTTTTGGTGGTAGGAGTACTCAGACTGTTACAATGATGGGTCCTTGAAGTATCATAATAGAGTTGAAAGAGTGCAGGATTTGGAGTCAGAATTTGGGTTGAAATTCCAGCTGTACTATTTACTATCCAGGTGATCTTAGAAGAAGTCACTTAACCTAGAATGTTCAGCTTGATGACTCTTAAGCTCCTTCTATCGCTAAATAAAATTCTAAGAAATAAATAATTTTTATTTTTCTTGCTGAGAACAGAGATCATATCTTATAGTTTTTTTCTTACAAAGCTCCTAGCTCAATGTTTTACAAATGTGGACCTTCAGATGTTTGGTTTAGAAAGGAGGTAGCTAGGTTGTTTTGTTTTTGTTTTGAAACTAGTTAGAGAACTTCATCATAATGAATCTGTTATTCCTTAACAGTTGGTTAAAATTGTGAGTCCATTGAATTTTTTTCATTGGATCTTATATGATTTCTTGCCAATTTAATGTATTCACTATAAAAATACTCATAATATAGACATTTTGTATATTTAATTTTTTTTATATTTCTTTGTATGAACTTACTTAGCAGTAGCATTTCTTATCTGTTAAAATATCTGTTATATGTCTTACAGATTTCTAATCAACATAATGCTGGAGCATCAACCTTGGAACCAACATATTTCAAAATGGCTGAGGTGGATGTTAATTTGGATCATGTCATACCAACAACCATTATTCCCACTTACTGGGCAAAACTTCTAGTGGCATTTGTTTCATTCGTGTGCTTTGCCCATAGCTACGATGGAGACTTTGTCTTTGATGACTCAGAAGCTATCGTCAACAATAAGGTTTGTGTCTCATTGTTACTGTTCAACTGATGTTAACCAACAAATGAGGCCCCAGATGCAATACTCATTCTCAATTTGACTTATTTTCTTTTTCTTTATAAAATGATATTTTTATTAATTTCCAGTTATATGTAAAAATAATTTTTGACCTTCATTTAAAAAATTTTTGAGTTCCAAATCTTCTCTCCCTCATCTCCCCCCTCCCTGAGACAGTAAGTAATTTGATATAGGTTATACATGTTCATTCATGCAAAGCATATTACCATATTAGTCTAATGTAGACCCAAAGGAAAAAATGAAAAAAATACAGAAAATGAAAAACACTATGCTTCATTCTGCATTTAGACTCCATCAGTTCTTCCTCTGGAGGTGGATAGTATTTTTTATCATGAGTTCTTTGAAATTCTCTTGGATCATTGTATTGCTGAGGATAGCTAAGTCCTTCAGAGTTGGTCATCATGCAGTGTTGTTATTACTCTATACAGTGTTCTGGTTCTGTTCACTTCACTTTGCATCAGTTTGTATAAGTCTTTCTAGGTTTTTCTGAAGTCAGTCTGCTCATTTCTTACAGCACAATCATATTCCATCACAATCCTGTACCACAACTTGTTCAGCCATTCCCCAGTTGATGGACATCGTTTCAGTTACCAGTTCTTTGCCACTACAAAAAGAGCTGCAGTAAATATTTTTGTACAGATAGGTCCTCCTCTTGCCCCATTTTAAAAAATCTCTTTGGTATACGGAACTAGTGGTGGTTTTGTTGGATCAAAGGGTATGTATGCACAGTTTTATAGTCCCTAGGCATCGTTCCAAATTACCCCCCAGAATAGTTGGATCAGTTCACAACTCCACTGACAATTCATTAATGTCCCAATTTTCTCATATCCCCTCCAACATTCATTATTTTCCTTTTCTGTCATGTTAGCTAATCTGGTGAGTGTGGGGTGGAACCTCAGAGTTGTTTTCATTTTTATTTCTCTCGTCAGTAATGACTTGGAGCATTTTTTTCATATGACTGTAGATAACTTTGATTTCTTCATCTAAAAACTGCCTGTGTATAGCCTTTGACCATTTTATCAAGTGGAGAATGACTTTTATTATCAATTTGACTATGTTCTCTACATATATGGGAAATGAGGCCTTTATAAGAGACACTTGTGGCAAAATTTGTTTCCCACATTTTTACTTTCATTCTAATCTTGGTCACATTGGTTTTGTTTGTGCAAACCCTCTTTAATTTGATATAATCAAAATTGTCAATGCGATATATTTCAACTCTTATGGGAAATATTCTCTCCAGTGATTGAATGTTTTGACCCATTGGTTTCTGAATTTCTTTTTGATTTTGCATAAAAATGTAAGAACACAAAGTGTGATACCCCTTCCACTTCTGCTGGAGGTATAGGATCATAGGCTTAAATCCAGAAGAGACCTTACGTTGTATCATGAAGTTGGTCTTTGTGGAGGGCAAATGGCAGGTTCCTTGCATAAAAAAAAAAACAACATCTCGCTTTCCTCTTCGGGTCATGGAATCATAGATTCAGAACTGCCCTTAGAGATCACCAAGTCATCATCCTTAGACCTTTACAGCCTGCTACTTTCCAAATTTCTATATTTGTTCCAGGGTCAGTGGAAAAATTTTGGGAAAAAAAGAGTTGTGGGGAAAATGGTGACCTCCTTGAAATATTAGAGTAGTTGACATCTGTAAGAGGAGAATTAATCTTGTCCTACTTTGCATCAGGAGTGGAACTAAAAGCCACAGATGGATGCCACAGAGACAGATTCGAAGCTGATTGAAGGCAGGGAGGGGAGCTCCCAGCAGTGACAGCCATCCAAGTGTGAGGGACCATCTTGGGGCTATGAACTTCCTGTTAACAGAAGGTGATAAGTAGAGACTGGATGGATAAGTGGACGGTGGGTAGAGAGATACATAGACAACATAGGACTGGGTTAGCTGGGTGAGCTCTTGAGTTTCTGGGATATTACTTCTGGTCTTCGCAGCTGTCGGTCAGGTGTAGCAGCAACTCAGATGCTTCCCTTTAGGTGAAGAGTGATGTGACAGTGGGAAAAGCTGGGAGCGCGGCCATGTGGCTCTTACTGTCATTGGTAACAGGGCATTCTGTGCTGCCAGTGGCAGTGGAGTGAGCCATGTCTGTTTGCTGTGTGACTTCCACGCGTTCTGTATCTGGAGAATCTGGTTGGCTGCGTGTGTACGGTCCTCATCAGTTTTATTTGTCAGTGGGTGCTGGGCATCAGATGGAATGTGCTGTTCTTTTTCTTCACCTGCTGCCAGTGAGAATCAGGAAAAGGGGAAATGTCAAAAATGAAATGGAATAAATTAAAAGGAGATAGAAAAGCTAAATAGAAATAATAGAGATTGACTTGGAACACAGAAAGGAATACCTGCGCCTAAAATCCAGTCACTTTTGAACATCAGTAAATTTCTCTTGTGGCTATGTTATTGCTCTTAAATCCAGCTGTACTCAGAAGAGTATTTGTGTCTTAACTTTAAGAAACACTCTCATCCACCTTTGCTGTGAAAGCCTACATACATTTGTGGCATTTCCTTGAAAAATGTAATGAATTTTATCAAAAACCCAAGGTGAGGAATTCTTTGAAGTGGGAAATAAATGTCAATTTTATGTTCCTGAAATGTTTCACAAGTTGCTAAATCTCTTCTTGAAAACAGTGGTGAAAACAAAGTAAATTGTGGATGCTGCAGCATTTAGTGGTTTAGAAAGAAATAATATGTGATTTTTTTCCTTTCTTTCTGTTTAGAAAGAAATAATATGTGATTTTTTTCCTTTCTTTCTTCTGAGTGTGAGTAGAGATAATAGACTACACCATTGTTGATGTTTGTTTGTGGTACAATTCATCCAATTGTAATTTTCCTCCAGTTCATTCAGCAGTTACTGACAGATGTTATTGCTTCAGCTTATTTAAGAAAATAAAAAAGTGAGGAGGAAAAATTAAGATTGTGGCTGCAGGCAAGTACATCAAATTAAATCAGTTGTTTAAATAACCTCACTCTTACTCATATAATGCTTTTTTGAAAACTAGGAGAGAGTTAATTTTCAATTTTTTTTTAAATTCTGTTCTTTCTTTTGGATGGATTTTGATGATTAGGCCTAACTTATAAAAAATATTAACTAAGTGCCAAGATAGAAAAATATTGGCCAAGAGACAGGAAAAAAGGGCAAAATGTTCCTTGGCTTTATTAAACTAGGTATTTTCAGTTCTTTTTCTTGTGAGGTGCAGCAGATGAAGTCATTTTGTATATCTACCGAGCATTGTTTTGCCAGGGTTTTTAGGGCACCACACTGTGCCCCTTTTGTTAACTTGCTAGCCCCCCTTTCTTCCTTGTTTAATGAAAGATACCCTGCTCATTGGCACAAAGCCTACCCTAATGTGAAACAGGCTGTTAGTGGATTTTACTGGTGTTAAGGACTATGTTCCAGATGCTTTCTGAAAGTGTTAAGCTCGTTTTTTTGTTGTTCACTAGGATGCTTTTCCTCGAGACAGTTGAGTTAGCAGGAATCTCAGGCATAATACATCTTTTACATAAATCATTATGTAGAAAAATTGACCTTTCTTCAAGTATTGCACCCTGCTGCGTATAGACTGCAGCTAATCAAATATTTAGAGATTCGTAGGTATTCATTTTCTTTTTAGATAGGAGAAGTAGGCTATGTAGAATCTTTTCTCAACTACATACCCCCATATTTGACAACTAAAGTAAAGTAGACCTTTGAGTTTTGTTTTCAGGTAAATCCACATTAGTGTATAGATTACATATCCTTAAAAATAATTTCTGACCAACTTTGATATGAGCCAGTTTATCATGCTTATATGGGCCCTGGAGCAGTTATTCTTGGTGGCAGTGAAATTCAGTCACCAAAGATAGTATTAAATAATCAGCTCTAGCTTTAAATACTTTTCTTATTGAAGATTCCCTCCCTTTAACATAGCAAACAAGCAGTTACCAAGTATTTATTAAGTGTGTATGTACCTGCAAAGGAATTCGTACTAATTTTCCTCTGTTAAAAAAAAAATCCCTGATTGACATCTCTTCACATTTAACATTTTGTTTTGCATTTAAAATTATGCACACACATATACATATATATTTGTCATGCAAATACTTACATACTTAGGAAACTTTAAAGTATTGTGTGATTTGGGGTTATTAATGTGTTTTAAACTTTGTGATTTTTAAAACAATTTATACAACTTCTGTGGATGAATGTTTTCCTCGCATAATTGGTTCTGCTGAACAATCAGAAATGAAGAAACTTTAAAGAAAACATGCTGTCCTTAAGAAGTAGTTTACTCACATAGAGAATTGCAATCATTTTAGTGAAATGTTTTTAGTAAATGGACCTTAGATTATTATGCATGTGATTTAAATAAATTGCATAATTAATTGAATGGAAAACAAGGTTGCAAAGGGCTGTGACTCAGTCGTGGAGCACTAAGTTACTTGCATACTTCTTTTCCTGTGTCAGAGTACTTTTTTCATTAATGGACCAGCTCACTAGAGAGCTGTCCTTTGTAGCAGAATTTCTGAATGAGAGCATTTCTTTATCATGAAAAAAAAAAGAGGCAAAAAATAAATAAAGCCCTACTCAGGTTAAAGTCCTCAGAAAGCAACATTATTTTCTTTCTGTCTAGAAAGCAAAGATTTTATTTGATGTAGGAATATCTCCAAGACTTTGTCCTATTTTTCATGTCTTTTTGGTCATGCATACTTGTCAATCTATACATAATACTTTCTATGTGTCTTACTTCACTCATACCTTCCTGAGAACTAAAATATTTTAGCGCCTCAACATTTTTTGTTAACATAAGATAGATGACAGCATATATTATTCCCACTTGACAGATTCAGAAACTAAGGCACAGAAAGTTTAAGTAATTTGACTAAACTAATAGGAGATTTGTGCTCTGGAGCAGTTGACTGTAGTTCTCCTAATTCTACACTAAATTCTTTGCATTGCATTATTCTTCTATTTCATTTGTATTCTGATCAATCCATTCAGTTTATCTAGGCATTTTCTTTGGTTTTTATATTTTTACATCAAGAGTATAGTTCATCATCTTATGCTTCTTAAAAATGTCATAAATGTGGGGCAGAGCCAAGAAGCTCTCCCCTCAAGGTCTCAAAAAAACTTGTAAAAAGTGACTATAAACAAATTCCTTAACAGCAGAAGCCACAAAATGACAGACTGAAGCAAATTTCCAACTGAAGACAATCTGGAAGGTCGATGGGAAAGGTCTCTCATACCAGGGTGAGAGCAGAGTGCAGTTCAACATGGGCCATGCCAGTGCAGACAGAGCAAGAACAGACCTTAGGGGTCTGAATCACCGGTGGCTGCGAATTTTAGATTTTTCAACCCACATGCTAAAGATAGCTTCAAAGGTCAGTGGGAAGGATCTCTCACCTGGCTGAGAGGGAAGCATGGTCCAGCCCTAGCCCTGGCTCTGGCCCCAGTACTGCAGCAGCCACTGTTAAAGTGGGAGCTGCTTCTGGAGCCCTCCACTTCATAAGGCTCAAAAGTCAAGTAATTGACTGGAAAAATGAGCAAATAGAGGAAGAAGAAACAGACTATGGATTCTTACCGTCTTGGTGAAGAGGTGTTTTTTTATGTCATTGGTGACGAGGAAGATCAAAACATCCAGCCAGAAGAAGACCACAAAGCCAAAGCTTCTGCATCCAAAACCTCTAAGAAAAATATAAATTGTTTTCAAGCTATGAAAGATCTCAAAAAGGATTTTGAAAATTAAGTAAGAGAAGTAGAGGAAAAATTGGGAAGAGAAATGAGATTAATGCAAGAAAATCATGAAAAATAAGTAAATAGCTTGCTAAAGGAAACCCAAAAAATACTGAAGAAAATAACTGCTTTAAAATTAGACTAACCCAAATGGCAAAAGAGGTCCAAAGAGCCAGTGAGGAGAAGAATGCAATAAAAAGCAGAATGTGCCAAATGGAAAAAAAAAAAAGAGGTCCAAAAGCTCACTGAAAAAATAATGCTTTAAAAATTAGAATAGAGCAAATGGAAGCTAATGACTTTATAAGAAATCAAGAAATTACAAAACAAAAACTAAACGAATGAAAAAATAGAAGGCAGGGTGAAGTATCTCATTGGAAAAACAACTGACCTGGAAAATGGGTCCAAGAGAGATAATTTAAAAATTATTGGACTACCTTAAAACCATGACCAAATAAAGAGCCTAGACATAATCTTTTAAGAAATTATCAAGAACTGCCTTGATATTTTAGAACCAGAGGGTAAAATAGAAATGGAAAGAATCCACCAATCACCTCCTGAAAGAGATCCTAGAAGGAAAACTCCTAGGAATGTTGTAGCCAAATTCCAGAGTGCCCAGGTCAAGGAGAAAATATTATAAGCAGCCAGAAAGAAACGATTCAAGTATTATGGAAACACAATTAGGATAACACTGAACTTAGATTCTACACTAAGGGATCAAAGGGCTTGGAATATGATATTCCAGAGGTCAAAGGAGATAGGATTAAAACCAAGAATCACCTACCCAATGAAACTAATACTTCAAGGGAAAAAAAATGGAAATTTAATGAAATAGAGAATTTTCAGGTATTCTTGTTGAAAAGACCAGAGCTGAATAGAAAATTTGGCTTTCAAATACAAGCATGAAAAGGTAAACAAGAAAGAGAAATCATAAGGGACTTACTAAAGTTGAACTGTTTACATTTCTGCACAGAAAGATGATGTTTATAATTCATGAGATGTTTCTCAGTATTAGGATAGTTAGAAGGAACATATATATACATATATGTATATATATGTTTGTGTATATATGTGTGTATGTATATGTAGGTATATTCAGAGAGAGAGAGAGAGAGGGCACAGGGCGAGCTGAATATGAAGGGATGATACCTAAAAAAGAAAATTAGGGGTTGAGAGGAATGTACTAGGAGAAAGAGAAAGGGAGACATAGAATGTAGTAAGTCATCTCACATAAAAGAATCAAGAAAAAGCATTTACAGTGGAGAGGAAGAAGGGGAATGTAAGAGGGAATAAGTGAGCCTTCCTTTCATCAGATTTGGCTTTAGGAGGGAATAATATACATATTCTGTTGGGGATGGAAGTTTGTCTTACCTGCAGGAAAGCAGGGGTGAAGAGGATGAGAGCGGGAGATAGTAGAAGGGATGGGGGAAGGGGTAATCAGAAGCACTTGATAGAGGGATAGGTCAAAGGAAAGAATTGACTAAATGGAGGATGGGACAAGATAGTCTTTCACAACATCATTGTTATGGAGGTGTTTTATATGACCACACATGTATAACCTTTATCGAATTGTTTGCCTTCTCAATGAGGATGGGGAAGGGAATGGAAGAGAATGTGGAACTCAAAGCTTTAAAAATGAATATTTGAGGTTGTTTTTACATACAGCTAGGAAATAAGATATATACAGGCAATGGGGTATAGAAATTTATCTTGCCTTACAGGAAAATAGAGGAGAAAGGGATAAGAGGTGGGGGGGGGGGGGGTGATGGAAGGGCAGATTGGAAGAAAGGACAATGAGACTACTCACTGTCCTGGGATGGGAGTGTTGGGGGAGGGGATTTGAAATTCAAAATTCTGTAGAAGTAAATGTTGCAAACTGAAAATAAATATATATAAAAATGAAATTTTTAAAAAAAGTCATAATGTGATTTTTATGGGGAGAGTTGGTGTACTTAATTAAGTGATTACTATTCATTGCTTAGATTATTAGGACAGCATTTTGAGATAGAGTACTGAATATGGTGATAAATAACCTGGGTTTGAATCCTCCATCTGCCAGGATGTATGGCTTGAACAAGTCATTGAGTCTCCTTGGATCTCAGTTTCATCATCTGTAAAATGTGGGGTTTGAAGATGATCCCTACTCTAAACATCTACTCAGCTTCAAATCCCATGATCCTGTCCTGAAGGATCTGTGTATTTAATTTTGATTTTTTCCAGAGTAAATTCTTAGTTGTTATATTTAGTGATATGATCAATAACTTATAATTAAGTAATCTTTCCCACGGGGATTCATTAATTTTTCATCACTGGTTTGCCTGTCTTGCCTAATGTGGTTTCCCTGCTCTGGGAATAGAAAAGCAGCAGATTGTTTTCTTTGTACTTCATATAAAATATATGGACAGAAAAGCTGGATACATTTTTTTTATAAGCTTTCAGAAGTGCTAAGTTTCTGTCCTAACACATCACATTTTCTAGATGCTATGTAATGAGAAGATTTTAGCAGATCCTTACTTATTTCCATTGAGGATGGGATAAAAAAAAATGATGGGTCATATTCTGATTCCCTTTTCTGTATCTTTTGCTGTATTCAGTATTCCCTCTGAAGTCTATTAAGTATTCTCTGCACAAAGGGAATGTGTCAGGTATGAAGGAGCATTAGTGGTTAATTATTGTAATGTCTTATGGTTACTGAATGGCATATTGCAGAATGAATTAGGCTTCTTTTCTTTTTAATGTTTTATTGATGCTTTTTTGAAACATCATTGTTACCTCCCAATAACCTTCCTCTCCCATAGAATCTTCAAGCAAGCAGATAGGCAAAAACACAGCAGCCATCACTGATATTGTATGTGATTTTCGCTTTTGTAACCTACTGACTCTGTCAAGAGCAGGGAAATATATTTCCCCATCAGTCACTTGAAATTAAGACTGATTAACATTGAATTAATAGGAATTCTGAGATGTTGCAGTGTTTTCACCTTTTCTAGGTGATCATGGTTTTGTTCTATTGATTGTGCTTCATTCTATGTTCATTCATACAAGACTCCCCAAATTTCTTTGAATTCTTAATATTTGTCATTTCTTAAAGTTCTATAATATTCCAATAAATAAACCAAAATTTGTTTAGCTATGCTTTAGTTGGTGGTTATATCAATTAACATATCTACCATGAAAAGAGCCAGTATGGGCATTAATCAGTTTCCTAAAGTGGCTTATTTTCAAAAGTGCATGCTGGTTTTGGCTATTGATAACACCACTGTTAAATCTGTTAACAAGTATTTGCAGGTGTATGTTGATTGAGCTATTACTCTTTATGTGGTAACTGCCTTGGGTACACCAACCTTATCTTCCTTTTGCTAGACGAATCTGGAACACTCTGTGATATGTTTTGGGGGATTTTTTTTAACTTTTTATAGGATCTCCAAGCAGAAACTCCACTTGGTGACCTTTGGCATCATGACTTCTGGGGTAGTAAACTCAGCAGCAACACTAGTCACAAGTCTTATAGGCCACTCACTGTCCTAACTTTCAGGTAAGCCATGCTGAAACTCACAGTGCTACTTGGTTGTTGCAAGTTTCCTTTCATGCTATAAGATAATTTATGTGATATTTTTCACATAATAAGTATTTTTTTAATTGTTGTGTTCATCCTTTGTTCTTGAAGAGGACCATGACATCAGAGAAATGATGACATAACTTGCACTTGACTTTGTTTTGAGTGAGGGAGAGCTGTGCAAGGTCACCAGCCTCACTTTCTCCTCCTGAGCCACCTGGGTCCAGTGACCAGATATGCATCAGGATGATTGGAAATGGCCCATGATGCGATGGGAGACCTTGATCTTTTAGGCTAAGACCTTTTCAAGTACTCACTTAAAGTGAGGTAATGCACATTCAGTGAATAGACCTCTTTAAAAAGTAATCGGGGGATGACCCCCTTTAATAGAAAAGAAAATAATAAATAGATAAATCACAATGGGAGGGGCAGGAGCCTGAGGGTTATTGTTTCAAAGAGAAATATTTTTAAATAGTGGTTAAATGAATAAAGACTGATTCCTATCTGATTTCAATGTAATGATAAAGTAATTGAAGTATTGGTTTTTCTGTTGAGAGAACATTAACATGTTAACACAGTTCTAGATTAGCTGTTTTTTTAGATATTTGGAACACACAGCATTTGGCCTGCGGGTCATAAAACCGTCAATAGTATAGGTAGTTAGAAAGTCTTTGAATCAGCATTCTATTTACAGTTCTACATGATAAGAAGTCTAAATATGCTAGTTGTAAAAAAAAAAAAATACAATATTGTCTCACCAAACAAACAAACCCATGATGAAGCATCATTGCTGTTCAGTTGTATGCAATTCTTCGTGACTCCATGGACCATAGCATGCCAGTACTGGCCATAGGGTTTTCTTGGTAAAGATACTGGAGTGGTTAGTCATTTCCTTCTCCAGTGGATTAAGGCAAACAGAAGATAAGTGACTTGCCCAGGGTTACACTGCTAATAAGTATCTGAGACTGGATTTGAACTCAGGCCTTCCTGACTCCAGGCCCAGTACTCTTTCTACTGAGCCATGTAGCTGCCTCCCTGACAAAGTAGAAGCAACTCTTATTTTCAGTACAATAAGATTAACACAGAAGTTGCTTGAAATTTTCAGTGCATTTATGTGAGTTTATAGATCATTTGTTACTTACTAGAAAAATATAAAACTAAAGTTTTGAGTAACTGAAAATTAATAATCAATTGGAAATTAGAATCTTAGGAAAATATGAGTCATTTGGAAGAACAATTCAATTTACCAAAAAAAAAGCCCAAACAATTTGTGAACTTTGGGGGACACAGAATTAGTTTATGCAAGCTCATACACACACACAGAATGCCAGTATTTCTTCCCTCTAGATGCTTACAATTAATATTTCATAAACTGGTATATTCTCTTGGTTAAATCTTCGGTTTAATTTACTCAGTATCATCTTCATATTTTAACCTGCTCTCTTAAAACATCTAGTTTTCTGTCCTTTCCATTTCCTTTACTGCTTTTGCTTTCCTTTGTATTTGCCCTTTCTTTCCATTTCTCCTGTGCAGCTAATTATGTTCATACTTTACTTGTTCTTTGAATTGACAGATGTATTCTTTTTTAAAGTATTTTTATCCCCAAATTCACAAAGTATTTCTTCTTTTTGATATTTTTACTTGCAACCATTTTCACTTGAATTGTTTTGGTATCTTTGTACACATGCTTTCTTGAATCTAACCTAAACATCCTTTGTTTGCTGTAGGGTTAACTACTATTTATCTGGAGGTTTCTATCCAGTGAGTTTTCATATCGTCAACATCCTCCTGCATTGTAGCATTTCTGTCCTAATGGTTGATGTCTTCTCAATATTATTTGGTGGTCTACAATATAACAGTAAAGGAAGGAGATTAAACCTGGCTCCCAAATCATCGCTTTTAGCTGCATTATTTTTTGCCGTACATCCTGTGCATACAGAGTGTGTAAGTACTTACCTGTTGCATGTGCTTTCATAAAAAAAGTTCTAAGAGCTCAACTATCTACATATTTCTGTCCACCTTACTAAAATGATCATTCTGTGGTTTTAGAATTATGGATAATGTGCATTTCTCCTGCCAAATGTGAAACAATCAGGAAATGTATCTTGTAAGTATTTGGAACCTCTTGCTAGCAAATAAATGAAAAGTAACCTTAAGAAGTAAGAACTTCAAAACATTGTTACTACTATCTGCTTAGCTAATTTAGTAACACCAATTGTGGTGATGTGAGTTTCAATATTCAGTAATGTAGAGTTCATGTACATGATGCCTTATGGATAAAAATAGCTTTTAATAGAATTTCATTTGCTACTCAAAACAACCCTTTATGGTGGTATTATACCATATCATATAATATCATAATAGTGTTAGCATTATTGCCCCCGTTTTACATATGAGGAAACTAAAGATCTATAAAATTAAATTGTTTGTCTAAGGTCACATAGTTGTACGAGACAGCTTGATGGCTCAGTGGATGTAACTCCGGGTCTGAAATCAGAAAGATCTTAGTTCATATTTGACCTCACTAGCTCTGTGACACTGGGAAAGTCACTTAATCTGTTTGCCTCAGTTTCCTCATCTGCACAAATTGAGCTGGAGAAGTTAATGGCAAATCATGCCAGTATTTTTGCCAAGAAAACCCTAAATGAGATCATGAAGAATGGGATAATATTGAACAAAATTATGCTATTATTCATATTACTCTGTTTGCACCAACATAAATCAGAGATATAGAAAGAATGCATTTCTCTTTTCTCTTTGCTTTCCTTAATAGGTTAATTATCAAAGTTAATTGGTCCTGATGTTATCTGGCAGTATAATTTACCATCACCTCATCAGAGCAACTAAGAGTATCTAGATTTTAACTATAGGTTAAAGATTACTGTGTGACTGTGTAAAAACATTTAAACCCTCCCCAGCTGTCTTATTTTTAAAGTACCCAGTACAACAGTGACCCTAGAGCAAGACTCCATTCACCATCCTTGTGTCCTGGATCCCTAGAACAATCCTGAAATCTATGGAGCTCTTCCCAGAATAATGTTTTTAAATGTATGCAATAGAATATAAGGATTACAGAAGAGCTCCAGAAAACGATGGACAACATAGCCAAGGGAGCTTCACTCAACTAGAGATATTCTCACAGTGCCTGTTCTTGTTAAGAAATGACAAACCCCTGCAGGGTCTCTTTGCCCGGCTTCATGGACAGTATGGTCCATGGGGTCACGAAGAGTTGGGCACCACTGAATAGTTGAACAACAACAATAGGATTCCAAGATTCAAAGAAAAAAAAGAATCTGAGATATTCAGAAACATGAGAAGACTTACCTGAACTGATTCATCCAAGTTATAACTGATTCAGAGTTATGTGAGCAGGATCCAAAGAACATTACATACAATGACTTCCCTAGTGAAATTGAACAAAAATCACCAAAAAGAAAGTCAAGCTTGGAGTAACTGAAAAACCCATGCTGGTTCTGGAGAACAAATAATGAAGCTCCTTCACTTCTCATGACTTGGAGATACTTGGAGGTACACATGGGCAGGATGTTATATAGTTGTCAGATACAGTTATCATATCCAGAATTCATGACTCAATTGTTTTTCTTGGTTTTGAGGGAGAGTTCCATAAAGAAGAGGAGGAGGTTTCTCTTTCTTCCCAGAAATGACTGTGATGTAGTATCAGAAGGCATCATACTTTTGAAAACGCTTTAAAAAATTTACTGTAAAAAACTCACTCAACTGCAACCATAAGAATCAGTTACTGTTTGCCATTGATCTCCACTGGCAAGGTCTTATGACCATGATATCACAGAATTTCAGAACAGGAAGTTTCTTTGGTCATAATCTAGTTCAGTCCCCTCTTTTTACAGATGAAGAAACTGAAGTTCCCAAAAGCAAAGTAATTCTAAGATCATATTGTTAGAATTAGGATTAGAATTCTAAATACAACCCTCAGGAAAAGGGACAAAAATTGATTGAGATTAAAAGTTATTGCCCAAAGTAGTATAAAACTGTGTATAACCTTTTACTTAGCAGTACCACTACTAGGTTTGTATCCCAAAGAGATCTAGGAAAAAGGAAAAGGACCTATATTTGCAAAAATATCTATAGCAGTTCTTTTTATAGTGACAAAAAACTGGAAATTGAGGAGTTCCCCATAAATTGGGGAATGACTGATCAAGTGGTGGTGTGTGATTGTGATGTAATACTGTTGAACTCTCAGAAAATGATGAGGAAGTTGGGTTCAGAAAAATCTGAGAAGATTAAATGTGAGCTAATGCAAAGTGGAGTGAGCTGAACCAAGAGAACATTGTACACTGTGACTTAGCTACTTTGATCAATACAGTGATCCAAGAAAATTGCAAGGAACTCATGAATAAAAATGCTATCCACATCCAGAGAGAGAAAGAAAGAAAGAATTGGGAATGTCTGAGTGCAGATTGAAGAATACTTTTTTCACTTACTTTATTTTTCTTGTTTTTCTTGTGTGTGTGTGTGTGTGTGTGTGTGTGTGTTTTTTTTTACAACATGTCAAATATCGATAATATTGCTCGCCTTCTCAATAGATGGAGGAAGACTGTAGGGAAGGAGAGAATTGGGAGCTCAAAATGTTTTTTAAAAAATTGTTAGAATAAATTATACTTTAGTACTTTAAAGTATTAAAAGTTATTATGAAAATATTTTTTCTAGCCTATGTCTATGCCCTTTTGTGCAGCACTTGACCACAACATGTGAGAGCATGTTTTGGAGTAGCCTGTTTGGGGATAGGCATACCCTATGCCCATGCTTGAGTGTTTCCTGAGTAACACTTTCTAGGCTGTCCTGTGTCTACATTAGCCCACTAGGCACATGATATCACTGGTTTATAGTGCTGTTTTCTAGTGAGCTCTACAATGCTGATTCAACTGAGCTGTTGCTAAATATATTTGGCACCAGCTATATTAGCTGGTAGTATTCAGGATAGGGTAGCTGGAGATGGCAGTTA
Organism: Potorous gilbertii; assembly: GCA_028658325.1. NCBI lineage: Eukaryota > Metazoa > Chordata > Mammalia > Diprotodontia > Potoroidae > Potorous > Potorous gilbertii. Next base: position 420,201,647 of record CM053771.1, read on the forward strand.
AGTTTCCATTTGCACATATATGACTTCGTAAAAATTATAGAAAATCCTATGTAAATCTTTGATAACTATTGCTTAGGCTAATGGCCCAGGGGATTCTTGTCACATAAATTTGGGGGCTAAATGACTTCTGAATCCTCCTTGAAATTTAGTGATCATTGACTCTAGCAGCCGAATTTTACAAATGAGATTTTACTTTTCTCTATCCACATTGGTATTCAGCATGAAGAGTATAATATTTCTGCTTCTTTTAAATTTCTCTACTTAGCTAGATGACTTCCTGAGTATAATACAATGAATTTAACACCTTTCAATAAATTTATAAACACTTAATAGAATTTATTTTGGGGAACCAGTCTATGACAGAAAAAAATGAGATTTGATTAAAGAAGTAATATGTATCTGATGGGGTCTGTTGATGATTTCAAAGCCATTTGTTTATGCTCATTTTTTTTTTTGCATTAGAAAATTCAGAAAACTTCAGGACCCCACAGGCTGAAAACTGCTTTGAAAGCTTAGACTTAAGCATGTTCTTTCTTTCTTTCCTTTCTTTCTTTCTCTTTCCTTCTTTCCCTTTCCTTCTTTCCCTTCTTTCTTCCTTTATTTTTCCTTCTTTCCTTCCTCCTTCCTTTCCTTTTTCCTTCCTTTTTCTCTATATGTCTTTGTATTTACATATATATGTATAAATATACACACACAAAATATGTCTCATAATGTCTTGTCTCTGTTGCCCAAACTGCAAAATTCAAACACAAAAATTTTGTCTTGGACATAGGTTCACCAAGAAAGATTATAGAGCTTTAGAGCTAAAAGGGAATTTAAGTGGGCAAATTGCAGGTTATGTCATATGAGGTTTAAAAGAACTGAGAATTTTTAGTTTGGTGAAGAAAATTTGTGGGGAGGAAACAATAAGTATCTTTAAGTGTTTAAGAGCTTAGGCTTGTTTGTTTGACCCTGGAGATCAGATAAGAGTAATGAGGGGACAGAGGGGCAGAGCCAAGATGGAAGAGTAGAAAGACACACATATGCAGGCTCTCTCACACAGCCCATAAAATACCTGTAGAGAGGGACTCTCAACAAATTTGGGAGCAGCAGAAGTGGAGAACAACAAAGTAGAGGAGATTTCCAGCCCAAGGTGACCTAAAAGGCCCACGGGAAACAGTTTTACCAGAGGCGGAGCGGAACCTAGCCCAGAGGAGGAGACATCAGGGGTGGAATCTCCAGTTGTGGAATCCCCAGTCGCAGCAGCGAATGTCCAGTCCCAGCAGCAATGGTCTGCAGATTCCTCAACCCACAGGCGATGGGGTTTTTTCAGCTGGCCAGGAAGGGAGAAGGGCCTTCCCATAGCTCTGGCCTCGGGCAGTGGCCGCAGAGGCCACATTAGGCAGGTGGCAGCAGTTCCCACAGCAACCTGTACAGCCACCCTCATCCATTGCTGGATCATAAAAACCCCTGGGGGCACTGAGGAGCTGAATACTACCTCAGCCCTGTGTAGAGGCCCCGGGGGAACTGATCTTTATCTCATGCTGACTGCCCACCCAGCTTATCTGAAAATCAGCTACCAGTGCTAGCTTGGCGGAACTGGAGACCAGGTCTCTGTGGAGAGGAAACTGCTAAGATTCTGGGCACAAAAATATCTTTCCGCTCCCAGACCGGTACACGCTTGATTGTGCCACCTGGGAGGAAGTGAGATCTTACAGATTCCCAGAATATACTCTACTCTTGACAAAGGACACAAAAGTCAAGTAACTGATTGGGAAAATTCCCCAAAAAGGGAAAAAAAAATAAAGACTATAGAAGGTTACTTTCTTGGTGACCAGATATCTTCTCCCATCCTTTTGGATGAGGAAGAACAATACTTACCATCAGGTAAACACATAGAAGTCAAGGCCTATGTATCCCAAACATCTGAAATAGATATCCAATGGGCTCAGACCATGGAAGAGCTTAAAAAGGATTTTGAAAATCAAGTAAGAGAAGTAGAGGAAAAACTGGGAAGAGAAATGAGAGAGATGCAAGAAAAGCATGAAAAGTGGGTCAACACCTTGCTAAAGGAGATCCAAAAAAATGCTAAAGAAAATAACACCTTGAAAAATAGACTAACTCAATTGGCAAAAGAGGTTCAAAAAGCCAATGAGGAGAAGAATGCTTTAAAAAGCAGAATTAGCCAAATGGAAGAGGAGATTCAAAAGCTCACTGAAGAAAATAGGTCTTTAAAAACTAAAATGGAACAGATGGAAGCTAATGACTTTAGGAGAAACCAATAAATCACAAAACAAAACCAAAAGAATGAAAAAATGGAAGATAATGTGAAATAACTCATTGGAAAAACAACTGACCTGGAAAATAGATCCAGGAGAGACAATTTTAAAATTATGGGACTACCTGAAAACCATGATCAAAAAAATAGCCTAGATATCATCTTTCATGAAATTATCAAGGAAAACTTCCCTGATATTCTAGAACCAGGGGGCAAAATAAATATTGAAAGAATCCACCGATCACCTCCTGAAAGAGAGCCAAAAAGAGAAACCCCTAGGAACATTGTGGCCAAATTCCAGAGTTCCCAGGTCAAGGAGAAAATATTGCAAATAGCTAGAAAGAAACAATTCAAGTATTGTGGAAATACAATCAGGATAACACAAGATCTAGCAGCTTATACATTAAGGGATTGAAGGGCATGAAATATGATGTTCTAAAAGTCAAAGGAACTAGGACTAAAACTAAGAATCACCTACCCAGCAAAACTGAGTATA
>CM053771.1:420204899-420249550 GCA_028658325.1 Potorous gilbertii
CAATATAGGAAAGTGGGGGAGAAGGAGATAAGCAGGGTGGGGGGGGTATGATGGAAGGGAGGGCAATGGGAGGAGGGAGCAATTTGAAGTCAGCAGGATAGGAGGGAGGGAAATATAGTTAGTCTTATACAACATGACTATTATTGAAGTCATTTGCAAAACTACACAGATATGGCCTATGTTGAATTGCCTGCCTTCCCAAAGGGGATGGATGGGGGGAGGAGGGTGGAAGAGAAGTTGGAACTCAAAGTTTTAGGAACAACTGTCGAGTATTGTTCTTGCAACTAGGAAATAAGAAATACAGGTAATGGGGATTAGAAAGTTATCTTGCCCTATAGGAGAGAAGAGAAGATGGGGACAAAGGAAGGGAGGGCAGATTGTTGATAGGGGCAATTAGAATGTTCAGCGTTTTGTGGTGGGGAAGGGGAGAAATGGGGAGAAAATTTGGAACACAAAATTTTGTGGAAATGAACGTTGAAAACTTAGATAAATTTATATAAAAAAAAAGTAATGAGGAGAAGTTGTGATGGAGAGTAATTCAACCTGCTTAATCTAAGGAAAAAGTTTATGACCACTCAAGTTGTCTTAGTGCAGAACAAGTTGCATTACAGGTGGTAGGTTCCCCAGTTCTCTGTGCTTGGAGATATCCAAGCAAAATCTCAGTGATCTCTTGTCAGTATTGACATAAAAAGAATTCCTGTTTATATACATATTTTGACTAGAAACACTTTGATTTTGAGGTCCTTTCTAACTTCACAATTCTGAAATCAGTCCCTTCATCTCATTGATGAAAAAACCCAAGGCATCACACTTGTTAGTGGCAGAGCCTAGGCAAAAAAGCAATCCACTGTCCTTTCTGCTTTCATCCCTAATGAACAAATATAATGCTTTGATTCTAAAATAAGTCACTTATAATCAAAAAAAAAGGTAACCTTAAAACATCAGAAATTAAATGAAACATTGAAGAGTTGGTAGAATTCTGATTTTAATAATGTTTTATTTATATGTTGACAAGTTTTATGGTTTAATGATTCTTATTCACAAATAACTCTGTGAATGGGGTAATATAAATGTTATTAACCTTATCTTATAGATGGGATATCTGTGGGTCGGAGAGGTAAAGTCATTTGTCCAAGCTTACATAGCTAGTTAAGTATGAGAGGTAAAATTTGAACCAGGTCTTTTGACAGAAAGCTTTTCCAAGACAGTTGTTAAGTGTGTCTGGTCATACCATTTGGGACCTACAAAACACAGGTGATGTCCTCAAGTATTTCACAGTCCTGAGGAATATATTAAACGTGTTAGGTAAGCATTCTGGGGCAATAGAGCAAACTTTGGGGGTAATCCTAGCTACGAGAGAAGTGATTATATTGTAACTTAGTTCAGCCTGGAAGGTTTCTTAAAGACCTCATTATCAATCATAATACTTACTACAATGTCTTGCACACAGTAATTACTCGATGATTGTCTGTTAATAAAAATAATAATAGCTAACATTTATATAGCACTTATTATGTGCCAGGCACCATGCTAACTCTTTACAGTTATCTCATTATATAAGGAATACTTATTCCCACACCATCCTTGTCACAATGTAGGCCCTAAGAAAAATGTTCAAACTTAAAGTGGGAAGACACATTTATGGCCGTTTAGAGCAAGCTTCTATGAAAATGAACTGTTTTACTGCCATAACTTAACAATTCTCAACCTCCAAAAGTACTTATTTCCCTTTTTCTAATCTCCCTGCCCCACTCCCAGTTCAAATTTTCTGAGCAAAATTAGGGCCACTCAAGAAACACCTGGAAAGACAGCTTCTCAGAAATATTTCCAGGGCCAGCCTCTGTTTTTCATCAGCCATTGGTCACATCATTTTCATGGATTAATAATTTTAGGACACAGTGTTGTTCTTCAAATGTCCTGGTATGAGGAGAACAGTGATTTGGATGTACATTTATAATTCTTATAGTATGCTGTTTGGTATACTATATATGTTGGGGCAGCTAGGTGGTGCAGTGGCTAGAGCACCAGTACAGGAGTTAGGAGGACCTGAGTTCAAATCTCACCTCAGACATCTGACACTCACTAGCTGTGTGACCTTGGGCAAGTCACTTAACCCCAGTCGCCTCCTCCTGGGTCATCTCCAGTCATCCTGATGAATATCTGGTCACTGGATTCAGATGGCTCTGGAGGAAAAGTGAGGCTGGTGACCTGCACAGACCTCCCTCACTCAAAACAAAGTCAAGTGCAAGTCATGTCATCGTTTCTCTGATGGCATGGTCTTCTTTGGCAATGAAGAACAAACACGCACACAGTATGCTGTTTACGTTTAGTATGGGAATACAAGAGTAGGTTGGTTCATTCTGGGTAGAATATTAAGACTAAAAATGTTTTCATATATGAGAGTTTTCAGTGAATGATGTGTCTCTAAAAGAGAATCTAAAATTTATCAACTTTGTTGAAAATTTTATTGATCTCTTACCTACAAATTCCTACTGGCAAAATAAATGAAGTTAGTACTTTTAAAAATATTCAATTGGCATGCAAGTCCTATTTTTATAATTTCCCAATTATCTGGCTCTGATGGGTCATCCTGATATGGAAGTGACCTTGTGGTCTCAAGGCTTTTGCAGCAGAACACAACCTCTAACATACCTGACTGAACTACAACAGCTTCAGGTAGGGCACTGGTGAGGGGCTATACGTTCTCTGTCTCAAGATCAGCCCAGCTAAATGTGGAGAGGTCATGAATTTTTTCAGCCACAGCAACTCATAAAGACCATTTACTAAAGTATTTGATGGCTCTGATTCCTATTAATAGGAATGCTCCATCAAATGAAATCATGTATCTTTCAAGTTTTGCCAAAGTGCAAGGAATTACTGTGATAGAACTAGTAGGAAGAAGGGAAAAGGAAGGTCAAGGAAGAGGAGAGGAAGGAGATGCTTAAGTGGGTCAACCATTTGTGCCTCAGGCTATTTCTGTAAAGCCCAAGAACAATTTGCTGTTGTTGGACTGGAGATCCATAGGTAGAATTGCTTACCTAAGACCCAGCTGTCCTGTTCCCCTAACCTCGCTGTGGAGATTAACTAAGCTTTCTATCAACAGTCAATCAACACACATTTCTTCCAGTCCCTACTATGTTCTGCCCACTGGAAATACTACAAAGAGAAGAAAGAATGAAACATTCTATTCTCAATTAGGCGTTCATTCTGTTTTCTAGGTTAGTACCTACTGTTACTCTCTACAGCTCAAGAGTTAGCAGTAGTCAAGCATAACAGAAAGTAGCAGATCCTATGGACCTTTTTCAGATTTTCTTTGTTCTTACAATAATACCATAGTGCATTTCAAATCATAGTGAAATGTTACCTTGCTGGAAGGATAAGGGATAATAATTTCTGCCAAAAAAAGATCAACTTTAGTGTATGGATCTGCCCAAATAAAAATTATGCATCCACATTTAGCTGGGACAGTGTTCAATCACTTTGCATATCTGTTCATTCTTTCAAAGTAATTGTATTGGGAGAAAGGAGCAGTTCATACCTAATTTCACTCTACTCACCCTTTCCTTTCTCCTTCATTACATTCTAAGTTTTTATGTTTATTATCAAATTAGATAGTACAAATTGAGGCTCGTATGTTGCCCTTCAAGAGTTTTCATCCTAAGTATATATGTTATGCTTAAATAAACTCAGATATAAATACTACCTTTAAAGAACCATTTTAAACATTGGTTTTCAAAACTTTCAGTTCTGATGTGAATATGTAATAATTGTGGACATTTTCAGTGCAACTTTAATATTATTGTCTAGTTCCTAAGCTCTCTGCTAACAATGCATCATATCTTATGTTTTAGTCTCTTGAAAAATTGAATTAATTTTACTTTCCCCATTGATTAAAAAGTCAAATTAGACAATGTCTGTAAAAGCTTCGTTATTTGAAATATTGGAGAAAATAGTTTGCAATAGAGTTTGCCAATTAATCATGAATTTCATTGAACTAAAACTTGTACTTCCAAATAGACTATATCCTGAGTTACCATGGGTCATTTGGAAAGAACTAATTAGATAATCTCTCTTGAAGAGACTGTGGTGTAAATGCAAACATGTCCTTCCTTAACATCATTAATTGGCTCCATGAAAACACAATTTTTGGCCATGTTACTGAGGTAGTTCTGTATATATACAGTGTTGTAAGTGGGTGACCAGTAAATCATATTATAGTGGCACCTTTGCAACCTTCTGGGAGGTGTGGGGGAAAGAAAGAATGAGACAGTGGTGGGTGGGACGAGTGTACTATGATAACAATATTATGCAGCTATAAACAGTGTTTTGTGGCATCCCTGTACACATATAAAATTTCTTCTGGATTATTTAACTAAGGAAAGAGAGAGAGTAGCTTGATTAAGAACAGAATCCAGTGAATGATAAAATGCCTGTTAAATGTTGGAGTAAAAAATATGAGGTTTTGTTTCTTTGCCTAGTTTTTACCAAATACTTTTGAAAATTTCTACATTCAGCCCCCTAAGTGGCTTTGATGTGAGGAGGAAAAACTACTCCAAGTTTTATTCTTCTACTTAAGTAACTTAGAGGCAACATCCAATTTACATTTTTATCGTTACCTCTCTGAGACTTCTTTAAAGAAAGCTTTATAATCACCTCATACTTCTTCAGGTCTGTTTCTCAATGTTGATTTTTCTCATTAAATTTTCTTTTTGAAATGTTTATCATTTATCAAGAACTTTTCTTATTCAAGATTTATGTTAGAGGATATCAATAGTGCCAGTTTCCAGAGCACTCTTTTGGTAAATGCTAGATAAATGGCTTCCTCAATATTTAAACACTTCAAAGTCTTTTCATTATGTTCATGGAAAGCCCATTTTCTTCTGAAAGTAAATAAATCAAATCTTGTCACTAAAAGTCGAAACTCCAAATGATTGCTGCCATAAGATGAAACAATTTATCAGACCAGCCTTGTTATAGTTTTTGCTTCATGTTTCTCAGTAATTATATTTATGAGTTTCCTTTTGAAAATGTATATTTTTGTGAAAAATCTCTTTTCTCTTTTTAAGGTTGCTGGGATTGTTGGCAGAGCTGACCTCCTGGGTGCCCTCTTCTTCTTGTTATCTTTTCTTGGCTACTGTCAAGCATTTAGAGAAAGTAAGCAGTTTAACTTTTTTTAAATTTTATGTCTTTTTGCTAAGTTTTTACTCAGTTAAACTGAAGTTTGAAGTTAAACTGAAGCCTATAAACTTTATAGGCTTTTAAAAGTCTAGAAAATACTCAAATTTAGGACCAATGTGGGAAAGGCTGCTCTACTAGAACTTCATGATTGGAAGGGACCTCAGACATCATTTGCTCTAACCCAAAGCTTGAATCACTTCTACAAATGCTTAGCCAACATTTGCTTCAAGACCTACAGTGATGAGGAACTCCTTGCTTAGTGAGGCAGGCTCATTTCATCTTTGGATAACTCTGTTAGAAATTTTTTTTATATTAAACTGAAATTTTCTTCTCTATGAATTCTACCTTTTGTTCTGGTTCTATCTTCTGGGGTTAAGCAGAATAAATCTAATTTCCTTTCCATATGATAAACTTTCAGGTATTTGGAGACAGTGTCAAGTCCTCCTTTCCAGGCTAAATGTCCAAAGTTCCTTCTACAGATACTCTTATGGCATGGTTTCATGTCCTTTCATTATCCTTGTCACCCTCTTTTGGCCATATTTCATTTTGTCACCCATAATTGGATATGGTACCAGAGATGTTGTCTGATTAGGTGTGCTATAGCAGAAGTGACTTGCCTTCCTGTGGTGAATGTACTTCTAATCATGTAGCCCAAATTTGCATTATCTGACTGTCATATCATTTCTGACTGTCATATCACATTGCTGGCTCATGGTGAACTTGGAATCAACTAACCCATAAATTTTTTTTCATATAAATTGTTTTCTAACAACATCTTCTCCACTTACTTATTTATACAGTTTTTTAAAACCACATGCAGGGCTTTTTTTCCTTATTCAATTTCATCAGCTTTGCTTTTAGTTCACCATTCTTGCCAGCTGTTTTGGTTGCCGTCTCTATCACCCAACCTATTGGTTATCGTTTCCAGATTCGTGTCTGCAAATTGGATGTTCCATTTATGCTTTTCTTCTAAGAAGTCATTGATAAAAATGATGAACAAACCTGGGCCAAGGTCAGGTTTGATGTGATACTCCACTCAAGACTTCACTTCACATTAACATGGATCTGTTGTTCATCTTTCTATGGGTCTGTTGAGCCAACCAGTTCTGAATTCACCTAACCTTGCTGTCATGCAATATGCTTTTCTGCCCAGCTCCCTTAGCTTCTCTTTCAATACTTAGTTTTTCACTGAAAGTATTCACATAGAGGCAGGATAACCACTTTTAAAGTATGTTGTAGAGAAGGTTCTTTCTCAGATAGGGATTGAACTCATGGCCTATGAGATCCCTTCTAATTCTGAAACTGTAACTTAACAGCTGCATGAAATTATATTGTGAATAGACCTGTAGGATGATGTACACTCTTCAGTTAACTATTTTTGGTACCGTTATTAAATCAGTTAATTTTTAAAGTTTTATTTTCTAATACTATTGTGAAAAGAAAACTTTGTAAATGTTTTTATTACTAAAAACTCTTGGAGAGAGATACAAAAAATAATTATAGCATCTCTGTAATCATGGGTTTGAATTTCTAAGCCTAAGCTATTCTTTAAACGTCATGTCAATACATGTAAGATTTTCTTACTAAAACTGTTACCAGGGTTTTCTGGATTCAAATGACTGATTAAGAACATGGAAATTTACATTGGAATTATGTTTCTTAAAAGATGGTCACATTCTTATATACAATCTGATATAATTCAGGTCAAATCATATTTCCCCTTGTACTATGTATGCTAGAGGGCAAGAAGTCTGATAAAACACTGATTTCATCCAGTTTTGTGAGTTCCATCCCTAACTTTCCTCATGCCCCAGAATGAGTCAGATGTATCTATAGTTTTAAAACTAGATCTTCACGAAATAATTCATATCTCTGGAACATAAATATAGGAAACAGGGTTGAGATTGTCTGTTTTTAGTTTTCCTTGTGTTTATGGATCTCCTCCTAACTATTTTATCTTGCTTTCCAAGGAAGAAAAGTAAGTTCTGGCAACTAAGAGTCAAGAGATTTTAGTCACTATTTTTTAAAATAAGCTGTGTTTTTATAGTCTTCAATGAGATATTGCAAATGTAGCTAAAGGGTGATGCTCTCTCTACTATCTTCACCCATAGTCTCCCAAGATTTTTACACATTGTGATGGTGACCCTTGAAGCCCTGAATCTTTACTCCTCACAAACAACTGATTACAAGAACCTTTTTATGGTCAATTTTACCCCTACTGGGATTACGAGGCATCACTTTAAAGGAGACTGGCTAATTACACGAGTAATCCAGTGGCACAGTATGAATCACTGATAATGATGGACAAACGCTTCACCGCCCTTTTCTGTTAAATGTCAAGTATTAGTTTTCTTGAGTTGTGAATTAAATATATAACACAGTCACATGAGATGAAAGGTTTACCAGTATTCACATTTTTCTTTGAGAAAATCAACAATTCGGTCTGTTGTCTTTTCTCTTGAATAACTGTAAATCAATGAAATGTTTTATTAATTTTAAATTATATCTTTTCTAAAGTAATTAACAGATTATCTAATACTATGTCAAGGAGAATATATAAGGATTTTTTAATGAATAGGAAAAGCCATAGAGATTTAAAATTTGGGTTTAGATCATCTAGGAGATATATTTTAAATCTGTCTCTTGGTTAGTTGACACTAAAATAATCTGAGAAATAATGTGGTTCTTTCGTAAATTCTATTTTGGAAGCGAGGAAGGTAGCGAGAGAAAGAGCCTTTCACCTTTCGATATGACTATCATTAAAATAATTTTTCTTCTAAATCTATTTTTACTGCTACTCTCTGAATCTTTTTCTTTTCATAAAGATTTGTCAATCTGATTAGACATTTCCCAGAGCAGAGGGACAGTTGTATATAATATGACTTGGGAGGAAGGGGAGATTATAAGCTGCTAGATAGGGTTTGGAATTATTACACTAAACCTCTTGAGGAGAAGCTGTTAATATTTTATAATTCAATTTATATTCTTTGAAATTTAATAACCTCTTTTCTAGTATACTTTCTGGGAGAAGAAAAATTTAAACTAAAACCCAGCCTTTGGCATTGTTGCACAGTTAGTTTCAAGTCTCTTACAGCTATTAACACCTCTCTCATTGGAGAATATAAAGCCTTTAGGATGCTCCAGGGGTTCTGCATCTCCTGAAGAGATTTATTCATCAGGACTTGTGGTTACTAGAGTTTGGGGCTTATTTTCTGAAGGCACAATGGGTAGACTTTAACTCTGTTCGTGTGCCAGGAAAGTTCTGAATTGTAGCCTTGGTTTTACTTTAAAGTTGAAAAGTATTTAAAATGTGGGTACCTGATACTAAATGGTGGTGAAGGGTGGTTATTAATTTGATTTCCATTGCTATTTCCATTTTGGACTCATTATTTTCAGATCACATACCATTGATAAAGCTATACATGTAGCCTAACTGGAGTTGGTCCATTCCCCTCAATGAAGCCTCTAGATAACTTTTACTTTTTAATGTTCCTTATTTAATTAATAAATTCTCTAGTAGAGAATTAAATGTGGGATTCTAAGCATTAAGCTATTGGAATAATCTCCAATCTTCATGGTTGTATTCAACCGCATGTCTGTGACAGCTCCCTAAATGTTAAACTTATGACTGTCTATGGTATATTCCTAGAGTTCATTGTAGTTCATTCCAGTTTCTGTCATATTTCTCTTTGATCTTCTACTGGGGTCATATTGATCAAAGTCAAGTGATTTGGCTTTACCTATTTCCATCACAGCAGAGTTGCATCTAAATTCTTTTTGCAGATTCATCTATACAGATTTTCCATTTAAAGTTCTTGGAGTTGATTCATATATTTTCAAAATAATTCCATGAGTAGGTTTGTTAGGGTTTTTTTATTGGCTTTTTGTTTCATAGACTAAAGGGATATTTAAAAACTACTTTATTGGCTGAGCAGTGGGCACCATGCCTAGAATCCCTATGCTGGGTGATGGCATATTCTTCCACAGCAACATGCTGGACAGTAGCTGAGGTTTGCCACAGGGTATTCAGAATGGAGCCCTCATTACAGGGCTGCTCAGTATTCATGACCAATGAATATAAATACTAGAAGTTGCTTAATGTTTATTGGGTACCCGTAATAAATGACCTGCTGTTCATACTTATTAGACTGAAGCATAAATTAAGGGAAAGAACCAATATTAGCTATAGACAAGTTTGAAATATAGGAGGAATAGCGTTTTATAGAAGAGGAATGAATTGCTTGAAGATCATTTAAACTAATAACTAACCAAGTTTTAAAATCTGTTTTAGAGAATACCTTTCTGGTAACCTCATTAAATTTCTTTAAAGAAAAAGAGGAAATGGCTATATTTCAAGCCTCTGTATCACTTTAAACATGCTGGATTTATTATTAAGTAATTTTGTGTTAAACCTCTGAAATCCTGGCATTTTCATCAAATGAAAACCTAGTGAAATAACATTTCTGGGGCCCTGTCCTTTTTATGGGTGCTTAAATGGATGTCCGCAGGTAACATCCTTCACAACAGGATTTTATGAAAAGGATATGTTTTTCAAAGGAAACTTACCTTTCCTTGATATAACCTGTAAAGAAGAAAGCTTAATTCATTGTAAAAGAAAATTTAAGAAAATGAAGTTCAAGAAGTATATTCACTACAATTTTCAAATTCCCTCCTCAAGGAAATAAAGTTTTATTGTCTTGGATGAGACATCATCTCAATATTTGCATCTGTCTTGAAATCTATTTTTTTAAGATAGAAATATTTGTACATTTCTATGTTATGGTTCTATGTTTGAACTATCAAATTAGCCAAATCCGTGATCCAATGTCTTTTCTAAGCATATAGTCTAAAACTTCTACTTATTGGACATTTGAGACAGGATCTGGTTTTATCTAGGGGTAAGTATGAATATTCTCAAGTATTGTGGGAGACAAGTATTTGTTTACCTCAGGAGAAGGGGAATTTTTTATAAGTAAGGAGCATTTTTTTCTTCCTAACCTTTTGTTTTCCCAGCATGTCTAAATCATGGTGCCATTCATTTTTTTTTTTAAAAGATCTAAGATAACAAGTAGTCCCTTATTAAAGACCTTAAAATCCATTCTGAACCCAGTAACACTCATACATACTATTAATATAGAATAAGCTAACGTGTATCAACTCTCACTCCCAATATATTATTTTCCTCTCTTTCCCTTTCTTGGTTCATTATCCATTTCTTTTGATCTTGAAGCTCTTAAAAGTAAAACATGTACATGTAGTTTTTAAATTTTTAAGACAATACCTTTAGACTTTTGTTCTTTATTGTCATGGGTTTTCTGGTACTGGTATTCACACGGACATTGTCTTCACTGCATATTGCTTTGGGTTGCAACATAGCCTGCATTTCCCCAAATGATCCTGCACTGAATGAGAATAGGAATATCCAATTCCCTTCACTGTAGGCTTAGAAGCATTACTTGGACTGTTCCAACTTTTTGAACAGGATCTGATGCTCATTGTGTTTCTTTGGCATGCATACAGTCATGGCCATCTGTTGGGGTGGCATCATTCCCACTTACAATATGATGTGCCAGTTTCAACTCGGCATAGGTGCCAACCATATATTGGTTGAGAAGGGTATCTTGTACAATGTGATACTTTTTCTGAAAGAACTTCCCAATGGAAAGCAATGCCAAATCAGGGGCACATGCTTCAATGAATTGATCACATCTGTTGGCACTTGTAGGTGTTAAAACTGAAAAGTACCTTGATGCTGTCTTTTCCTGTGTTCTCCCTCTCCATTACCTTTCACCTCAGTCTACCTGAAAACTGACATTTTCCCATGTTAAACCAGAGGTAGATACTCCAACCCATAATCACTTTCAATATCTTACACATTGAATCATAAAGTGGAAATTTGCCAGGATTTACTAATTAAATATACCTGAGGAAAATATCCTTTTAAGGATCAGAGAGCATTTGATCAGTGGTTTGCTTTCAAGAAGGAGAAAATTGGCTTTTTTTTTCCTTTTTCTACTGGGCCAATGGAACCTGAACTTTATAGGCTGAGTTGGAAGAAGAAGACTTATGGAGAGATAAAGTCCTAAGATGTTTTTAATGATTGAAATGCACACAGAAATAAAATTATATAGCTTGGGAATTCCTCTCTTAAGAAAGATAATTTTGAAAGAACATGAAGTAGAAAGAGAACATGTGTCTCTAATTGGAATAATTTCTGTTGCATTCAACTATCATTACTACTGCTTGATAATTTATATTTACATTAAGAAATGAAAGAAATTGTTTTTCTAAATGCATGTTTACACTTCTATTCAAAACAGATTTGCATTATTATTAATTGTTTTAATAAGTGAAAATAGGATTTTCATATATTGCAAGGCAGTATTGTTCTTCCTGGAATGGAAGGTGTAACCTAAGAGTCAATGGACTTGGCTTCTGTTCCCATGATTCAAGGTTATATAATGGATAAGTTGCCAAACCTTTGTAAATTTGAATTTCTTTTCTCAAACAGATAGATGAAACTAAAAATGATACTATTTTGAAATGGTTGGTGTAAATAAAATATACTATTTTATAATAAATAAATAGTACAGTGCCTAGTAAATGCGTATTGAATGAATGTTGCCATTGCTTTACTAGGATGGTCAAACATGGGTTTATTTAAACATGGAAACATGATCATTGGAATTCAAATAGCATAAACTTCCCAGTGAATCTCTTCCAGAAGGACAGGAAGATGGGAAGGGTGAAATGGAAATTCATCATCTTGGGATTGATGTTGGAGGAATATTGAGAGAAGTATAGGAGCTCAGCTATTTCTTAGTTAAGGCCTGTTTTTAATTCATTTATTCTTTTTGATTAAAGGCTATTGGCTTAGGGGGGAAAAATGGAAAAGTGTGAGCCACTCTTAAACAGAAAGCAATTTAATTTCATTTTCTAAAGATACAGAAAATACATCTTAGCCAATTATTTTTTAAATTGAGAACAAAGAATACCAAAATTTTTTTCAATAGATGATAAATTAGCTCTGAATTTTAGGCAGCTATGAGGGAGAGGCTAGAAAAAAAATGTTGAAAACTATGTTTCATTGCATGTAGACAACAAGTTCAACCCATATTTGGAAAACTATATATTGCTTTCAATGCTCCCAAGTCATTCATTGCTACAAAAGTTCCCCTTATAATAACTGACATTTATATGGTGTTTTAATGTTTATAAAGCATTTTACAAATATCTCATTTGATCTTCACAACAACCATAACAGGTAGGTATCATGATTATTTCCCTGTTTACAGATTAGGAAGTTAAGTCAGACAGATTAAATGACCTGCCCAGAGTCTCATAACTAGTGTCCAAAGCCTGATTTGAACCTGGCTCTTCTTGACTACAAATTCAGTGCTCTATCCACTGCACTACCTAGCTACCTCTAGGTCAATAATCCTGAGATTCAATACTACTCTTGTCTCAGTGATGTACATGTGAATAATCATACAGTACCATGATCTTAGAAGAGTAAAAATGGCTGGTGCCTCAAAGAGTAATGGAAGGATGTATAGGGGATGAGAGTTAGCTATGTCAGTGATTACTTACATGCTAGAATTAGCATGAAAGACAGAGTGAAACACAAACATGACTGGAACAGGAGTTAGTCCAGTTATGTGATGGACATTCTGGGAGTTTCATTGATACTCAAAATAATAGTGCCAAAAAAAATTTTTTAAACCCCAGAAGCTTTGAAATAAAGCCACTGATTATTAAGGTATATCCTTGGCATAGTGTAGAGACCCTTGTCAAATTCTTTATAGCATTTTAAAATTTCTTTGTAGGTTCTGGTTTTATTGATAGTGAGAGTGTCAGCAGGGTGGTAGTTTACTTTCAGTGTGCCAACTCCTCGGTCATTGGAGAGAGATCATCTAAAGAGTAGCAACATTGAAATTAATGTTAGTAGATGGGCTAGCACCGTGTGCCCCTTTTCTAACTCTGCCAACATGGAAGCAAAGAGACCTGTACATAATGTGGAGACACACGGCTGTATTTTTGGATCATTATTGAAGGAAGGAAGGAAGGGGAAGGGAAGGGAAGAAAAAACAACAGCCAGGTATCAGCCTTCTGGTGATGAGTCTTTCTGTAGTTATCTAGACTGGTCCTTGAACAACAGGCAAGTCCCTACTGAAAATCTAACTTAATAGAACTTGCCAGGGATTGTGCTCTACTGAAATGGCCTTTGAGAACACTGGCCATCAGAATTACACTTTTTTGCAGTTTGAATTCATGATAGTTGTCAGATATTTCTTAGTCCACTCTCTTAAAAAGGGAAGCATACATTCTAGGTTGCCCCAGAAGATAGAACTAGAGACAGTGAGGAGAAGGTTCCAAAAAGAAAATTTTAGCTTCAGGATGAACTCTATTAAATAAAGACATCCAAAAATTGAATTGTATTGTTCTTCAGTTCTTTCTGACCCTTCATAAACCTATTTGGAGTTTTCTTGACAAAGATACTAGACTGGTTTGCCATCTCCTCCTCATTTTACAAATGAGGAAACTGAGGCAAATGGTTACGTGACTTGCCCAGAGTCACACAGCGAGGAAGTGTCTGAGACCACATTTGAGCTCAAGAAGAGGAAGCTTCCTGACTGCAGGCCAGCATACTGTCCACTGCACCCCTTAGCTGCCCCAAGCATAGAACAGCTTGCTCTGTGAAGTTGAAAATTCCTTGACAGTGGAAGTATGCAAACAGAAAATGGATGACTATCTGTCATGTATGCCAAAGGAAAAATTTATTTAGTGGGTGGGAGGTTTTGTCGTTCTTAAGTGGTATGAATCACATATCCTATATCATTTTCATTTATTCTAGTCTTCATAAATAATAAGGTACTACACATCAGAACATTATGTCACTGCCATATCATATGCCCATGTTCTTTGGCTGAGAGATGACACGGTAACATAGTCCTCAAATCCAGGAAAGACCTGAGTTAAAACTCTGTTCCTGATAGATACCAGCTATGCTGGTAGGCAAATCACTTAACCTTCTAGAGTATGAGGTAATTCTTTACAACTACAGCAATTTGCAGAGCAGGGGTCAACCTTTAGTAGTAGAAGGCATTTCCTCACCTGGGAATTCCTTATGCCAGTGAACTCACAGGTTCAGTTCTTATTCTTTTTCCTATAATATTATAGCCATTTAAAAAAAATCTTGAAAGCATTGACCTTAAACTGCTAAGGCTTTTCTGGAGTTATGGAAAAGTTAGCTTTATGACAATTCCTGAAATACCGTCTCTTTCGGTCTTCCATGTACTTTTAGACTTGGAATTTATGGTACATAGAAATCTCTCAGAGAGATGAATATTAGCTTATACAGAAGAATATTAGTTTATACACATCTACCAGATCTGTCCAACTTCTTAGAACTGAGGTCTGCTAGCAACCAAGAACTTGTTCAGAGCAAGGTAACTGTTGTTGGGACCAGGTATGCAGGCTTTAAGTGGGCACCAGCTAATTCCAAGAGTCCATTCTACTAAATGTTTAGCAAAAGTACTGATTTTTGTGTTGTCCAAGATACTTTTCCTTGACTGAGGACATAGTCATATCATGCAATTAGGTAGAGTATCACAAATCAGTTAAACACAGCATAATTTGGAGGCTAGCATGCCTTCTCTGAGTATTCAGGATATGTGAACTATGTCAAGACAATGAACCAACCTTCAAAGATTCCATCTTGCTTTTTTGCCATCACAAGGCTTTTTATATCATTGTGTTCTGTCTGCCTGTCATGCCCAGACTATTTGATTACTTAGCTACTCGTTTCTTCCTCTAATAGTATAGTATTCTTTCTACTTCTGTCACCTTGGATTTAGAACAGAGTTGTAGGAGAACTAAAGATTTATCTTTTTTTCCTCGTATGTTATTCCTAGCCCATTTGCAATGGTAAGGCATTGTAGGATTGTAAGACACAATACTGAATTTTATATTTCTCTGATAAGCAATGTTCTTGTACATAGTTATATATACTATTTAGAGACTGGAAGTATCCATTCAGGATCCATTGCCCTTCCCAAGATGGTGTCCTAATTGTAGGGGAGAGGAAAGAAAACCCTTTATACACTGTCTAAAGCTGCTTCAAAAAGTTTTGTGAATTTACCCCTGCAACCTTCATGCATCTAGTCACCCCTCTAGTAGTGAGAAACCCTGGTGCCAGCTCAGCAGGGGTGCAGGATAGATTCTTGTCATTCCCGTGGCAGGAACAACTTCCTACAGGAATTGCCTTAACACCAGATGGACCCCCAGAGATCACAGTAGGAGTTCCTTGATGTTATATGTCAGAATAACCTGTTGGGTGACTGATATCTTAGAAAGAGACAGGTTGCCAACTTTCAAGTCTCATATGAAGGAGATTTTATTGCCAGGGCTAATTTTGCTTGCTTTCTGAATATGTTTTTGAGCACATGCTAAGAACACCAAAACCTGAGGAGCAGAAATCAGCATTCACAGAAGGGTTAATTCTAGTTCATTATGGGTATCAATCAACAATCATTATTTAGGATCCGCTATGTGTCAAGCACCATTTAGGCATTAAAAATATGATTATGAAAATGACAACTTTTCAGGAAGCTTACATTCTGTTGTGGAAGACAACCTATGTGGGTGTGACATACATACATACATATATATACATATATATATATATGTATATATATACATATATACATATATATATATATACACATACATACATACACACACATACACATACATCTATCTATATAAAATTCAAAATAAATTCAAGTCAGTTTAGGCAGGGAAGACAATAGTAATTACAGGAAATCAGAAACCCCTTGCAGATAACACTTAAGCAGAGTCTTGAAGGAAATGGAAGATTCTTTCTAAAGTGGAGGGAAAGAGGAAAAACATTATTGTACAATGGTACAGTGATGGGAAATAAAACAGTGTGAGGAGCAGTAAAGGTGGCCAATTTAGTTAGATCATGGATTGCAGAAGGGGGATAACATATATGTGTGTATCTATGTATGTATATGTATGTTTGTATATACACATGTATGTGTGTGTGTATACTTATGTGTAGTGTTTCTACTAAGAACCTAGGGAAGAAACTTAGACCATAGACCTGGAAGAAACCTTAATGATCAAACCCATTTATTTTACAGAGTGGGGAATTAGACCTAATTAGATGAAGGGATTTGCCGCAAGACATGCAGGTAGCAAGTAAAAAGGTAGTATCACCTGACTCCAAATTTGGTGTTTTTTCTACTTCACTTGCCTCCCAATAACTGACAGAAATTTCTTGAACGATATAGTTACCCAAGGTAAATGTCTAGGGTTTCTTTTATCATTTTTCGTGGTGATAACTCTTTGAACTACACTGAATAACTTTTATAATTTATCTTAATTGACAGGTAACAAGGAAGGAACTCAGTTTTCTACATTCTGGGTGCTGCTGAGTATTCTTTTGAGTGCCATAGCTATGCTATGCAAAGAACAAGGGATCACAGTGCTGGTAAGGTTTCTGAAATAGAAACTGAATGCTGATTAGTCTTAGACATCTGCCAGTTGTTTCAACTCTCATGTTGTTGCTGATTAGTGACACCGTTGCCCATATTTATGCATTGTTATGACCCATCCTGGCATTTTCGTGAAGTTTTTTTCTACAACATATGTTGAGTACACCTGCCAGTCAAATTCATTGTGGGCTATCAATTCAGAGAGTATATTTCTTCATGCCCCAGTTACTGAGAAACAAGTTAATTTATACTTGTTGATAGTATGTTCTTTTCCCGTTCCTTATTAAATGACACTCTGAGATGCAAAGCTTTTCTTTCTCTCATCTATATCTGGATTTGAATGCCTACTCAAAGTCATGATTCTTTCTGGGATAACCAGTTGTGGTTTTCCAGTGAGGATGGTTATTACTTCAGACAGAGAATTGGCTATAAACTGTAATTTGTAAAGAATGATCAACAAGAGCAGTTTAGATTTTAAAATAAGATTGATCCGTTACAAATGTCTCAGAAAAAAGAGAGGAAAAAAAGAGAGGCAAAAAAATGTGATTGTTGCCTAATGGATTCAAAACTTTTGGGACGGATCAGTGGCTCTTTAAGATAATTTCCTCCATTTTTATTATGGCAGCAATACATCAAAAGCATTTTCATTCCTAGATTTGGTAGATAAGTGAAATTTCATGCGTTTAACACAGTAGTTATGAAAGATTGAAAAGACTGGCTTTCTCAGTAAATTTTGCCCTATAATTGTGGGCATAAAGAAACTTCTATAGGTTTTGGGGGGTTTTTTAATGTGTAAAGGTGACACTCAAACTGTCCTGTGTCCCCAAGAGGTCATGTGCCATAAAGAGTCTTTGTAAAGTTTAAATAAGTTGTCTAGCTCTCAGCTTAGTACCTAGAAATATCTGCAACAATATTGCTTAAGATGGAATTTTTTACAAAATTGTTGAACTGTAACAATATTGCTTAAAAAGAATTTTTGTTTTCAGAGGGTTCTGATCAACCTAGACATGTTAAAAGTTCACTGACCTTAATTTAGAAAATGTTAATTGCCTTGTATACTATATTCAGAATATGTTTTACATTATCAAAACATTTTTGAAGATGATTTATAGGTGAATTTTGAGGAGGAAATATAAGCTACTACATCAGATTTTCAGTTACTTAGAGAATATTTAACCTGAAAAATATCCTTAATAATTTTAACTGTTTGTAGCAATGGGTTTTTTTTTGTTTCATTTGAATTATTAAAATCTACCATTCTAAATGACAATATCTGTATAGCCTATTTGAGTGTGTAGAGAGTCAGCATTGCATAGTGGTTAGACAGTCATACATGAAAACGGAAAGACTTAAGCTTCAAATCCTGATGCTGAATGCGTGACCATGAGCACAAGTCACTTACCCTCTTTGAGCCTCAGTTTCACATCTGTAAAAAGGGAATAGAAATAACATATAGTTCCTACCTCACCGTATGAGGCTAATATGAGAATCATCATAAATTTTATGTGAAAGATTAATATTGACGTGTGTAATGTGTAATTGAAGAATTTTTTTTTTGCTGGTAGTGATGAAATTCGCTTATTTCTTGTGTAATTTGCTATTTTAGTTATGTTTTCAAGTTTATCATTTCTTTCGTCATTCAACAGGAGTACTAATTGGAGTAGTCCAATTAACCCAACCCTGAACAATGTTTCTTTCCATTGATCAACACCTCCCAGAACTTTTTGTGAAGTGGATCAGCAGTATTCTTTTCACCAATAACTTTGAATTACCACTGGTTATGTATGTGCTCTCACTTTCTCTGGTTTAAAGTGCCATAATGGAGAGACCCAAATAATTCAGAAATAATGTTACCCTTTCTACTTTTAATCTTCATTGATAATCATGTATACTTTGTAGCCTCTTTACCTGACCAAAGCACTTTACTTCTGCCCTAACAATGTAATAGTATGTATCTTAAAAATAAGGGACGAAATAGGTTATTGTAGGTAGAAATGAGAAGCAGTGTAGTGGAGGTTAAAGACATACTAGATGTGGAATCTGAGGATCTGTGTTCCAAACCCAGTTCTGCCACTTAACTACTTATATGACCTTTGGCAATTAGCCTCCCCAGACATTTTCTTTATATGTAAAATAATGGGGTTGGACTAAATCAGGAATTCTTAGTTCAGTGAACTTTTTAAAAAAAATATTATAACTGTATTTGAATAAAATTAGTTTCCTTTTTGATCCTGTATATTTTATTTTGTATTTTATTCTTGTATGTATTTATTTCATAATAAAAACATTATTTTAAGAATGTTTTCTTATATAGGCTTCACCAGACTGCCAGAGGGGCCCAAGACTCAAAAAAAAGTTAAGAATCCCTAATCCAGATGGTATCTAAGCTCCCTTTTAGCTCTCATTCCTACAGTTCTAAAAAAGGCATAAATACTACCCAGACAGACACTGCTAGAGTTAAGAAAATAGGAGCTCTATCTCCCAAAACTGCTGTGTGGGGAGGGAGGTAACAGATTACCATATCTACTGAAGAGGTACTTCTAGGAGAACCTACTTTCTGAGGAGATACTGTAAAGTTTCAGGAAACAAGCTTTGTGCTCAAGTCTCTGATGTGACTATTTTTGAATATTTATATGGCATGGCCAAAAGTGTGCTAGATATATAGTTAGGATGGACCTGGGTTTGAATGAAAGCTCTGTTGTGTGTGTGGTGGGAGAAAGATGAGATGACTGAGTAAACCAAAGCTCAAGCTCCCAAGCTTATCAGTTTATTAAGCTCTGCATGCCAATTGCCTGACAAATCAGGACTAGTCACTTTCCTCAGCTTTGGCATTGGACCCCAAATACAGAGGGAGACAGACTTTTATACATTAAAAACAATTAAATAGGGCCAATTGATTAAAAGGAAACAATCAGGAAACACTGGGTATTCTGATTTCTAATTGGAGGAAATATTAGGGACTTTCTGAGTTGGGAAAGGGAGAGCAAACAAGTACAGTTCCCTTGAAATCAGAAAAAGAAGTGTCCCACTCCCCTCAAACATCTGCACACAATCGAAGGACGATAACTTAATAGCTGATTGGTTGGTATCATTTTTCAGATAAGAGACATGGATTGCTTGAGATGTATAATTACAGGGTGCGATGTGGGGTGGGGGCGGGAAAGAACTCCTTACAGTTAGTCTGTGGATGTGTCCAGGTTTCTTGTCAGCATAACCTAGATCCTTAGTTAAGGGTTTCTAAGCAGCAAGTAGAGGTGGTCTAGCTTCCCAGCCACACAGGACTAGGTACAAACAGTATAATTCTCACAACTGAATACAATTTTCTCACAAGACAGAAGCTGGACTGGACCCAAAATTGAATAGAAAGAGAACTGAGCTAGATCCAGAATTGAGTCACAAGATAAAGTCAGTGTGATTTATTCACTTCCCATAATTAACCACTTGCTGTGCTAATCCCCTCAATTCCCTCAGTTTCCTCATGTATCACTTACCTATAAACCAAATTTGTAAGGTTTTTTTTATGTATTCATAATCAGAATTACAAAAATCAGGTTATAGATCAGACTACTTAGAGGGTTTCCAGTGGACTAATTTTTGAGAAGGTAGATTTACGTGCTACCAAGATCACTAAGAAAACATAAAAACTATGAAACAAAAGTCCAAAGCAATACAATAATTATCAGTAATATTAACTAACATCAACTCTCCTTATATCCTAGTAACCCACTCCCAATGTCCATTTAATCATCCCATTTTGAGTCTAGATGTTTCATGTAGCTATCTGATCCCTGGATATCTTCTCCTGGACATTCTGGAATAAGCTTCATTCTCAGGGCATTTCTGAAGAGGATTCTGGTTCCAAACCGCTTATAAAGGTTCTTGAATAGTTCTGCTAAAATCTGCCAATAATAAGACTTAGTACATTTTAGTACAATCTCTTAAATTTGGTTTTCCAATAACTAATTCATGTGATGAAAACCAGATCAAACCTTATGGTTCTTATCCAATTAACATTACAAGAACAACATCAAATTAGGAACTCATAATTCACCTGAAACCTCAGAGAATTTCAGTATTTATACAGCACTTGTTGTTTTTATCTTTACCTAAACGCTGTACCTGATAATAAGAATCCTTAAAAAAAATTCATGCATGTCTAACTTGTAAAATGAACTCTTCTGTCTTTTAAAATTGACTGTAAGGTGGAGCAGGGGATAGAGCACTGAGCATGGAATCAGAAAGATATGAGCTCAGATGCAGCCTCTGGTACTTACTAGCTTTGTGAACCTGGGCAAGTCACTTAACGCGGTCTGCCTTAAGGAAATAGCAAACCACTCCAGTATCTTTGCCAAGAAAACCCCAAATGAGATCACAAAAGAATGGTCATGACTGAAACGATTAAACAAAAATCTTTTAAAGTTATTAGATATTCTAAAAATGGGAAAAATAATTTCACTTTCTTTACAATTATCAGTATATAATTAAATGTAAACCCTCAGTCCAATTTTGAGAACTTATTACTAAAATATGCTGAAAGTCTGAATTTCCATAGTAGATGCATTTGGAAGCAAATCACATTTTATACACACACACACACACATAATTAGACACACATGTATATGTATATATGTGTGTATGTGCATATATACGTATACATAAACATATATATGTACACATGTATAAAGAGTTCTTAGAATCCTTTTGCTTTCTCCAAATTTACTATATCATTTAATGAGAAAATTAATTTATATTGTATCTTTGTCTTATTACTTTAATTCCCCTAATAATAATTACTCTAATTCCCCCTTCTGGAGGATATCGTCCTATAATTTGGTAAGATTCTTCATACTCGCATTCTGTTATAGTAACTCAGAGATGAAACAACTCAGAGGTGTTCCATTAACAATCTATTAATTGATTTAATATTGTACTTATACAACTTCTACTCTTCACTTGCCCTTCTTATACAAATTTTCTATGAAAGGAAAAGGAAGGATATAGTTATAATAGTGGCAAGACTTGTTCTTTCAAGGGTAATGTATACCATAATAGGGGAAAACTCCATAATAGGGAAAAGTTCTGTTTGATTCCATGTATGAGTCATGATTGTGTAGTCACAGGGTATTAAAAGCAGGGCTCAAGATTAACCAGGTGGGGAAATTTACTGTTCATAAAAGAAAAAAAATAGCACAATGGGGAAACTGAGTCAAGAGGAATCTACATTAGACCATGACAGAGTTGTCTCCTCAACTTTTTCTCAGAGATATATTAACCTGTAGTTCTCAGAATGCAGCACATGCTGTTTTCTCCTATTGGCCTCATGACAATTCAGACAACCATTCCCAAATCAAAACCCCAAACAACAGTAAATTATAGTCTCAAAAGGTTTTAGCTCAAATAACAAAATTTCAGTAACCACAACTTAGGCTTAAATATTGCTAATTTCTTATATTTCCCTAACAGT
Organism: Potorous gilbertii; assembly: GCA_028658325.1. Classification (NCBI taxonomy): domain Eukaryota; kingdom Metazoa; phylum Chordata; class Mammalia; order Diprotodontia; family Potoroidae; genus Potorous; species Potorous gilbertii. Next base: position 420,227,061 of record CM053771.1, read on the forward strand.
TACATTTCATTTATCCTTTACTTATAGATTTAACCACATTCTGGAGTTTCAGACATACAGCAAATACTTGCTGGTTGACTTATATTAATGTATTGAAGTTACATTTTTAAACCACCTTATACATTTTCATAATTTTTGTAAGTGGTGGTCAAAAATTTTCAAATGAAAATTCACTGTTATAGTAAACATTGTCAGCATCATCATTATTATCTGTTTTAAGACAAAATATACCCCATTAAATATTTAACAGTTTTTAGGTGTTTTTGTTAACACTTTTAAAGGTTCAATGTTGTTTTTAAAAAGTTGTTTTTCTAACAGCATTTCTGTTATAATGTTTTTTTCTAAATTTCACAATATAAGAAAAATTTAGAAGTACAATAATAACAAACACAATGTCATACATTTACAACATGAAATAAAACCTATTACTATTCAGATGACTTCAGTTCAGTTGAATGCAGTTTCAAGTTATTTTACTTAGAAAATCATTCATTACCTTTGGCATTTTATATTAATCACATCTTAAATCCACTGTGCAGTTACATTCAATTAAATAATAACAATGGTCAACATTCATATAGTGATTACCACATGCCAGTCACTGTTTAAACACTTCACACTCACATGATACTAGTTGATCCTCCCAACAGCCCTGGGAGTTTGGTACCATTGTTATTTTCCTCCTTATAGATTAGGAAACTAAGGCAAACAAATAAAATAACTTGCTTAAGATTACACATCTAATAAATTTCTGAGACCAGAGTGTAACATAGGTTTCCTTGCATTTTTCCAGCTTTTTTCCCTCAGCACCTTTATTTGAGAACCTGAACTGCAATGAGGGAGGGTCTCTGAGCTGGGGGAGTCACAGGAACTTTTTGAGCTGAATCACAGGGGTTCTCAGAACTGGGGTAAGAGGAATCTCTGATCTGGGTTGAGGGTGAGAGAGGAATCTCTGAGCTGGAATGGGGGCTCAGGGCATCCTTGATCTGGGATAGGGGTCAGAAGGGGATCTTTGATTTAAACAATCCTTTCTTTCATGGGAAAAGAAGGGTAAATTTAAACTGCAAGCCACATACCTATTTTTTTCCCTTTATTTTAGGATTACTTTCAAATTATCAGCCTTAGTGTATAATAATAAAATATAGCTTATATTATATATAATAATTTTAAAAAAAACCTAAGTGTGATTTACCCTTGAAATTTTTACAAAATTTAATTCTTATTTTTCCTTAAAATAAATTCACAGAGAGATTCCCCAAATTCACTAAAGTATTTTAACTTATGTTACTAAGTGAAAATGATTAATCTCCAAACTCCTTAATGATTAATCTCCAATCTCCTTAAATTCCAGACCTCCAAAATCTACTAAAATTTTTTTTGGCAGTTTTACAAACCAGGAAAAAAGTTTTCCTGTCTATGATTACGTGACTTTATCTCTTTAACTCCAACATGTCCAAAGCTAAAATGACAAAGAAAAAGTATCTTGCAGTTTTTTTTCCTCTTTTCTTGTAACCTAATCTCCTGCTGAAAACCTAAAGTGGGAATTAGTTGTGCTTAACTAGGACAACTACTTCAAGTATGAATCTTCATTGATCTTTCCCCTTTTTGGCTTCAGTCTTTTAGTAGTTTTTTTGGTTGGTTGTATTTTCCCATTTTGAAATCTTTTAAGGTAACACAATCTACAGCCAGTACAAGCACAATATAAGGCAGATATTTTCCTTAATTTTACCAAGACATAAAAACATAGACAAAAACAATAAGAAACCAAAAGTTCATCTGATCAGAATAAGATTTTTCAATGGCTAGCTTTAATTTTATTTTTCAATTGCAATAGCAGAAAGAACTAAATTGGGGACCCGAAACAAATTACCACTTGAATCCCTTGTAGATTTATGTCAGATGTCACATAACTCAATACCATGCTATATAGTCATTCTTGTAACTATCAGGTCCCACGCTACCAAATTTTACTTGAAAGGGAACCCACTGGTATTGTACTACCACTGGAACCCATAATCCTTCCCCAGGGGAAACCTTAATCCTTAACTTAAATTTAATCTAAACCAAACTCTAAATTCCCCTCTCTGGGGGTCCCTTTTCCTGGTGGGAACTAACTTAACCTAAACTAAACCCCAAAATCTCCTATCCTGGAAGAATGATCTCCTGGGGCAAACTAACTTAACCTAAACTGCAGTCTAAATTTCCCTCTTCTGGGGCACCTCTATCCTGGGGTAAGCTAACAACCTAACTAACTCAGAAGGAAAAAGGATCATGAGCAGAAATCAATCCTCTGGAGGCAATCTTTCATGGGAAAAGTCCCTTAGTGAAAGATTAATCAAAGTACTCTAGGGAGTTTTTCTGGAAGACTGGTGGCCACAGGATGGAGTTCTGATTCAGCCCAGCTCAGCTCACCAAAAAACTGGGGCAGGGGGAAAGATGAAATGACCAAGGAAACAAAGGTTCATTCTGTTGAGCATATTGATTTATTAAGCATTCCATACCAATTACCTAACAAATCAGGACCTTCCTCAGCTTTGGTGTGGGACCCTGAATATAGGGGGAGACAGACTTTTATACGTTAAAAACAATCAAATAAGGCCAAATAATTAAAAGGAAATAATTAACTAGGATACAACTTTAGGTAACCTAATTTGTAATTGGTGGAAAGATTAGGACTTTCCAAGTTGGGAGAGGGAGAAGAATGAACAAGTACAATTCCTTGAAATTAGAAAAAGAGGTATCCCATGTCATCAACCACAAATCACTACATTTCTCTGAACTTCCTTTTCCTGTTAACCATTGGGAAAATACCTGAAAGGTACTTCCTTCACAGATTTTTTGTGAATGTGTATATTTTGCAAGCGTTGAAATACTATATTAAATGTCAGTTATTAACCATATTACTCTAGTCACCATGGGGCATGCAAAAAACCATTCCATTTAATTCAGAAGCATTTATAAACACCTGCAAACTGCAAAATTCATGACACTGTGTAAGAATAAAAGTCCCTCTTTTCTCCTGGGTAAAAGACAAATAAATTTCAATGAGAGACTATTAGGACTTTCTTACTAAGGAAAAGACTGATGTAGGAGGGGGCATTTAAATGGAACTTGGAAGAAAACTACGGTTTCCAAGAGGTAGAGATTAGTAAGGGGAGTATGCTAGGCATGGAAATAGAAATCAGAAGACTTTATACAGGAAATAGCAAGTAATTCAGTTTGGTGGCAAGAATACAGAGGATACAAAGGAAAATAATATGAAATAAGAAAGGCATCATAGACTACCTGGTAGGAACCTTAGATATCACCAAGTTATAGATGAGTTAGCTGAGGCAAAGAGGTACCTGAGACCCAGAGAGGGTTAGGAGGGTCCTGGAACCTTGCCTCAAAGTCATAGAGATGGGAGAGCTTTAAAAACCAAACACAGGAGTTTGCTTTTATCAGAAGCAATAAGGAGCACTGGAATTTTCTCTGTGGGGGAATAACATTTAAACCCCTGCTTTAGGATCAGTCATTTCTTTTGATCACCTAGGAGCTTGCGCCTTTCACTATTTTCTCTCACTCTCTTTGAATATTCCATCTTCAGTCTCTTCTTACCACCTGCAAAGATTGAGATGAATTGGGGAAAGCAGATAGATAGATAGATAGACTGACAGATAGAGGGATAGAGGAAGGAAGGAAGGAAGGCAGGGGAAAGGGAGGGAAAACTCATAAGCAATATGTGCCAGGTACTATGCTAAGTGCTGAAGATAGAAATACAGAGAAGCAAAACAGTCCCTGTCTCAAAAAGGTTACCTTCTAATCAAGAATGACAACTTATAGAGGAGTACTGGATCACTGAGGAGATGACCAGGAAGTAGCATAGGAGCCTGGGTTCTCGCAAGAGGAGCCCAGTGACCTAGGGACAGAGTTCAGGTTCTGATGAGATGAGGACTATCAGAGAACAGAAAAGAAATGTTTGCCAGTTGCCTCCTTTTTCACATTGCATAGGTAAAAATCTTGTGGAAGTAATCTCTACGTTGCAAGTGGTAAAAAAAAAAAAAATATATATATATATATATATATATATACACATATGCACACATACCCACATATATGTATGGATGTATGTATATGTTTGGTTGGTTCTTTTTACAAAGATAAGTGGATCCTTTCTGAAATGCTTCCTTGATGACTTTAAATTTCTACCTATACCATTTCCCATACTACTTTCAGCAGATGTTGATATTAGTACAGTCATAGATGTGATATATGATTTGATAGAATGAATAATTGACATACTAATTAATCCTAAGCTGTTGTCATGTAGAATCATAAAATTTATGTTTAAGAAATAAGTGGGACCAGTACTCTACTTGCCTGGATACTCATTCTATAATAATAATAAAGTTGCATAGTGGTATAAAACAAAGACTTTTCCATCATTCATTAGTATTTTTGTTGGTTTTTTTTGCAGGGTTTCAATGCTGTGTTTGATGCGCTGGTGATAAGCAAATTAAATATTTTAGAAATTGTTCAAAAGGTACGATATAAAGACAAATCATTAGAGGTGAGTACAAATGTTCTCTTTAGGCAAGACATCCAAAATGTCAAGTATCGCAGCAGATTAAAATTCCATTTTCATTATATTTCGTGGGATTTTTGCATTTTAAAATAATCTAGCTGCTAAAACACATCAAAGTCGTTAAGACAGTTGCTCTGCTGGTTTACATAGCTACACACACTGCTACTTGGCTACCCCTGCAATCGCTGTCAGTATCTTTGTTTTTTTTTCCTTTTAGAATATTGGATGGCCTAAGAATGGGGGCCTTCTCTTCAGAATGACTCTCCTGTTTTCTGGAGGGGCAACAATACTTTATATGCGCTGGAGAATTATGGGCACTGGGCCACCAGCTTTTACTGAAGTTGACAATCCAGCCTCCTTTGCAGAGAGCATATTTGTCAGAGTAAGTCTGGAATCTTGCCATTTGGATTTCTTTGTTTCAGAGATTTCTGGTTTTTCATTGGTGATGAGTCCCATAGTTAGTGCTTATTTTTTAAGACTAATATTTATTCTAAGATTAGACCTGGTTCTTAGCACCAGGAGTTAGGGCATGAGACAGCTATTTTTCCTTTCTCCTTTGTGACAGAAAGGAAAAAGTTGTTCTTTGTTTTAAAAATTAAGATTTTCTTCCTATCTCATGGATTTTCCTTACTCTTAATCCTTCCACCCCACTTTCATTGAAGGACATTATGAATTGGTATTAGATGAAAAGAGACATTAGTTTTATTCAACAATAACATGATGACCCTTTAAAAATTACTTGAACTTGCTTTACTTTTTCTAAAGGCCAAGAGGGAGGTAGTCAAATGGGAGATTTTGTCTGTGCTATACATAGCAAGGAGGATTTAGGAAACTATACTAGAATTCCATTACAGGGAACTCCTTTCAGGGAACTAGAATAACACTCCCACTGTTGACTTTTTATATGTACAGATAGTAGACATCACTGTGTACATGGGAATGTGGCTTGACCTCAGGTTAAAACAAATAGGCTTTTTACTTTGGTACTTTTAAATGGGTTTGCTGCATTTTGCTTGTTGAAATCTGAAAGTAGTTTTGCTATATTACAAAATACAGTCCCATGCCCTAAACAAAACCTTTCAGATTTTACTTCACCCAACTTTTTCTCATTTTTAGCAAGAAACATCTTAAAAACCTCGAAGTGAAGGTAGGATTTCTTTTTTTAAGTTCAGTATCAAATAAATGTTTGTTTTCCTTTTGACTGACAGGCTATAAACTATAATTACTACTATTCATTGAATGCATGGTTGCTGCTGTGTCCCTGGTGGCTGTGTTTTGATTGGTCAATGGGCTGCATACCCCTTATTAAGTCCATCAGTGACTGGAGAATAATTGCCCTAGCAGCACTTTGGTTCTGCCTAATTGGTCTAATATGCCAAGCTCTGTGCTCTGAAGACAGCCATAAGAGAAGGTAAGAGGCAGTGCTGAATTTTAAACTCTACACTAGCTTGAGTCAATAGTAGTTTGTTAGATTCAGTACTGATCATTTTAATGATTCACTGGAAACAATATCCAGAATTACATGTTTCAAATACATATTCATGGAGATTACTACAGTTTTCATCCCAGTTTGGGCCCATCATCAGCAATGCCTAGTGGGATGCAAACTTGGAGAAGGAGGAGGTATGGATGGCTGCTTTATTTTTTAAAATCCCCATGAAGTGGCATTTTGAGATCCTTAACACCATAGGTGGTAAAGAGTAATTTGTGGTCAGAACAGAGAGTGTAATTGATGTATGTTGTGGGCCATCATTTCACAATTCTCCTTTTAAAAAAATACCCTTATGAAAGCTGTAGTGATTCTTTCTGTGATCATGGTTTGATACAAAATAAACTGCTGTCCCAAAGAGATTATTCTTTACCGCTATAAAGGTTATTGAGAAAATAATTGGAAAAAAACAGTTGTGTTTTGAGAAAAAGAAAAGTAGGTTTACATCCTCCTGTAGGCAAAAGTCTTTTATATTGTCATTAAATTATTAGTTTCTCAAAATAAATTAAGTTCTGAGTTTGCCAGTGCTTTAAAATTGGTTGTAGTTTTAAAGAAAAATAAACTCTTGTCCTCATGCAGTCATTTCTACAAGTGAAGTGGGATTGGTTTTTGTAAATATCTTAAGAACAGGCTTCATGAAAGAAGGCTTCAAATTTTATCTAACGTATTAATCACTCTATTTCCGTTTATTGTTTGTAATCATCTCTCATTCAGCCTATTTTCACAACTATATTTGAGTGATCAACACTCTTTCTCTTTGCTTAAAGATATTGAAGGTGACATAGCCCCCTGTAAAAGAAAGACATAAAACAAAACACATTTTCATTTGTCATATTCATGTAATCCTTAAAATAAAGCTCTCACTATATAAAGTATTTTTAGTAAAATTTCTCAAGATAGTTATTTCTATTTAAACCCACAACACATAATTAGGTAACATTTTTATTGAGCTCATTCTGTATTTAAATAGTATACGATATCTTAAGGGTGTTATAATTAATAAACCTACAGAAATGGACATAATTTTACTTAAATTTATTAGAGTACAAATTTATACTTCATATATGTGTGTGTATATATATATATATATATATATATGAATTTACCTAATTTATTAGAGTAATAGGTTTTGTCATATTTTTGTTTGAATTTATTAGAGTAATAGGTTTTGTCATATTTTTGCTTGGAAATAATCTTCCCAGACAATTAGTAGAAAACATTCCACCATCAAAAACACACCATTGGGTGTGTTAGAATACAGTAGAGGGAAAATGGAGATGGAATCAGAAACCAGGTTTAAAATCTACCTCTCCCATTCAGTACAACCGCAGGAAAATCATTTAATCTCTTTAGCCCTCAATTTCTTCACCTAAAAAGAGGGAGTTGTATGGGGGGATTTTGAGTGTCATGATTCTTTGCTAATAGATAAAACTTCGTCTGTACGTTTCTTATATACTAATTTGCTATCTTACATGCTGAGTAAAACAATTTGATCTAAGTTATTGGGGAAATAATAGTGTTCTAAATGGCATGGTCATAATATCATTGGTTAAAAGTAATGTGTTATATTCGTAATATTAATTAGTAAAAGTAGTAAATTAGTAAAATTAGTAAATAGATAATAAGTAAAAGTAATTAGTAACAGTATAGTGTATTAGTAATAGTAGTAATAACATCCTATATGCTCCTGGTCCTCCAAATGATATATAATTTTATAAGCTGGCAATTTCTATTGAATCTACAAGACAGGGACAAAAAAGGATAACAGGTACAATAACATATTGCTTTATTTATACCACAGAAGATGAGGTTTTGAGTTCTGAACAAAATAAATGTCTACTACAAGTTCTTAAAAAAACACCTCCATTTTCTCTCATTTCCAGATTAAACTCGCACTGATAGTAATTGTCTTTGTTCAGGTTTTCTGATGATGGTATGACATAGTCCTCAAAAGTGGTTGATTTAGTACTTACATGTTGTGCCAAAAAATGCACATTTTTCCTCTGAAGCTTAAGTATAGCCGTTTTATTATTCTTTAATTTCTAGAATACTCACTTTGGGATTGGGATTTCTCATTATCCCATTTCTTCCTGCAAGTAACCTGTTCTTCAGAGTGGGCTTTGTTATTGCTGAAAGAGTCATCTACCTCCCCAGTGTTGGATACTGTGTGCTTCTAACATATGGATTTGGAATACTAAGCAAACATACTAAGAAAAAGGTATTGTCTCTGCAGTTTAATACAGTGGACAGTGAAGGATTTATTAGTGAAATTTAACACATTTCTCTTTTCTTTAAGAAACTCATTGCTGCTACTGTACTAGGGATTTTACTCATAAACATGGTGCGCTGTATTACCCGCTGTAGCCAGTGGCGAAATGAAGACCTACTTTTCACGAGTGCCCTGTCTGTGTGTCCTCTCAATGCTAAAGTAAGTTGGCTAACGTTAAAAAAAAAAAAAACTTAAGGAAAATCATTTGAGCCCCACCATTCTCTAAGAAGAATATTTTTGGTTCTTTGCATAGCACCATGGATTAAGAAAAGTAATGTTTTCCATAACTTTTGTAATTACCCTGTAAAATTCCACATCCTCAAAATGGCCATTCAGAATTATTTAAATCAGATATTTTAGCCATGTGTCAAAAATTACCTTAAGTATTCATTTGAGATCAAATTGACCAAATTATCCATTGAAATAATTGTAGGGGTGGTGACATTTTGGTGAAGTGACCTCAAGGGAGCTTAGTTTATGTAGTCTTTGCACTGGGTTCTATTAGAATAAAATCACAGACTTTTGGAATTAGTAAGGACTTTAGAGGTCATGTAGATACTATCAAGGCCTAGACTGAGAAGTCATCTGGTCTAAGTGCAAAGGGATCAAGGGAGCTAAGATTTACGGGTGGAAAAGGACCTTAGAAATCATTTGGTTCAACAAACTGAGCGCAAGAAAGGCGAAGTGATCCCTCCAAGACTCTGTAGCTATTATGCAGCAGAACTGTGATTCCAGCCTCCAGCAATTACTCAAATCCAACTTTCTCGTTTTACAGAGAAGGAAACTGAGACCTGGTAGCAGAGCTAGTTCTCAAACAGAGGTCTTCTGACTCCAGTTCAGAAGATCTTTTTCCTAAACTGTATTTCCTGACTTTGACCAGACAAATGTCCAGTAACTGGTGGAGGACCAAAATTCAATTATAAGAGCCTACGTAAACTGCAAAGTGTTCATGTTTTTCATATTACCCTATTTTGCTCCTCTTCCCTTTGAATTGTATGTTCTTCTCTAAGTCTTTGTAATAAATTCCCTTTCCATCTAAGATCAGGGAAAAGAAGAGTAGAACAAAGGGAACCCTGTGATTCTCTCCTCACATGGATAGACCCTGGCACTTGTACAGTAAATGATTTACTTATTTTTCTTATCATCCTTACCAAATTGTAAGCTGCTTGAACTCAGAGACTTTTAAAAATTTCATCCTTGTATTCTCCCTTTAGTAGCTAGGACAGTGCAATACACATAGTAGGCATATAGTACCTATTTACTGAAGGATGAAATTGGCATTTTTAAACATATCAGGAACAAAAGAAAAACTAAATCTTTTAATGAGATTAACAAATCCATAAATTCCTACTCTGTGTAAGACATCTGGCAAAGTGCTGTTTGGAGAAAGAGAATTTTGAAATGTGAATAGTGTATACTAAAGAGATATTCATCCCACTCTGAATAACAGACCTGGACTTAGTTTTTACCTAGAGTAATTTTTAGTCTTCTATTCTACCTCTCTGCCTCCAAGTAATTAAATAATTGAAATTACTTCATTTCAATTACTTAATCAAGATAAAATTTGAAAATAAGGAATAGGAAAAACCTGATAGAACAAGGAAAAATTCATCTCTCTGTCTATCTACGTACCTACCCAAGGCTTTTAATTATATTTTTCACATTTTCATTGAAAAACATTATACTTGTACCTGACAGGTAGAATATGTGGGAAATTTTTTTGTTGTTACATTGAAACTTTAGGTTTCATACCATTTACTTTATTTGCTTATGTCCTCCATCTGTATTTGAGCCAATATTTTTACAAATGAATTCCTTGGTTACTTCAGAGTTCTTGAACAAGGATATAGGACACTTGTGGATACTAGGTTTGTCCATCCCTATATGGATGTAAGCTGGAGTAGAGGAATAGAGCTGAATAAATGGAAGAACTATGAAATTAGGGCATTTGAGATAATATCAATATGTATCTTGAAGTCATCTAAGGTGAGTACAGAAGTTAGGGTAGAATGACTATTAGGCACTGAACTCTGAAAAAGAGGGGAGAATGTCACAGGGTTTTTATCGGTGATGGATGGCCACCCTAATTTGAGAAAGCCCCTATTGACAGCCAACTGGTATCATATTTAAAGCCTGTTAGTGTACCCTTCCAGAAGATCATGCCCTAAAGGTCATTATCAATAAATGTCCGAAAGAAACTCACACATCAGTTAGAGGCTCAATAGAACTTATAATGTCATACAAATTATAAAGTAGAATGGACAGACTTATACTCCTTCGGTTTCAGATGACCCCCAGAAAGTGGATAGAACTATTAGTGGCACCACTCTCAGAATATTATCATTCAACATAACTTTAGCAAACTGAAGAAGTACCCAAAGAAATAGTAGTTTCTTTGGACTGAAAAATAAGTTGTTGCATCTGAAAAGAAAAAACCAAAATATTGCACAAATTATAACTAGATCGATGAACAGTTTGTGGCAGAAAACGTTCTGGAAACCTTAATGAACAAAAGATTCACTTTATGTCATCCATGTAGTGCTATAGTTTTTTTTTTTTAGCAGATGTTTAATAGATAACTGAAGTAAAGCATTAAGTAATTGTAAAATCTGTAAGATAATCATGTAGTGATACTTCTATATAGGTTCTAAAAAAAAAATCTAAGTCTCGACAGCTAACATTTTTTTTTTTGTCTTTGGACTACTGGTGACTAGAACAATGCCTTGCACATGATAACTTGCCTGATAGATCTTTTTAATTAAATATAAACTCTATAATTCTAACATAGTTCTGAAGAATATGTCAGAAATGATTAAAAATTTTACAGTAAAATTTTCAGTTCACATTTATTAAGCACCTACTACATGCAGAATACAAATTCTCTCTCCTCAGTGAGTTTGGATTCTACTGAGGAGATACAATATGTACACAGATTAGCAAATACAAAGTTATACTATGTAATTTTAAGGGGGTGGATTATATCAAGAAAAACTTTTTGTAGTTGATGGTTCCAGAAAGAAACTAGAGGTAAAGAAACCAGAGGTGAGGCAGGAATTGAAAACAGGAATTGTCTCACTTTTGTCTTTGTATGCCAGCCTTGGGAAATTAGATAATCTGATTGAGTTTTCCAGCCAACTGAAGGTTAACCTAATGAAGCTTTCTATGTGAAGGACAACACTGCATATAGATACAGGATAGGATTTGTATCTTCATAATTCTTTCAGATACATTTGTACAAGTTCAGCTCCAAATTGCATGTTTTTGGTTTTTTTTTTTTTTAAGAAACATAGCATTTTACCAAACACAAATCTCCAATTTAGTAACCAATCCAATATAGTGTCAATATACTTGAAAAGAGACCTCATAAAATTACAAAGTTAAAACTATTTCTCTAATTTCAGCAAAGCAAAAGAAGGATAAACTCTTTCCCCTAAACTCACATGGGGAGGGAGGAAAGAAGCAGAAAGCTTCAGAATTCTATAAGCAATTAGAGATTTAAAAAAAGAATAGTTTGAAATGTAGGAAGCTAAATATGGTTATGAAAAATTAGACACATGGAAAATATTTTAAAGTCAGGTTTGAAGTAGTCACAGAAGTAAATCTCAGGTTGTCTCTGTAGTCTTTAGCTACCAGGATGCTCCCAAAATAAAAGCTGAAACCATTTCCCCCCTCAGAGTTCTAGGTTATAAACAGAGTAAAAAGTCTTAAAAGTTTTTGGAAAGTGATTGGTGAATAGTTTAAGGGAAACTATAGCGAACTACTACCCTGTGTCCTCCAAGATAAGAGAGATGCTATCTGTGTGTTATAGAGCTGGACTTTGTGATCATTCTACTACCCCTTGATGATTGAAATTCTATAAATATGTTGACTCAGTAGTGAATTTCTAAAACTCTTTTTCTTCTGAAGGCTTGAGACAAACATATCTCACATGGGTTTTTGAGTCTAAGCATAGACTGCTCATAACTTCTGATCATATCTCATTGTAGTTTAGACTGCTAGAAAATTCTGGCTACTGCAATGCTGGTTATTATAAGTGATAAGTGACCAGAAGGAAATACCATGTGCCTGAAACAAAAAGAAATGAGACTAAGCTACAGCATCAAATAATAATGGTAATTCACATTTATATGTGATTTCATGGGATCATATATTGTTTTTGTTCATCCTTCATTCTCAAAGAGGACCATAACATCAGAAGGGCGATATCTTGACTTGAAAGTGAATTGGATTGAAGTGAGGCAGGGCTGTGCAAGGTCATCAGCCTCACTGTCCTCCGTTGGAGGAGTAATTGGAGTTTAATGGCAATAGGTCAAGAAGACTGGTTATAACCCCATAAGGATCATGGATTTAGAGCTATAAGGGATCTTAGGACTCATCTAATTCATAGCCTTTAGAGGAGGAAACTGAGGTTTAACAACTCTGTGAAGTAGATACTTAGGGAATTAGCCTTATTTTACACAGAAGGAAACGGACCACGACACTAGGAAATTTCTTGACAATATAGATTATGAAACACTGAAGTGGACTATTAAGAGACGTTGAATCTCAGATTTTAAAAAATATGGATATTCATCTTCCTGGGTCGTCATAATCATCTTGCTGCCAAATTAACTTAAAGTTCTGTACATTTAAAAATTCTGTTATTTTCACAAGAGAACAGTGACTTCAGGTATAATATGAAATTATGTAACTAGGTCTAATAAATAGTTGACCTTTTTATGAACTTAAAGAAAAGCATAAAAGGTGCTTCCTTGGACAGCCAGGTAAATCAGTAGCTAGAGCACTGAACTTCAGTTCAGGAAAATCTGATTTCAAATCCTGCTTCAGACATTTACTTAGCTGTGTGACCCTGGTCAAACTATGTACCTCTGTCTGCTTTGGTTTCTGCATAATAACATCATCTAGATGTCTCCCAGGGGTGTTATGCAGATAGAGAGAAATATTTGTAAAGCACTTTGCAAACATCAAGGTACTATGTAAATGCTAGATATGTCTCATTTCAATGTTAAAAAGTCTTTTTCATTATGCAATTTCTAGAGTTGGCCAAAGAACAACTTATTTCTTCAAGCTTCTTTTTAATTTTATTTGCTGATCTACCATTTTATTTTTAACGTCACTAAAAATAAATTGCCTGTTTTCATAGATGTTAATAAATTTACTTTTCTATTTTAAAAATACTAATCACTTAACTCCCCTTCTATTTATTCCCCTCTAACGAACTCAGATTTCTTTGTGGGATCCATGCAATTCATCCTCATTATCTTCTCTGAATAATTTAGAAGAAATATGGTATTACCTTCATTTTCCAAATTGGAAAACTGAGGCATCAAAAGATTTATTGATTTTATGTAGATTCCATAACAATTGAGCTGTGAAGGCTACAAAAAATCCAATTTGTGCTATTTCTATTAGATCATACTATCTCCTTTGTAAATTAATCTCATGATACTTGTGTATTTGTGTCTAAAAGAAAATCCAAGTAAATTCTTGTATTGTGCAGTATTTAAGTGTGTAAATACTTTTTAAACCAATAGGAAGCTCAGTTCTTATGCAAAATGACTTTTCCTTAAGCAAATAGTACAATAGTGCTACTTTTTAAGAAGTGATTTTATGCCATAGTGGAGATAACACCAAGTCAAGAGTCAGGAATAACTGAGTTCAAATCCAACCTCAGACACTTCCTTACTCTGTGACCCTGGGCAAGTCACTTAACCTTGTTTTGCCTCAGTTTCCTCACCTGTAAAATGAGCTGGAGATGGAAATGGCAAATCACTCCAGTATCTTTGTCAAGAAAACCCCAAATGGATCACGTAGAGTCAGACACTATTGAAATGATCAATAGCAACGAACTCTACAGACTGGACGCTTAATAAATACTGAATTAAAATTTTTTCTTCATTTAACTGTATCCTAAAATTGCTATTAGCTTTTTTTTGTTTTTAATAATAAATAATTTTGCATTTTTTCAAAAGAACTTAGGTTGGAATTAGAAAAAGCATCATATATAGGGAAAACCACCATCATTATATAAGCTGAACTTGACAGTTAACATTTGTGTCAGCACAAATGTAAAAAAATAATTTTTTTGTCCACAAAATGTCAAGTAGTTATATATGCATTTTGTACCCCACTGGTACCTAACACAGGTAGGCAGGCAGGCAAGCAACAATCATTTATTAAGCATTTACTTGTGTTAAGTACTGGAAACTCCAGGAGAAAGTCACCAGTGGGAGAAGATGGCATGGCAGATGGAACTTCTAGGGCGAGAAAACTGAAAGTCTGAAAGAGGCTCCAAGGAAAGATTGCACTGAGGCATGATTTTGAAGTCCTGAAGGTCAGAAGTGTACCTTGGAGGGGAATGAAAGTTATCCTACCTTGGCCCCTCCTCAAAATGGAGTGCCCAGGAGGAACTCATCAGGGAAAGGAGAATGACCTGCTGGAAGAATTTTCCAGAGTGAGAAGGCACATTAAATTCTTGTGGAATCAAACTGAATTTAGTCATTCAATGTACTTTATTAGATGCCTTCCCATGTGTGAGGTACTATGCAGTTGCTAAATATTTAAATTAAGTGAAAATGTCATTTTAATAATAGAAAGCAGGAGGGTATGATGGAAAGAATATACTGGATTTAATATCAGAAGACCTGGGTTCAAATTCAGGCTGTTGTTACTTACTACTTTTGTGACCTTAACTCCCCCATCCTAATTTCCTTGACTGTAAAATGAGGGGATTGGACCCTTAAGATCCCTTCTAGCTCTAATTTCTAAAAATTATTAAGAATTAAACATTTATTACATATCTATTTTCAATACCAGTATAGTTTTATGTTGGTTCTTTTTTCCCACTTTTACATTTTTCAATTTTATTAATGTTTTCTTTTTATGGTACAAGTATTTACAGATTATTCCTGATTTGTGAGAGGTCTCTTGTATTAAAGACCTACAGTAGTATGACAGCCTTGTCTCATTCAACATTTCACATCTGTAGACACCCCCCATCCATTTTTTAAAACTAACAAATCTATTTTCTCTCCTTTTTTTTAGACCTAAAAAGGGGATCTTAGAGGTCTCATTCAGGTACCTCATTTACAAATAAGGAAACTGATGCTCTGCAAGGTTCAACAATTTGCATAAAGTCAATCAATTAATATTGTTTTAAGAGCCAGGGAGGATATTTAAATAATGTCTTATTTAAACACTGATCCTGGGTGATTTGTAAATTTCTTTTAAAATGTTTTTAAATTTGAGATTCTGTTTTTGCAGTAAATGTAAAAACTGATAACCTTTTTATTCTAGATTGTTATTTTAATAATGCATTTAATCATTTACACTCTTTTATTCCACATTTCACTGAACTGTTAAGCATTTCATTTTCCTAGGCTTCTCACACTGTTTGCAATTCAGGAATTGCAAGGAAAATTGAAAATTAAAACAGATATTTTTTCATTTCTTTTAAATTTCATGGAAAACAAAAACTACTCATTCTCTAAACACCCTTTTAATAAACTACTTGATAATAGGGTTGTGTGATTTGTGTGCAATATGTCAACCCAGATCTGTTCTCACTGCTCCAATAATGCATGCTAAAATGGCATACATGCTAAAGCTGACCTCTGGGTAACTGTTTTCCAGCTCTTAATTATGGGAAGTGTTTGAGAGTACAAATTATGTTCAGGGTTCTGTGAGTCTTTCAACTAATTATAGAGAAAGCCATAGTTTTTATTTAAGAATTGTGATTTTTCTTCCTTCTCGTTATGGTCTTTGGTGCTCTGTGCTTGCTACAGAAAGCTGTCTGTACTGCAGAGGGCAGTTGGACTCTTTGTCTGAGCTTTTTATTTAGAAAACAGAATTTCATGTAACAAAGGAAAGCAGCAGGAGCTAGAGGATAGAAGAGGCTGGAGTCAGGTTGAAATCTGAGTGGAAGCTGCCTTTATTCTTGCTGTGGCAACCACGGCAGAGCTTGGCTTCAGCGGCCTTCAGTCCCTTTGTGCTTGGTGGGATGTTGAAGAAACAACACCTAGGGCTGTGGGGAAAGGCAAATTATAACCATTTAGAGCAGACTTTTAAAAATACATGTTCTAGTGTTCATTTTAACTGCTTCTCTTCCAAGCTGTAATTTTAAGACAGTAATACCCAAGAGTGGACAGTAATTTGTACCAAAAAGTTTAAATTATACCTTATAGTGCACGATAGTGCGTACTTCTATCACCTGTGATTTGCCCTTCTTATAATACCTTCTTGTAGGATTAGGTAACAATTCGTGTGTATGCTTTAAAATATGACAGGATTAAAAAAAGAAAATGTAGTCCTTGGTTAACTGTGTGTTCAACAACCAGCACATACTTAATACCATCCCAGAAAATGCAAATATTTTGTGCTTTTATTTTCTTATTTGTATGTTTGATTTCATCAGTCTAGGAAGTTTGCTTCTGGCAAGGAACTCCATCTACCAGTGCAGATTGGCACCTTCTCTATAATTCACAGTCAGAAAGTTGCCTGGATTGCCCATCATTATACTACCAGCATGTATTGGACACGATTTGAATACAGGTTTTACTAACTTTACAGCCAGTTATCTGCTACACTGCAGTTAATGTAGTGTAATTACAAGATGTAAGCCTAAGTTTAAGATAGTGCCCTGAGTTAATTCTAATTTAGTGTTAGGTTGTCTTATTACCACAAAGCATTTCTGTATCTCACCAAAAGAGAAAAAATATTTTTGCTATATTTATATGTTATATATCATATGTGTATATATATATATATATATATATCTTAGAATTATAGTATGGGTCCACCCCAATAAATGCAGTGACTGACCTCTTTGCATACAGGAAACATACTTAATGATTTGTTTATTAAAGAGCTTCCTTAATACCTGTGTCCATATAATAATAGATTATAGGAGTTCATATCTGGTTTGCTCTACACCTTCATCCTTACACGTAGGTACTCAATACAGGCTTACTTGACTCATAACATAAGGAAACATCTCATAACATCTTACAGTGATGGCATTAAGCATTGTAACCAAACTCCACTGTCAGCATTGTTTAGGCAATTGCTCATTCATATCATTTGTTCCCATGAAACTGATTGTTGTTCCCATGATGGTGCCACAAAAATATGCCATTAAGGAAACACCATCATGGGAACAAATGATATGAATACAACTAGGCAGCACTGTGGTATAATAAAAAGAAATTAGAAATCAGGAGCCCTGAATACCGATCCTGGTTCTGCTACTAGAACCATAAAGTCTTAGATTTGGGAGAGAACTCTTGAGTTTATCCATTGCAGTCTGTATCTGAATTTCTAATCCATATGAAACTTTATCAAATAATTATCCATGTGTTTGCTGCCTAAAAACTTGCACCAGTGAAAAACTTACTTAGCTTCTTGGCCCATTCTATTTTGGAGCTACTCTGATTGTTAGGAAGTATTTTCCTTATGCTAAACTAAGATCTGCCTCTCTGCAACCCATTTATTATTTCTCATTTTGCACAAACAGTTTTGTTTGATACAAACACAATGAGTATCTAATTCCCCTTGCATGCAAGAATTCTTCAGATACTTGAAGAAAATTATTCTTTCCCTTCAGGTTTTTTTTTTAATCAAGCCAAAATTCACATTTTTTTCAATGGATCCTCATATGGAGGATCCTGTCCCTTCATGTCCTGGTCACTTTCTTTGGGTACATTTGTACTGCTTAATGTGTTTTCTAAAATGTAGTAGTCAAAACTGAGCACAATATTCCAGATTTGTTTTTACTTGACCAGACAGGTGATAATGTCAGCATTATTACCTCCCTTGTTCTAGATATGGATGCAACCTAAGATTATATTAGTAGTTTCTATATCAGTGTTGACTTACATTATAATCTACTGTTGCAAACCTCCCACTGTTTTTCACATACCACATGTCATTCTCCCCCAACATCCTTTACTCTTACATTTGATTTTTTGAACCCCGATGGAAGACTTTACATTTGTCTTTACTTAATCTTACTGAGTTTGACCCATTATATTAACCTCTAAAGAATCTTTTAAATTTAGAATTCTCCATACAACTAGCTTCCTTACTTAGTCATTTTCGCAGCTTATGGTATGTATGCCTTCCCAAAATCATTAATTAAAAGATTAAACTGAAGAGGTTGACATTGATCCATTAATCATTAATCATTGTGGTCAGTTGTACAGCCAATTTCAAATCTACCAAACTATGCTATCATCCAGATTATATCTTTTCCACAAAAATATTATGGAATATTTATTAGTTGTATTACCTTAGGCAAGTCTGTTCATTTTCTTGGGCTCTTAATTTCCTCATGACAATTGGAAATTGGACAAGGTGATTTCCAGAATTATTTTCAGTTCTATGACATATTAAAAGATGGATATGGTTTTGAAGAACTTGTCTTCCCAAGTAGTGAAAAATAAACATTTTCACCATCAGTGAGTATTCCACATACCACATTTTGAATTTTACAGAAGAAAAAGACCATATATATGTGATTTTTAAAGTCTTGAATAAGTTCAAAAGGAGAGCACTGTCTTACTAACTTCTTTCAACTGTCCATTACAACAGTTTCACAAAGAGTTTTAGTAGTAACATAGTCTTTTCTTCAGTTAGCATTGCCAGGAAACAAAATGCCAATTATCAGACTGTAATAGTTTAACTTTTAACAATTTCAGAGTTTTAGTAGTAACATAGTCTTTTCTTCAGTTAGCATTGCCAGGAAACAAAATGCCAATTATCAGACTGTAATAGTTTAACTTTTAACAATTTCTTGTAACAAATTTATGAATTTTTTTGGTTACCATTCCTTCTGGAAATATCAATGCCTTTTAAACAATATTAAGGCCCTTCTTAAGCTGTAATTTCTCTCTCTGTTGCCTTCCTTCTTCCAGACTTCTCAAAAAGGGAGAAAAAGATAAAAGTTGTGTGCCAAGGAGAAATTAAAGAACAAAAAACAAACTCCAAGGATTCTCTCTATCCCTCAAGAACTTGACTCAGACTCAGTTTTTAAAGTACTTAATATCTTCAGTTGAAAGAAACCATAAATGCTAGAGCTGTGAATAAGAGAAATCTAGCGGCCAATCAGTATGGCTGTCATTTGTGGTTTGTTTGTTTCAGGTTCACTACAACATTGGCAAAAACCTGGCTGATAAAGGCGACCAGACTGCTGCCATCAGATATTACAGGGAAGCTGTAAGGTAATGAGAACACTTTTTCACTGGTCTACTTAAAATATGCATCTTCGTAATTATATGAGAGAGTCTGTCAAATAATATATATCTACACTATCTTCTCAGATTTAAAACATTTAATTTTGAATGACTAAATTACAAAGTATTATTGACATTTCTTGATTGCATAGTGAAAATACTAGGAATAAATGGTTTTCTGTTTTTTTTTCCTCCTCACAACTCAGATTGAATCCTAAATATGTTCATGCCATGAATAATCTTGGAAATATCTTGAAAGAAAGGAATGAACTACAAGAAGCAGAGGAGCTATTATCTCTTGCTGTACAAATACAGTGAGCATTGTTTACACCAGATTACAGCACTGACAAAAAATAAATTCCCTACATTCTGAGGTTTGAGCTTTTTTTTTTTTTTTAATAATTTTCTAGACCAGACTTTGCAGCAGCATGGATGAATTTAGGCATAGTGCAGAACAGCATGAGGAGGTTTGGAGAAGCTGAGCAAAGCTACTGGACAGCAATTAAATACAGGAGAAAATATCCAGATTGTTACTACAACTTAGGACGTTTGGTAAGCTTTTGCTGCACATTGGTGAGAAGAATTTTCATATCTCTGTATGTGTGTGGTCTGTGTAAGGTGTAGGAGTTTGATTTCTTTTTTTAAAGTCCTTTAATTAAAAAGGAAATCCTTAATTTAAGAACATTTCCAGCTTGAGTTCATCAAAACTGATTGATAGAGAAGACAAATAAATGCTTTAGGCTGAACTAGGGAGTAAGTTAAATTAGGAAAAATAGTGGTACCTGTACCCTAAGAAGCCTTTTCAGAGTGGCTTCTTAAATCCATCAGTTTCTGTTTTTTTAACAATTTGAATAAATAAAATCTTTTAAAAAAAAACCTCACAATATAACTTCTTTGCTTAATCTTTTCTTTCCTTCATTCTGAAAAGGCTAACTGCATTAATCAGTAGTTTAATCCCGAGAATATTCTCAGATCTAACATTGTTTATCTTTCTGAAAGTTTCAATAACAATACTTGACTCAGGGATATCAAGCTAGTGATGAGTTCTTGTCCACAAAGTGCTTTAAAACTATTTGATGAGAACCAGGAAACAATAGTTTACTTGTTAATTTAGTTTTCAAGTCTTAAGAGAAGAACTTGATACATTTTCCTTTTCCATAAAAAGTAAAAAAAAAAAAATCTCCATATATACACATATATGTATATATGCATATAACAAAATACCCATAAAATACTCATACTCTACCTTTAAAAACAAGTTTGTTTCTTCCTTAGCATTTTATGTTACTTTTAACTTCTTATGAATCAAAACGTTTTAATTCCTAACTCTTTGTCAAAGAAAATGGTTAAGAAGAAAATTATTTTGCCAAATCTAGAATATTAGTCTTTTTTATTTTGTACTCAAGATATCATAGAATATTAGAATCTCTCATTTATCAACTCAGTATAACCCTGTGCCCTACGGAGGATTATATCTAAACTGAATCTAAGCAGAAACTTACCTTGTCTTAAATATCTTGGGAAAAACTCCTCAATCTTATTCTTACAAAAGTTCATATCTAATCTAAATCATCCAAGTACTTCAAACTCATTTTTTCCTTCTATCTTTAGGGGAAATGGAGAACAGCTAAACACTATTTTGAGCAGAGGATAGATGAAAAAATCCTTTTCGTACTTGAAGACTATTAGTGCACATTGAGCCTTGTCTGGGCTTTTCGTTTTTGGCCAGGGCTCTCTGCTTTTGAGTTGTATAGATATAATTTGGACAGTGTTGCCTGGGTAGAGTGGAGAGAACACTTGACAACAGTGAGGGGCTAAAGGGGCTAAGCTTTTGGAACAGAATTATGTATGTCATGAATTCTTATCTACCTTCCCACTTAAATAATAAAAATAACTTTATAGACATGCAGAATTGTTCCACATTCGAATGAAAGCTATTTTTTAATGAGGATGATAAAAAATAGTGGACATAACATTAAACTGACAGAAGTATTAAGACTTTAACTTATTTTAAAATATTTTATAGAAAAGTAACTCATTTAATAGCTTTTTTTGCTTTCAAGTTTGTGTCTGTAAAATGGGATTATAATGTTTGTCTTGTGTGTTTTTCATTACTCATGAAATTAAAACTATTTTACATCTATTATATTGTAATGAAATTCAACTTGTAAAGTGCTTCATCATAGTCATTTACTGGAATACTGAGGGCCTCATAGAACCCTCCTTATAATTTTTTTATCTCCATGTTTGTGAGGCTTTTGCTTCTTTTAGTCTAGTAGTTTTAGGACAGGTAAAAGTTAATGTCATATCACTTCTGGCAATTTAATGTTATGCTCTATTATTTTTATCAGCTTATCCCCTAAAGCGTATATTTGACTTGTATTTCACTATACTATGCTATATATGTGTCCCTATAAGGTATTCTGGTTTGAGGGGAAGCTAATTCCTCCTCTTTGTTTAGGTTATGTCTATAAAAGTGAAGACTGCCTATAGCTTTTCATCTTGAACTTTAAGGTCCTTTCATTTTGCAATTTATTGCATTACTTAATTCTCTATACTGTCTCCAAACTGTTGTCACTTCAATTCCTTGGAATTGGGGAAGACAGATAATTTTTGCTATATAAATGTTACTTAAGAGTCACTTCATAGAGAATCTAACATAGAATATGAATTTTATCTAACTATTTGATAGCTAGTCTGTATAAGTACCTGCCTGTCTTAGAAAAGTATCTATTTATTATATTGAATATATTGTTTTTAATTATGTTACTGTGAAATGATCTACGTTGCCTACACCTAGCCATTCTTGTTAAAGATTTTGCTCTGCATTGTTGTTTTATGTTTTTTTGTCCTCTTTTTTTTTATTTTTTTTCATTTTTTATTTTATTTATTTATAAATGTTCTACAATCACTTCCTTAAAATTAAGATTTTATACCCCC
>CM053771.1:420250050-420283255 GCA_028658325.1 Potorous gilbertii
GTGTTATTTTTTTCAGCATTTTTTTGGGGTCTCCTTTAGCAAGGTATTGACTCGTTCTTCATGCTTTTCTTGCATCTCTCTCATTTCTTTTCCCAGTTTTTCCTCCACCTGTCTAACTTGATTTTCAAAATCCTTTTTGAGCTCTTCCATGGCCTGAGCCCATTGGCTATCTATTTCAGATGTTTGGGATACAGAGGCCTTGACTCCTATGTCTTTACCTGATGGTAAGCATTGTTCTTCCTCATCAGAAAGGAAGGGCGGAATCATCTGGTCTCCAAGAAAGTAACCTTATATGGTCTTACTTTTTTTCCCTTTTCTGGGCATTTTCCCAGCCAGTTACTTGACTTCTGAGATTCCTCTCCACCCCCGCCTAGATCCACCCAGCTAGTGCTTGGGGGTCTGAGGAAGATTCAAATGCTACTCTTCAGCCTCAGGGCTTTGAGCGGCAGGTGGGGCTGCTATTCAATGTGAGCTTAAGTTCTGGTGCTCAGGTGGGGGCAAGGCTGCCTCCCAGGCTCAGTTCCCTCAGGGTATTTATGCGGAGACCTTCCATAATGGACCCGAGGTCCTGCCTGCTCCAGGAGCCTCTGAGGTCCTGCCTGCTCCGGGAGCCTCTGGACACCCACTGCCTCTGCCGCTGCCTCCCGAAGGGGCCCGAGTTATGGAGACACCCTGCTCCCCTCTCAGCCAGCCCAGAAGTCTCTCTCACTGACCTGTGCATCTGTGGGTGGAGGGACCTTCTCAGCCACCAGAGATTCCTTCTCTGAAGCCTGCTCAGATCTGCTCCTCTTGGGGCTGTTTGGCCAGGGAAGGGCTGCGCTCTGCTCCCGTCCAGTGCATGATGGACCTTTGGGGTCAGTTTTTCCGGTTTTTCAGGGCTCTCTGGAACGGAAATCTCCTTCACTCCATTGCTGCGCGACTTCCACTGCTCCAGAATTTGTTGAGAGTTCTTTTTACAGGAAATTCATGGGCTGTGGGTTCAGAGCTAGCATAGGTGAATCTTTCTACTCCGCCCTCTTGGCTACTCCCTGGAACTTCTTTTTATTAAAGAATGCATAGCATAGCATAGCTCATCTTTAAGGTTGACAACTCTTTTGTATACTTGGTCATGAGATAAACAGCAAACATCTATATATTAACAATAATAATAAAGACAACTAACACATAAAGTGCTTTTAAGATTTGCAAAGTACTTTGCATGTATTATCTCATTTTGTTGAAAAAATTTGGTATCAAAAGATTTTTTTTATGATCACCCCCATTGGATTTCTTGTCAATCTGATTAAACCATCACTGCCTTTACTCTGTAATAGAAGTGGCAGTTCTGCTGTTTTCTTGTCTGCTTAGACTCATATTACTAGTATTAGCTTCAATCCATGGTTTCTTTGCAAGAATCTTTTTAAGCCACTTACCCATTTTGTGAGGGTTAGTTTGGTTAAAAGTAAATACTATAATGCATAAATCCATTTAACCAGGCACTCGTAAATTGTAATACACCCCAATATTCTTGAAGCAAAAAAATGATTATTGATAGTCTCCATTTGTACAACTCCTCTTCCCTCAAGATTTCACATTCTTTGTGGAATATACGACCATCTGATACTCAGATAGAATCAAGGTGCCAGTCAGTGTTAATCTCTATATCATTAACAAAGATTTATTTTTCTTTTTTTAAATAAAAATGTAAACTCTAATATTTTCTTAAAGCATCCTATGATTTGGTTCATACCCCCATCCTAGAGAACAGTGATCAACTGTTTCTTACCAATAAGCAAGAAAAGAAGTACATAGTTTCATAGCTTTAAAACTACAAGGAACCCTAGAGATTAGTCTAGCTGAAGAAACTGAGCCCTAAAGGAGTTATTTGGCATGTCCAGGTTCATACAGCTAGTGTAAGCTCTGAGATAGAAACAAACCTTGATATCAAATCCTCTACTCTCTCCACTACACCATGCTGCTGAATTAATGCTTAAGATTATATAGTATATAAGACTTCAAAACCCAAATTTCACCAATCTCATTGCTCTCAGCTTTACTTTAATAAGCATTAAAAACATATGCTGAACATTTTGAAATTCTAAAATAAATTTATTCCTGGCCATATTAATAAATGGTATCACAGTGGCTTTTGTCCTATTGAGTTGTCCTAGTGACTCAGTCCAAGTGCCTAAGCATGCAAATGTCTGCTGGTCATTTGCTTATGAAAAAGTGTGGTGGAAGGATTAATTATGATGCCCATGTGCCCCAGAAAGGAAAGTAAACGCTGATTTAATTAAGATACCTATGTTTACATTACTTCCTTTCCTTTTGAACTTTTCACCTAATTTCTGTCAGATAAGGGAGGAAATGCTGTTGCTTTAGTTTCTAAGTAAAACCATGCAAGAAATTCTGACAGCACAAGTAAATGGGAGTTAGTAAATGTCTCCATAATTCATTAAACTTTTCTTTCCTTTGCATAATATGTCATTTATTTGCTATGAAGGTCATAGGGCAAGTCAAAATGTTGCTGTTGTCCCACAGAAGGAAGACAGACTGGACAGTTTGTACTAGAATATGCACCATCCGTAAATCCCAATAAATTACCATCACCTTCACCAGAGTTAAAGAAGCAAAACTGAACTGAGATAAAACCCTTATTCGAGGGCATGGGGTTAGAATCAAAGCCCATCTTTTTATTTTTCTAGGTGTTTTGCTTACTAGTTATGCAAATTAAGAGCCAACCATTTTGAATTTAATGACTGATTTAAAGTAAAATGAAACACAAAGTTTCCCACCCCATCAAAAAAGGAATTTTTAATTTAAATATGTTTTAAACACCCATATTGTAAATTGGATGGAGGGTGAATATAGAAGATAATGAGTGTGGTTCGAGCCGTACATTATAAGATTTTTCCATAAATATGTCTTAATATAAAAGTAAAGGATTTTTACTTTAGTATGGTCAAAAGGGAGCAACAAAATATAGGATTCATTAACTAATAACTAGACAAAATAATTTTTAACAAAAATACAAAGTTGATTTATTTTCTAAATAATGTTATTGTATACTTTTTTACTTGAAAAAGCAAGAAACTAGGAACTAATGAATTCAACAAATATTCATTCAACATGCATTTATAAAATGCGTACTACATACCAGATGAAAGGCTGCAGGTGCTAGTGGATTGAGAGCCAGCCTCAGAATGAAGAAAATCTCATTCTGTCTTGCCTCTGACAAAGTAGCTGTCTGACCCTGAGCATAAAAATTATCCACTAAGTAGCCCACTCAGAGTTCATTCTCAAATTCTGTTACCAGTTGCCTATCTTCATTAGTAGAACTTCGCCACATCTGCACACACCTATTTCACTAGCTACAAGGGAATACAGAGGAAAATATTTAAAATGCTTACTGTATCCTCAAGGAACTTAGATTTCACTGGGAGTACAACATGGAAACAGATTAAATAGAAGGTAGTATGAAGAGGCAGAGAACACCAGAGAAGGCTCTGTATGAAAAATACAATCCATACTGAACCTTTCAGGAATAAGAGGCAATGGGGATGGAAGAGGGTACCTTAGGCAAGACAGTATGTACAAAGGCTTCAAGGTGGGAAAATTTCTGGTAGGACAAGTAGGACAGTTTAGCAGAAAGGAAAGTGTGCTAAAGGGAGAGAGAGAAAGTAAGCCTGGAAAGAGAGTCTGGAGGCAAATTGTAAAGAAGTGTAAATACCATAGTCAGATCTATACATTACAATACCACTTCAAAAGTTATATGATAGATGTATTGGAGACATTAGAAGCAGGGAAATCAACTATGAGGCTAATGCATGGTCCAGGAGAAAGGTAATGACAACTTGAACAAGGGTGACTGTCATGACAGGACATGACAAGAAGATTAATGAGACATACTGCAGAGGTAGAAATCTGACACTGCAGTATATATAGTATATGGGAGGTGAGGAAGGGAGAAAAGTCAGGACTCAATCCGCCCTTTCAACTGATTCCCTGTCTATAATGTAAATATATATTTTAAATGGGATTTTTTTCATCTTAAATGTTACTTGGAAAATTCAGTCTTCTATATTTTAATCCAATCACAGAAGCTTAAAACAAAGGAATGAAAGCAAGAAAAAAAAATCATTTAAATTGTTGCATTATTTTCAGTATGCAGACTTAAATCGTCCCCTCGATGCATTGAATGCATGGAGAAATGCTACTTTTCTGAAACCAGAACACACTTTGGCTTGGAACAACATGATCATACTGCTTGACAATACAGGTATGATACTTTTTAACAGTATGTTTGAACTTTGGGGAACGTAGTTCTATCTAAGATCAAAATAACAATGCATAGTTATAATGTCACCTAGTAATTAAGAGCTGTAGGTGACTCATTTGTTTTTTTTTTAATGTCCTCAGAGTAATCAAATAAATGTTCACTGAATGCACCTTTTTATCTGATTCCTTGAGCCATGTAAAATAGAAATTTTGAGAAAACTAAGATGCCTTTGTAACATTATAAAATTTATAGCCAATGCATTCATTTATTTGACTGTGTTAGTCATTCATTCACACATAGCCAAGAACCATAAGGAGAAATCCCATGAGCTACCAAGAAAAAATTGATTTGCCAAAAAAGAAAAAAAAAGATGTTGCAAAAATGCCACATTTTGGGGATGCCCAATCTCCCAACATGTTTTGTGTATTGCATAATTATTTGTGAGACCCATTATTATAAGATTTCTACATATGCCTACCCTGATAGCAAGGGAAAGAAAAGTAAACCATAAGTTCAAAAAACATAGTAGGCTAAGAAAATTATATGTTGGAGTAAATACCCACTACAGACCTACTAATTCTTACTGTATCAGAGAAGAGTTAAATAATTGATGTAATAATATATTCACAGTGACCCTGATTAATCAGGAAAAGTTTGGATGATGCTCAGTATACTCTCAATAAGAAGAAAAGGAAATATATAATAGATTTAGAAAGATTCCCATCCAATTTTTTTTCAAGTTTGGCAATTTAAAGGGGCAAGTTCAGTCATTTGGCTTATTCACCCATGATGCCCAAGTGATTTCCCCACTGATGCCAGATCAATAAGGCATTATTATGAAAAACCATGATTAGCTGAGAGAATTGAAAAGATGATCTAGTTACATAGTTTTTATCATTCAGTTATTGCTAAAGTAATTGTTAAGTTAATTTGGCAGTTCTTTAACAAGCTAATAAAAAGATGTGTTTAGTTGAATGTATTGGTCTGTGTCTCTTAGGTGAATAGAAATTGAATATGTATACATATACATACATACACACAAAAATATACACATGTGTACATATGTATATTTAACATCACAGTAGTATTATTGGGAAAGACTTATTTTTAAGTCTGTTATCTATTCTAACTTCCTGATTATAATTAGCTTCTATAAGGAAACATTCATATTACTGCTAAAACTATTAAAAAAAATGCTTTAATCAAAACCTATTTGAATATTATCACAATTGGGATAAATTGCAGTGGTCTTCCTGTTGTGAGGACCAGTTTATATAAATATGCTACTCTCACCCTCCTTTATGGATGTTTTAGAAAGTGATCACAGAGATGTAAAATCTTTAAATCTAAAGTTTTTTTAAGAAGTATTTTGTGGGTTGCTTTTTATTGTTCTTTTTGTCTAGCATAGCATAAAGAAGAGAGCTAGCCTCAGAGCCAGGACTATCTTTCAGTGCTCTAGGAAATTATTATAAGGCTGCTACAATTCCTCACAGAGGAACTGCCCATAACAGTGAAATAAAAGGTTCACACCCTGTTCTTATCCTTTGGTGCATATTCTCAAATTTATTAAAATAACCAAATACTTTTTCCCTTAGGCAATTTTGATTTATTTGTAAACATTGTAATACATAATGACTTTTTAATTATAGGAAGATAGATCAAAATACCAGAAAAAGATTTTAAGGTGTTACTCATTTTGTTCTTTCTCTGTTCCATTATCCTAGGTAACTTAGCCCAAGCTGAAGCAGTTGGAAGGGAGGCGTTAGAGTTAATACCCAATGATCACTCTATTATGTTCTCTTTGGCAAATGTATTGGGAAAATCCCAAAAATACAAGGTTTGTAAACTGTAGTTCACTAGGTTTTTTGTAATTAACATCATCCGATAAAAGCCATAAATATTCATTTTGCATAGTAAAATTCAAAGGTAGGCCAAAATTAAAATAAATTAGTTCTAGGAATGGAATCTATCTACAGATAACTAACTGGACAATGGTACACTCGGTAGAGCATAGTCAGTTTGTTTCTTGAAGAAACTGACCCAAAGGCAAATCTGTAGGTTGAAAAGTAAGTATATGTATTTTCGTGTCAGAATTCACTGCCTTTGCTTGAAAAAGAACAGACAACCAAAGGAAGGTTCTGTAGTTTGAGTCATGAAAAGGGCAGCTTGCAGAGCAAGAGTCCCCATGTCCTAAAGAACTCTCTCTAAATGCATCTTCCTGCTAGTAAGATGTACATTTATAGCGTAGCTGCAGCTGGGTATTTCTGGCACAAGAGGACTTGTGTTTGTTTGCTTCCGTATCAGCCAGGGTTTTCAGTTTTGTTTATGGGATGGTATCTTTTACACAAAGCATGACACAACTGGGGTGCATAAATGGCCTACTTATGATTGCTTCTTACTCTCCTCATCTGAGGTACATGATAGAATAGCCATGACTATTTAGATTCCTCACTTTAGAAATCCACACATGCATGCACACACACACACACATACATACACATGTGTTTTGTACCAATCCTGACACTAAATATAAATCCAAAATACACTGCAAACTAAGGTTGTGTCATGGTCACAGAATTATGGATCCAGAGGTGGAAGGGACCTCAGAAATAGCCCAACCCTCATCTTTTATAAATAAGGAAACTGAGAAACAGAGAAATTAAATGACTTGCCTGACATCGTACAGATAAAAAGCTACAGAGGCTGAATTTGAACCCGGGTACTATGACTCTAGAAGAGAATATTTAAACTATTTTTGTGTCTTGAACCTCTGTGACTACCTGGTGAAACCTGTGTATTTCTTCTCAGAATAATGATTCTAAACACCTAAAATAAAATACATAGGATGACAAAAGAGACTAGTTGTATTAAGTTAATATTGTTCATTTATTAGTAATTGATGCATTATATTAATATTGTCAAAATATTGTTCAGTGTATCTTAGGAATCCCTGCTCTACAGACCCCCTGCTGTGACTGTGGAGGGGAAAGTAAGGACAAGAGAGAGCTTGAGGGACCCAAATGTGATCACCTACAGGTTCCTAGGCCTAAAACAAACAGTATTTAAAGGGTATTTACACTAGAGGCCCCTTCATAGACTCTGCCTGAAACTGAGGCCTGTGACCATTGTATGTGCACTCACAACTGTCCAAGGACAAAATAAAAAAAAAAAGAACCCCTGTTGTACAGCCACTGTTATGAGCTGTGCTACCAGAGGTAGGCTTCAGTTTTCAATATGTTTAAGAGTAATAGGCCCACCTTACGTTTTTCATGAAGAAAGTATTTGTCAGTTTCCAAGACTGGGTATTCATCTTCTTTATTTTCCCCCAAGAAAACTGATGTAGTGGACAAAAAGTTCTCTCTTCATAATATTTTTTACTTGAATTTTTTTGCTTCTGTGGCATAAAGTCATCAGTCAATATTTTAAAATTTGATTCCTTTTGCCTTTCAGGCACTATGCACTTACTTAACACAGTGCTTGGCACATAGGGGCTTAATAAATGTTTACTGACTAATTCTGCCCTACTCCAAAGTGGTGAAATATTCCAGTCAATCTAAATTTTCTATCATGATCACAAATTTATTCCTATTTCTCATACTTGTGAGTGATAAAGAGTCACTATTGCTTCCCTGTGCATTTTTAATCCTTCTGGATTTTGCTCAGAGCATACTTATAGAAAATAAAGGTGAATACTTTTCTGACTTTTTTTAGGTTCATCTATCTAGCTATCTGTGTTAAGGTGTGTCACTTTTATCCCAGAAGCCCAGCTACAGTAAATCTTTTTCACTGTATTGCCTATATTATCATTCTATTGAGTTTTTTTTGTCATCTTGCTGCCTATAACTGGTTTGTGACATAAGCATTGTTTCTTTTGATTTTCACTTCACCTTGCACTTTTTTCTTAAGGTAAAGTTGGAAATACTTTGAACGGCAAGAGCAAGAAGCCACTTTTCACATTTCTCCACATTTTGCATCATAAATATACAGGGCAATGAGAATATGTAATATAAAAGAGAAGAAATAATAACCTATTTCAAGGAATTTTAAAGCGAGCTCCACTTGGGCAGTGATAATATTTATGTATGACTCTTAGAACCATGGCACAAGAGTACTGTGGCACTTATTGTTACAAGTTAAGAATTTGGAATTTTGTAAACATATTTATAATAATACAAAACTGGAATACAATTTCTTCAGGTAGGTGGGGCCATGGGTAGAGTACCAGGCCTGGAGTCAGGAAGACTCATCTTCTTGAGTTAAAATCTGGCCTCAGACACTTAAGTAGGTAATGTGACCCTGGTCAAGTCACTTAACTCTGTTTGCTTCAATTTCCCTTCAGCAAAATGAGCTGGAGAAGAAGATGGCAAACCACTCCAGATTCTTTGCCAAGAAAACCCCAAATGGGGTCATACAGAGTCAGATACTCTGAAATGACTAAACAGTAGCAACAATAAAAAAATAAATTTACTAAATCTAATGCTATTTTATCATCTACTCCCTTTTTGTTATTTTACTGTATTATGAAACAGGCTTTTATCTTTGTGTCATAGTACAGCATGAGAATGAGGATTCTGGGAAGAAAGAATCCTTTCATCACTAAGTAACTATAATACTAACTAACTGTAAATATCAAAAATTATGTGAGCATACCACTCCAGCCCTATCCTTAGAGCTCTTATAACATCCATTGTAGATGCCACTAATTTCATTATTATTAGAATAACTGACATGTATATAGGACTTTAGGTTTACAAAATGCTTTATATACAAAACCTGACTGGCACTTCACAACAACCCTGTCAAGTAAATACTTCAGATATTACATTTTCGTTTTTCAGATGTGGAAACCAAGGTTGAAAATTTAAGTGATTTGTCTTTGGGTTTTGTAAAAGGAAGATAATGAGACTATTTTACTTTGGCAGTTGTATAAAGTTGATTAAGATTTTATTGGTTTACACATTTCTCACTTAAAAAAAAATTTTTTGTACTTGTAGTGCATGCTGTGGAGATTCCATACCTACAAGGTGAGTCCCCAGAAGGTGATAGCTAACTCTTCCTTCAAGGTTCTGAGGGACCAACTTTTCTAATTCAAAATAGCTCCAAATCCCTGTCTGTTATACTTACTCCTTGTGCTTGTAAGTTGATACAATCATTTAGCTATACTCAATTAGCTTTAAAAAGGGATTTTTACTAAGATGCTAGTAAGTAAGTAAGACTGGCTGGTACAAAACATCCTTCCAAAAATCAGTGACACCATCCTCCATCAGATGTTGTCATATTCTAAAACTGGTTCTTATCCTGGGGTCAGCAAAATCTTTTAAAGAAAATATTTCAGTAGCTATACTTCAGAATACTTGGTTTCCTTTGTAATCCATTGTATTTTATTTTATGCATTTAAAAATATTCTGAGAATAGTAACAACCTACTATGTGCCTAATACTGTACTGAGCACTTTAGAAATACTATCTTCTTTTTTTTTACAATAACCCTGGGAGGTAGATGCTATTATTATTTCATTTTACAGATGAAGAAACTGAGGCAAACAAAGGTTAAATGATTTGCCCATGGTCATACAGATAGCAAGTGTCTGTAGCTAGACTTGAACTCAGGTCTGCCGGATTCCAAGTCCAGTGCTTTATCCACAACACCACCTACAGAGTTTCCCTAGACTGCTAAAGGGGTCTGTGACTCAAAAAAGAGTTAAGAAAGATTTTTTAATTTGCTCCCATCAAGAAATACTGGATTAGCTGGTGTTTTTACTCAGCACTGATTTCTTTACTGACCTCCAGTCTCATATTTCCAACTACATACTTGATTATCTGAACTGGTTGTCCCACAGACACTTGAAACTCAACATGTCCAAAACTGAACTCATTTTTCACTCCAAATCTCCTCTTCCCTACTTCTCTATTACTTTTGAGGGTACTTCCATCCCCTCAGTCACTGTAGGTGTCATCCTCAACTCATTCTTACTCCCCATAATCACTTTCAAAGTCATATCAATTCTCCCTTCACAGTATCCCTCTTCTCTCCTCTGATACTGCTACCACCCTGGTGCATCCCCTCATGCCTACACTATTGCAGTAGCCTCTTGGTTGGTCTTCCTGCCTCAAGTCTCTACCACTCCAGTCCATCTTCCACCTAAGTGCCAAAGTGATCTTCCTAAAGTGAAGTTCTGACTATATCACTGTCCTATTTGATAAACTCCACTGGCTCAATGTTATCTCAAGGATCAAATATAAAATCTTCTGTTTGGCTTTTAAAGTCCTTCATTAACTGGATTTTTCCTACTTTTCCAATCTTCTTGTACCATATTCCCCTCCACATACTCTTAACATTCGGTGATACTGGCCTCTTTGTTTTTCCTCAAACGACATTTCAATTCCCAACTGCATTTTCACTCATTGTCCCCCATACCTGGAATTCTCTCCCTCCTCATCTCTGCTTCCTGGCTTCCTTCAAGTCCTAGGTAAAACCCTATTTTCTGCAAGAGACTTTTCTCTAGCCTCCTTAATGCTTATGCTTTCTCTCCAAGATTAATTCAGTTGATTCTATATATGTCTTATTTGTACATAATTGTTTGCATATTAACTCATATACTGTGAGCTCTTTGAGAATAGGGACGGGTTTTTGGTTTTGGTTTAACATTCTTTGTATCCTCAGTGCCATAGCACAGTGTTTAACACATTGTAGGTACTTAATAATTGCTTCTTGATTTGAAATTGGCTAAATGGATAGACTAAATCTTACAATATAGGAAACAATCATTCTTTGACCATTGATTTAGAAGTGCAAATTCCTAACTTACATTTCTAACTCACGGCCCACTTTTTACAGTTCCTCTTTGGTCACGTTTCTCAGGGATATGTCGATCTCTGCCAGTCCTAAAAAGTAGTAATTTCAGATTTGTGAGTCCAAATTCTCTGCACCAATGCTCGGGGATTATAGTGTACAACAGAGTGATAAGGTTGTTCTCCCAGTATATGATAAAAGGTGGAGATAAACAAGGAACAAGTAGGAGAAACAAAAATTGTGATGAGAGAAAATAAAATTCAAGAAATGAAAACTTTAGGAAAAAATATTTAAGATTAATATATGCTATTTGCTTTTTAAATATGTTAGGTCTTTTAGAAATGAAAATGTAAATGAAGTATTTGAAAGAGCCTGTAGATATACTCACCCAAGTTATTGACAGTCTGAACAGGAGTTCTTAGCCTGTGGCCTGTGATTTTATTTTCAATTTTTATAGCTAAATTTCAATATAATTGGTTTCCTTTGTGATCCTATTTTACATTATGTATTTTATGTTATGTATTTATGTTATGTATTTAAAAATATTATTCTGTAGAGGATTCATTCCATAGACTTCACCAGGCTACTGAAAGAATTCATGTCATAAAGAAGTTTAAGAACCCCTGGTTTGGAGATTGTTGTTGGAAAATTGTTGAGCATCCTGATTTCCTGCCACTTTGGTCTTTATATCACCAAGGCCTAGCATGAGGGCCTAGTTCCTCATAGGGAAAAGGGGGACAATAAGAGCAGCTACTTCACAGGGTTGTATGGTTATCAAATGAAATAACTAAAGTGTTATGTGAATGCGGCTGTTATTCTTTCCCTTGCGGCCCATCTTTTTTTTTCTTAGCTAATGGGACTGTTCTTGATTGCTAGGGGTTCTATAGATGGTTAAAAAGATGAAATGGCTTTTAACCCTTAATTTTAGAAATATGAAACTTAACCTGCCAGTGTTGGCTACAATAGAAAACTGCTTCATTTGCCACCGGTGTTCACAGAAACGCTAACGATCTGTTGCTTCATTATTGTTATTTCTAAATCCAAATCCAGTCATCCCTGTGCTACCCACTCCTATCTTACCCTTCTCTCCTCAAAACAAAACAAAATACACACGCACACAAAGAGCTACTCATTTGTGATTTTGGAATTGTAAATAATTACTTTGTGTTGAAAATAGTAGAAATAGCTGGCAGAGTGCTGTTACCCTCTCAGTCCCGTTGCCCTCCATCTAGGTCTCTTTAGGACCTTGTCTCATACTCTCATCATCTCCTTTTCCTACCTAAGCTCCAAGGATTCCCCTCCTGACCAGCTCAGTGGATTTCTGCTACTGATGCTTCTGCCAACACGCTGTCTACCACATTAATCTTCTCCAGATGTTGTCTTGATCATTGGAATGTTGTCATGGGGTTGTTTGTTGATTGGTTGGTTTTGGTGGAAGAGTGATCTTGGTCAGGATATAAGGGTCATAGGATAAAGAATAACTTTGCAAACCATGGGCCATGGAGGCCAATACCTTTTTTTGTTTTTGCTGTTCATTTTTTTTCAGTTCCAAATTCTCTCTCCCCTGCCACCCTTCCCCTACCCATTGAAAAGGCCAGAAATACAGTAACCATTACAGTTAAGATGCTTTTAAATGATCTGTACAGGTACCTTGCATTTTGACATCTCAATTATTTACTTAGGAATCCGAAGCTTTATTCCTCAAAGCAATTAAGGCCAATCCAAATGCTGCAAGTTACCATGGCAATTTGGGTAAGGTACTTTTTTTCAGTATGAATCTTACTATAGTGTGGTTTCTAATGAAGTAGGCTCATTTCTACTAAAGCATTGTTCAGAGAATGATTGTTTTAGACTTATTTGTCTGTGCTGCCCTCTAAAAACAGAAGGTCAGAAATGCAGGATTAAGGTTTTCCTTCGTTCGGTCTCCTTCTTCATTCTTGCAACCGAATGTTTCAGATTTTAAGATCTAGCCGTCATTGCCATGACAGATGAATCCGTCACCAGGTCAGTGGGAAAGGCTTTCATAATGATTTCCTCCACACTCAGGCTGGTCCTAAGACAAGCAAGTCTATCAAACAATCACTATTTGAAGCCTTTCAACGTCGTAGGAGCTACCGGTTGGCGCTCCTGGCTTTGTTTTTGGGAGCCTAGTTAGCCCCATGCTACAGTGAGACATTAGAGGAAGACTTTTGTTGAAGCTTTAGAGTATAACCTGTGTCAGTTCAGAGACTTAGGTTTGTTGGATAATGGTTATCAGATCTAGTTATCTGGCCTTCCCACCTTATCCCGTCATGGAGTAACCATGAACTGCTCTAATAGATTAGGTCATCTTGGCTCCATATTACAGCACTCAAGTGACCAGGTCACTCTGGCACTGCATGGTACTCCAGCATTTAAATAACTACGGTTCAGCATATTTGTAAATGATGCCAATTCACACAAAACTGTCAAATAAGCACAGTTCTTAGGTAACTCAGTTATTCGCCACTTTCCCTCTTCTTTAGACCCTACTACTCAAGCAAATCATTGGTTTTTTGTAGATCACCATTCAGATTCTCTCCTCATACTCTGAATAGTCTTACCCTCTCTGGCTACCCAGTCCATCCATCAAAACTTAATTGTTTTGTTCTTTTTGTTAATGGGCACTAAGGCCTCACCCAGCTCAAGTAATTTATATATTTTAAGTGGGATCTTTTAGAGATTGTTTCAGATGGGGGTGTGGAGTTGAAAGAGATCTTCTAACGTGAATTTCAGGCTCAGGGTAGGGAATATATTTGGGGGCTACTGGAACATTATGTTGCCTTTCAAATCATTCCAACATCTAATCTATATGTAGAGCTAGTAGCATTTTATATTTGAAATCATATAAACAAACCAACAACGTTTTAGAACCAGATCCCAATATGTAGATTATTTTCTCTGCCTTTCCATTGCCCAGTTATTTTTGAAGTCCTTGCCCTTTGGCTGACAGAATATACAGCCAGATATTACTGTGTCAAGAAATAGCTAGAGAAACTTGGACTGAAAAATAAATTCATAAAACTATTGCAATGATAAAAATAACCACTTACCCAAACCTAAAAAGGATCAGAATTTTAGCAACTCTAGGAAATTCAACCCTAGCCTTAAGAGAAGTTTGTTCTATTTTGCCTTGTCTTTAACATAATTCCTTTATGTTGTTAATATAGTCCCTCTTATTCTTTTTGCAGTAGCTAAATATTAGTGTTCCATTTAGCATTAAGAGCCAATTTAAAGACATTGGAGGTGTCTAGAAAGGATTATCATTACTGAAGATAATTAAGGTAAAGTAAGTTATGTGATACAGAAAATTTTCTTAGGTCTAGTGATTTTTTAAAGTATCAGTGCTAGGATATATTTTTATGTTTTTTTTCCAACATATGATTGAAAGTTTTGCAAATTATACAGAAAGATTTCCAATAAAAACTGCTTCTTGCTGTTTCAGCTGTGCTTTATCACCGTTGGGGAAACTTTGACTTAGCCAAGAAATACTATGAAGTCTCTCTGAAGCTTGACCCTCTGGCACCAGGGACCAAGGAAAATTACAATCTACTAAAAAGAAAACTAGAACAATTGCAAACAAATAGTGTTTGATCATTCTTTTCTCTCTCTTTTTTGTCCATGCATGATATAGATCATTAATGTCTTATGATTATTTTTAATCATGTAAAAAAGTTTTAGTCATCGTGTTAAAATTTGTTTTTTATATGAAAATAAAAACGTAAACATACGAAAAACTATTGCAGCACCAGCAATATGCTTGATGTTGTTTTTGCATTGGAAATGTATTTTTTCAACCAACTTATAGATTCTAAAAATTCAATTCTAGTGTTAAGTCACTTTCTAATTTAAAAATAAAAATAAATATCTTGAGCTACTTTTAATTTCTACCAAACCAAAATTTGCAGTGGGAGGTGAAAAATAGTTAAGTATCAATGAGTACTGTGAAACAGCATTCATCATGATGGAGAATCAGCAAAACTGGCTTGAGAGATTTACACAAATATCATAAACATCCTTTTATCTGTATATTGATGTTTTTATTTAATGACAGAAGTGAGTGAAGTTTTTGTATTTGATCTGTTCTCTGTATAATATGCTACGAACATTGAAGGAAATGCTTCTTTGTATGTGTGCATGTGTTTTTTAAAGAGGAAAAGAGTGAGCCTGAAAATTAGAAAGTTTAGCTTCTTCTACATATTTATTTTCTTTAGGAAGAAAATGACTCATGCAATATTTGCAGATATCACTGTGGACCATCCTTAATTGTTTATATCCACAAAAAAAACTTGTTTGCTTCCTGGGGAAATGTATAGCATTTCTTAGGTAAAGATCAAGATATCTTTTCTTTTTTCATTTATGCCTTACCTAGGAGTTGAGGGCTACATTCATAAATATGAATGGTACTTTGTTTCATTTTGTAATTTATAATCCAAGTCTATCTTTCTGACTAATATGTTGCTTTGTGGACCATAGACATTGATTCCTTCAAAAGTTATAGGTAGTAATTTTCCTCCAAAAATAAGCCATATTCTTGGAGTTTTCCAGTAATTAGGAAGACTGGAAATCATTTACTTACACACTGGTTGCTAATTGACTTTTTATTAGTCTGTGCTTTTTAAATTACCATATTATATGCTATTGACCTTCTAGTTCATACAATCTAACTTTTGTTCAGTAAAGTTGTTAAATAAAGTGATGTGAAGTTTCTTAATATTAAACTCAAAAAAATATTTATTAAGTACCCATGGTGTTCAAAGCATTGTGGTAGGTATTTTAGCTGCAAAGACAAAAATGAAACAAGGAACTTACCATCTACTGCGGGAAAGTGGGGGTGCAACATGTAAACAAGTAAATGTAAATTATATACAAAATAAATTCAAGAGGTAAGAGTGTTACTAATTGAGGGGAAGGTCTTGAATAGGACATGGCACCTGACCTGTGCTTTGAAGGAATTCCAGTCATGAGGAAGCACTTGTGAAAGGCTTGGAAGTAGGAAATGCAATGTTGTGTACTGGGAATGGCTAATAGGCCAGTTCAGCTGGAAGGGACAATGCCTGAAGGAGAGTATGAAATTACCCATGGAAATAGCTTTAGAAGTTTGTCATCTAAGTTAATATAAATAAAAGATCTATGGCTAGACTATGCAAAGCAACCTTGAGGGCCTTCTGGAAAGAAAGATGTTTGGGAGGCATCAGGCAGGAATGAGCCAAAACTTATCTCAAGGAACAAGGAAATTAGTAACCCTCCATACAACAGTAATAAATAAAATCCTTTTAAAATGGGCTACAGCTTTAATTTTTCTATTGAAACTAAGAACTTAAGAATTGTTAGAAATTCCATACTGAGCACAACCAATTACAAATCTGATTTTTTGCAGTATAACTTTTATTACTGTGGTTCCTCCTAGGAGTTCTGCAATCCCTTAGTTCTTTCTAAAAAGATATCGGCCCAGAAAACAGCTGTTCTTAATTTTATCAATATATTTTATTGAGGATTATGCCCCCTGCAGCCTTGTGGTGCTTTAATATATCCTTAATTTCAGTTTGTTTTTTTCCTAAGCACTTCAATAGTAAAATGACATTAATGTACCAGAATGAAATGTCATCCTCAGACCTGTTTAGTGGAAGCTAATTTTTAAAATGAGAAAATCAGACATGGAATTATCAACCCTTCGAGAAGCTTTCAGAAAACTTGAACACAAAAGAATGATTCATTCTACAAAGTATATATTGACATCTCCTATATTTCTGCCTATCCCTGTTATTCTTAATGTTATAGTAAAAAGGTAGGTCATCTGATGAGTTGGTATAAAATTTCTATTTGTAAACTAGGGCCAAGCACCCCAGGCTCTCAGGTGCTTACATCAAGCATGTTTGATTCTGGAGGCAATCCCATGAAAATCATTTTGGCTCATATTGTCCAGACTGGGAGTTACCTCTAGAAAAGCACAAGAAATATCTGGTCCCTGAGTCTCCACAGACTTAAGTAAAAGAGTTTGCAGATTTTGTACATCACTCAGGGTGGCAGTGCATACAGGACAGTCTTTATTCCACCCTCAGAGAAAATCTAAAAAAGCACTAAGGACTCACAATAACTCATAAATACTTGGTTTCTCTCACTCTCCACTCTCACTCACTCTCACTCTCCTCTGCCACTGGGCTTTCTACCCCAGTATCAAATTCACTACTTGCAAAACTCAGAGTAAGCCAGATTAAAATGTAATTGAGAAATAGTTAACAAAATAAAATACAACACAGATAATGTTAATTTATGGTTTTTGAAGTCAACATATTCTCCCACACACACACCTTTCCCCCAGGGAGCGGTGCTCCAGACTCAGCACCACTCTGGATTGCACTTGCCTGGGCAGGGAACCAGTTTGGAAAAACTGGTATAGCAATTTCTTTCATTAGTGATTCCCTGCAAAGCAGCTGTACTTATGGTACTGTTCTGAAGGTTTAGATTTCTCCAGAAGGAAAACTTGGGATTGTTAGGCAGATAAAACCCTTCCATTTGGACCTACACTTATCCTCAGAGGTCTCCTGTGGCTCTAGATCTATGATCCCAAGAATAGTAGTAGTGAAGGACAAAGCACCTATCTCTTACTCCCTTATATTTGTGGCTTAGACTCCTGCTGTTTCTTCAACTTTAGGCCCCACATGTACCCAAATCTTCCAAGGCATGCCCAGGAATTATTCCCCTTCTCTCTTTCTAGAAGACTGCTGCTTCCTGGGAAACTTTTCTCTCTCCAAAAGGTTAGCATTCGCAAGATTTTCCTCCTTTCTCACCAGGAGGCTAGATTTTATAAGTATGCTTCCCAGGATATCACTTCTTTCTAGAAGCTTCAGGTTCATGAATGCTACTTCATTTGTGGTTCCTCTCTCCTTAAGCCACATGGTTTTTACTTCTGTGCTTCTGCTTTTCCCTCTCCAAGACTGAGTCCAGGGAACTTTAATACTCCAACAGAACCCTAACTGGTACCATCTCTGTAACTAAGAAGAGGATTGTGGGTCAGTCCTTAGGGAAACCAAAGCCTGCTCTTATATCTGTGATTTCTCCTGCCATGAAGGGCATGACTGCAACTGTTTCCTTTTTATAAGGCTGCACAAAGAGGTAGCTCAGGCCCTCTAAGTGGTCTAAGCTGGTGGATCCACAAAGATAGTGTGTTAAATGGGTATGTCCACATACCACTTTTGAGATGTTCTCAATTCAATAAACTGGGCTCACTGCCTCTAGAATAATTTTTTTTAATTAAAAAAAAACTCAGTTTTTAAAAACTTTTCATAACCTCACCCCAATCAGTCCTTCTAGATTCGTTGAACATCGTTATACTCTGCAGTCTAGCCAACTGGCCTCTCTGTTCTTCATACATGACAATGTCTTGTATCTTCACGCTTTTATACTGGTTGTGTTCTTTGTACTTCCTCCTTAACTCTAGTCTCCCGGAATACTTTCCCCTTTTCCTTTCCCATCCCTGATCTTTTTAATTGTTGATGCTTTCCTTTTCGAACTGCCTTATATTTAACTAATTTGTAACTCACTGGCCATAGCAAAAGCTCTTTTTTTTCTTTTTTCTTCCTTTTGGCGACTGCAGAGAATATAATGGTCGGAAGGAAGGCCACCCCGTCTCCATGGCAACACTCTCCCCCGACCCCCCAACCTCATTCCCAGCTTTTATTAAAGGAAGGTCTGATTTCAAGTAACAGCTGGCGTCTCAGTAGCGGTCTCTTAGGGAAAAGGAGATCCTCAGCATCCTAATCGGTGTCCTGGGTGGTCTGGCGGCCCCCGCAGCCCCTGCAGCTCCCGAAGGCCCTCCAGCACCAGTCGTATGTGGGCCTTGATCCGAGCCGAATCTCGGCTGAGGCTGTCGCTTAGCGAGGTGAGCAGGCGGCTCTTCCGATCGATGAAGCTCCAAGCCTCCATCAACGTCAGCTCCAGGAAGAAGCCGTGGCCCAGGGCCACACATATCCGCGAAGGGTCCGGCACCTCGGCGTTCACGTAGAAGTGACACCCCAAGTCCACCTGGGCGCGCAGCCTCTGGCCCCCCGATTCCTGCAGCCGCTGCAGGACGTTCTTCAGCTGCAGGCAAGCGGCCAGCCGCCCGTACACCTCCTCTCGCTGCGCCAGGACCTGCCTTAGGTCCCGCTGCAGGACGTCGCTCACGAAGGTTTCCCACCGCAAGACCTTGTCCAGGACCGCTCGAGGCACCGCCGCCATGCAGACCACCGGCACCCCGGGCCCCTCACGGGTCGATCCGGTTCGGCCAGCCGCTCCAGCAAAGGGCCGCTCCTCCAAACGCTCTCCCTCAACAACCGAAAAGGGTGCGTACCGCTCTACACGTGGGCATCACGGTCAAGTTCAAGACCGGATGACGTATATACTTTGCAGCCGAAGGTGGCAAAAACCTCTCTACAGTCAGTTAAAGGGAGACCTGACGTG
The DNA here is from genome assembly GCA_028658325.1 of Potorous gilbertii. NCBI lineage: Eukaryota > Metazoa > Chordata > Mammalia > Diprotodontia > Potoroidae > Potorous > Potorous gilbertii. Next base: position 420,269,561 of record CM053771.1, read on the forward strand.
GACTGGCTCAGATCATGAGTTTATTGCAAAATTCAGACTTAAACTGAAGGAAGTAGAGAAAACCATCAGACCATATAAGGATGCCCTAAATAATATTTCTTGTAAATATGAAGTACAAAGGATGCCTAGATTTAAGGAATTAGATCTGGGGGATGGAGTGTCTGAAGAATTATGAACGGAGGTTTGCAATATTACACAGGAGGCAGCAATAAAAAAAATCTCAAAGATAGAGGAGAGTGAGAAAGCAAAATGGCTGTCTGATGAGTCCTTACAAATAGCTGAGGAAAGGAAGAAAGTGAAAGAGAAAGGAGAACAGGAAAGAAATACCCAACTGAATGCGGAATTCCAAAGAATAAGAAGAGATAAGGTTTTCTTAAATTAGCAATGCAAAGAAATAGAAGAAAACAATACAATGGGAAAGATAAGATCTCAAGAAAATTTGATATCAAGGAATTATTTTTTGCAAAAATATGCATGATAAAAGACAAAAAATGGTAGGGACTTAACAGAAGTAGAAGAGATTGAAAAGGGATGACAAGAATATACTGAAGAATATTACAAGAAAAATAGTAACATCACCAATACCACAGTGGTGTGGTTGCTGATCTAGAGTCACACATCCTGGAGAACAAAGCCAAGGGGGCCTCAGGAAGCACTACTAACATAAGGCCAGTGGAGATAATGGAATTACAGTTGAGCTATTGAAAATACTACAAGATGATGCTATTAAAGTGCTAGATTTGTTAGGCCAAAAAATTTGGAAAACTCAACAGCAGCCCCTGGACTGGAAAACATCAGTTTACATTCCAATCCTAAATTACCAGCAGGCTGATTTTTGAAGAGGCAGAGATACTAGAGACCAAATTGCCAACATTTCCTGGATTATAAAGAAAGCAAGGGACTTCCAGAAAAACATCCACTTCTACTTCATTGACTACACTGAAGCCTTTGTGTGGATCACAATAGAATGTGTCAAATCCTCAAAGGATAAGAGTACCAAATCATGTTACTTGTCTCCTAAGGAACCTGTATGCTAGTCAAAAATCAACAGTTAGAACTGAAGATGGAACAGCTGCTTGATTTAAAATTGGGAAAGGAGTATGACATGGATATATATTTAACTCATATGCAGAGTATATTATACGAACTGTCAGGGTGAACAAATCAAAAGCCAGAATTAAGGATGCTGAGAAAAATATCAATAATCTCAGATATGCAGATGATACCACTCTGGTGGCAGAAAGGGAAGAATTAAGAAGCCTCTTGATGAGGGTGAAAGAACATAATGTAAAAACTGACTGGAAGGTTAACTCTAAGGGGGAGGAAACAGACTATGACAACTGATCCCATCACTTCCTGGCAAATAAAGAAGAAACGCAAGCAGTATCAGATTTTAAGCTTTGGAGCTCAAAGATCACTGCAGATATGCATGAAATTAAATTTCATGAAATTAAAAGACACTTGCCCCTTGAAAGGGAAGCTATGGCAAATTTTGACAACATACTAAAAAGCAGAGATATCATCTTGCTGATAAAGGTCCATATAGTCAAAACTATAGTTTTCCTAGTAGCAGTGTATGACTGTGAGAGCTGGACTACAAGGAACAATGAGTGTTGCAGAATTGACACTTGAGTTGTGCTTCTGGAGAAGACTTTTAAGAGTCCCTTGGACAGCAAGAAGGTCAAATCAGTCAATGCTTAAAGAAAGTAATTCAGACCACTTATTGGAAGGGCAAAGACTGAAGCTGAAGTTTAAATACTTTGATCACATAATGAGAAGACAGAGCTCATTGGAAAAGACCCTGATGTTGGGAAAGATTGAGGACAAAATGAGAAGAGGAGAAGGGAGGATGAGATGGATAGAGAATATAATGGAAGCAGCAAACAGGAGCTGGAACAGACTTTAGGAGATAGGATAGAAGTTGCCTCGCATGCTATGAGCTATGGGGTCACAAAGAATTGGATAAGACTGAATGAATGAACCACAAAAAATTTTTCTTTTAAAAATTTTCGGTAAACCTTTGCATATCTTCTTTTCTTCTCATTTAGAATGTAAACTTCTTACAAGTACAGATTGTTTCTTGTCACATTTTTAACTTCAGGTTTTAGCACAGTGTCTGGCACGGCATCAGTGCTTAATAGATACTTGTCAAATGATAAATTTAAAGTCTCAAACTATAAGCTCATCCAAATCAGAGGGTCCTGTTCCTCTAAATATTTAAGAGTACTGTAATCTAGCGTAATGAGAATTTATTGGTAGAGTATCATACCTAGATTACCAGAGTGAAATTGGAATGTATTCAACATTTAAGTATCTAATGCTGAACTTTATACAATAACTTCAAACTTTAAGAGAATTGTTCAATGGAGGTAAATTTAATTAAGAAAAAGTCTCTCAACGAAACACCTAAGTCATTGATTAGTATTACTTACATCAATACCAAAATCCTTCTAAAAATGTTTCTCCAGCTTCCTGAACTTCCACTAATTAGAGAGTCACTTTGGGTTATTGACCTTTTTTGAAAATGAAAACATTTCTTAGAAGATTAAACTAGTTATCAGTAATATGGTTTTCCTCCTTATCTAACATCCAGACGAGATTCAAGAACTTAATGGGGAGTAAATAGTCTTATGTAAGGCCAATGTGATGAGATAATAGCTGACAGCTATATCCTATTTAAAGTTTACATTTTACTTACGTTATTACATTCCTCACATGTTGTAAGTGCAATAGGCACTATTATCCCCTTTTACAGATGAGGAAATTAAGGGTTAGAGAGGTCAAGTTACACATGGTCCCATGCTAATAAGTACAGGAGCCAAACCTGCGTCCAGGGTCCTTTTCACCAAACCATGAGATGAAAGAATCATGCACAGACAATAAAGAAAAAGAATCAAGGAGGACGATAGCAAATGCTAAGCCTTTTAACTCCTGTCGCTTTCATTCCCAAGAACTTCTAAAGCTTACTGTGCTTTCTGAGCCTCCTTCTTTCAATCTATAGAAACAAGTTTTGATCTGAAGAGAAAACCTGATTCACGTTTATTGTGCTAAAGTAAAAGATCCCAAGGCATCTTTGGATTTACATTTCTTTAACTTTCTCTCTAAGCTTAATTATTTTTAACCAAGTACTTTCCTTATCATCCTACTGTTTATCGGAACTGCCTCAAGCTTTCTACATTTCTAATTAAAATACCTTTTTTGCTAAGCTAACACTATATGACAATATTGTGTTTTTATAGGGTTATTGACAAGATAGGTGAATTTTTGCGTCATCAGCCTGGTTACTAGGTTAAAGACTCCACTGGAGGGAAGGTCAGGAATACCATTTTCTATAGCTTTCATAAATACCATGACATAAATACATGACTTTTACTGAACTAGTCTAAGAAAATTCAAACATTGAGGAGCAAGAAAACTGTAGTAAAAAGATCACTGGACTGGAATACAAGAAAGTTTACCAAAATCCAAACTACCCATCCCCCTCAAAGAAAAAGGCACATGGAATACTTCATAGTATTACAAAATAAGCTTATTTGACAAAATACTGACTAATTAGGGTCCTGGGCATGGAATCAGGAAGAGCTGAGTTCAAATCTGCCCTCCGTTGCATATTAGCTTTGTGACCTTGGTCAAGTCACTTAACCTTTACTTACCTCAGTTTTCTTAACTGTAAAAGGGATGATAGCAATACCTATTTCACAGGTTGTTGTAAGAACCACATGACACTATTTAAATTGCTTGGCATGGTACCTAGAATATAGCAGATACTATAGAAATGCTTATTCCCTTTCCTTACTCTTACCCTACCTCATTCCTTAACTGTGTATATAACTTTGGGGGAGTCATAGCATTTCCAAATCAGTTTTCTTATTGGTATAAGGTGTGCATGTTGTCCATTTGAGTTATACATATATCTACATGAGTTTTGTCTAAAGGCAGTTCCCCCAGGAGGCTTTGAAAGATATCTTGGGAATCTTATCCACCCCTCTCCAAAAGAGACTGATTTTGAGTGGGGACCTGGGAGTGGGGCTGCAAGGCTGGTTACTCTGCTCTCTTCAGATAGGGAGAACTGGATTAGAATTATATTTATCTATTCCTGTGAATAATACTAGTCTAGGGGAAATGACTCCACTTTTAGGCTTAAGCTGCCTTTCTGGTTCCTTTAAAGAAGGAATGTTCCAAGTTGGTATCCAAGGGTCTGGTTCCTTTCCCACTAAGTGTTTATTACCCCAAAAAGAACATCACAAAAAGGAGAATAAGTTTGATTTTACAAAAGTTTATACATATTAGAATATATCAGACCATAGAGATTTAATGAGCTTCCCCACTAAGAATAAGATAAATCAATTCAACCAAGAGAGAATCTCAAACTCACCCAAGGGAAAATTGTTCAGTCTCTAGGGAAGCAAGCTGGAAATTAGAAACATGTGTAAGCACCTGCTCCTCTACATGCCTGTTGTTTCCCAAAATCTCTTTCTCCAAGTGGTTCTCTTTGAAAAGATCCAAGAATATGTGTCCTCTATGGAAGCCAAAAGAAGTTCTCTTCTCTTCCAAGCTCTTGCCAATTCTGTCCCTCAGGCAGGTATATAGTATTAAGTAATAATTCTCTTCAGCAAAACAAATGCACAAGGCTTGAACCCCAAATTACATTCATAGAGTGAGAGAATCAAATTAAAGTTTCTATAGTGCCATCCAGTTCCAAAGTTCATACTTAGTGAAATTCTCAACATATTTTAGGTATGCTTATAGATACTAGTAACTTTATTGAATACTTTAATGATTAACCTCAATAATAGTGTTATGCAAACAAGATACTAATTTCAAATTACTTTGCCTCTGATATTTTTATTTAAATACATTTTTATAGTTAACTGATATTTATACCTAAAAAGAAACAAACTATATTAAATTTTTGAATTTCTATTTTCCTGAGTGTCAGTCTCCCAAAATGTCCCTATGCAGAATCTAGTCTTGATAACTTAATTGGAGTAACACCAAAAGAGCAATGTTTGGTCACAGAGTTTACAGGCCAACAGAAATGTTCATGGCCTAGTTATACATTTTTGGAATTTATCTTCATTGAAAAGAAGAAGAGTTAAAACAAGATGGATCCTTTCATCTGCAAAATCTTTGGAGAACATATGTAATTTTAAGAATAGATATTAAATAACTCATATAAAAAGTTAAAACTTTAAAAATACAAAGCATCTACAGGAGAACTAGGCAGATCATCTTTAAAATATGAATTCTAACAATACCAGAAGTGAACTTAATGTAAGCAGATGTATTTAGCTTATCCCCATCTCATATAATGCTTGCTGAAGGTTTTAGGTAGATACTGCTTATTATTTTATGGAAAGTTCCATTTATTCCTTTGCTCTGCAGTGTTTTCAATAGGAATCGGTGTTGTATGTTGTCAAAAGCTTTTTCTGCATCTATTGAGGTAATCATATAGTTTGTGTTAGTTTTGTTGTTGATATAATTAATAATGCTAATAGTTTTCCTAATATTGAATCAGCTCTGAACTTGACTTCTTAAATTAACCTACTAAACTTGCTTAATGGGAGTCTGATGAATGTACAGACCCCACCAACTTGCTTAGTTGATTGCAACCTCTCTTAGTGGAGGATGTTTAGGAGTATTCTTTCAAGAAGGAATCATGGTGATCTGTAAAGGGGAATACCTTGGAAAGCCTGTGGATCATGTGTAAGCATTCTGCAACTGGTTCCAGTTAATTAACTACATGGAAAAGAAGAGAGTCTTTGATTACCTTCAGAAGGCATTCAAAAAAACCTGTCAGTCAGCCCAAGTCACTTCACTTCATTCCATCTTGGCGAGCTTGCTGACTCTTTCATTCACAGGGCCCAATGAGAAATCAATATGGCAAAGGGAAAGGCCTTCTGAGAACATATGAAGTCAAGAAACAGGTCTCAGTCTTTGGTCTTTTAGTTTGTTTTTATCTGTTCTAGATAGTGGTGTATTGGAGCCAGTTTATACCAGCCAAGTAGCTCATAATAGCTGTTAAATTTTTAGGGTCTTCACTTACACCTTGGAAATCAGCAAATACTACAAATCAGAGCTTGTACACTTAAGCAAGTGATGGAGAAAATGTTAATAATGCAAATTAAATCTAAAAGGATGACGTGCATAGATCTTGTTTGTAGAGTCCATTGTTAAAAATTTACTGGCATGCTCCTGGTTCTAATTTCCAAGTTTGGGATTTTCAAACTTTAGGAGAGGAAGTTTGAATCTAGGCTGAGTTTTGCAGCTAGTGCTGCATTCAATGTCCCAAAGAGCATTTTTTTCAGCCCAGAAAAGTTTATAGAGGCAGACTGAGATGTCACTATGTAGTTCTAATCTGAGGAGCAGAATGCAGTGTCCCAGACCAAAGGGAAGTCAGCAGTTCAGTCTTTCTGAACCTGCAGATACTCCTAGCTATTGTTTGTTTCCTGTAACTTGTTCCATGCTCATTATGAAGTCATGGCCAACATTCATATGACCTTCTCTTTGCCTTTGATCCATGACCCAGCAACGTCTAGTGGGTAACAGAACTGATGTTGGATGGCACCACTTCCTACAACTAGTGCTTGTGTGGGAATTGCTTTGGATCTCTTTCTGGTACACTGTCTTGGACCTCTATTAGTCCCTTGGTGCTGGAATATTCTCAGGACCAGGGGCTGGTCCTGGCCAGATCTCTCCCCAATATTTACAGAATTTTCTGTCTTTCCAAGCTCAAAACTCAAACACAGAAGACAGATTCTATAGCACACAGAAGCAAAGCTTCAAAGAAAAATACAGTTTGGACATATATCCAACAAGAATTCCTAGAAGGATTGCAAAAGTTAAAGAAAGGCCTAAAAGTTATTTAAAAAACTAAGTGATAACACTAGAGGAAAGAATGAAAAAAGAGGCAAAAGTTAGGAAAAAAAGATATGAAAAGAGAATTCACAGCTTGGAAATTAAAAACCTTATTAAGAAAATAACTTACCTATATATAAATATATCCGTGCTCAATTACAGTCTTGGGGTGGAGGGTTGGGGTGAGGAAAGGGGAAAAAAAAAACCAAAGTAAAAAGTGTACAGCAGAATACAAAACAAGACCTACAAGGAAGCAAAGAAAAGATGGTCAGCTTTCAATATAACACACAGTATTTAATAATAGGCTTTCTTGAAATGACGTTATTGCTATATGTCTTGAATCCTCTCCTATGTTCTTCTGTACATGACATTTTAAAAAATTTTCTTATTTTATACTTAAGTCTAATATTTAAGTTTATAATGCTTCCTTTTCTTACTATGTATTCAAGTTTCACTATTTCTCTAAAATAAAAAGAGGGTGTAGCTAGGTGGTGCAGTGAATAGAAAAATAGCCTTGGAGTCAGTAGGACCTGGGTTCAAATTTGACTTTAGTCACTCGGCACTTATTAGTTGTGTGACTCTGGCCAAGTCACTTAACCTTGATTGCCTTGCCAAAAAAAAATTAAATAAGTGCTTGAAAATTAGTTTAACCTGAGCATTTCTGTGCATGCCCAGTTCACCTAACACGAAAGGAGTATTTAAAGCACATTCAGACTGCTTAACATAGGTCTCTAATCACCTACCATATGATTGGATATAGCCTCATTTAACTGACTGCCTTCCTCTTTAACTCTAGTGAGAATGAGCAAGTTGCTCCTCTTTTCAGCTTCTCCTTCCTGCAACATCCACAGGATATCATAGCTCACCCACAGCATAGGCACCATCAGTTGAATCCACAAGAAGGGAAAGTTTCCTTTCCCTTGCCCTCCTTCTTTTACCACACAAGTTCTAAGAAATGGGCTGAGGAATGGGTATTTGTTTTCGTTCAATGTCATTTGTCCTCCTAACTTTAGGTGCCAGAGGTGATCCCCACTGGTCTTATGAGTTAAAGGCCTGCCACTGACTTTAAAGCCATCCCCAGAGAAAGAACTTATGGAGTCCAAATACAGATCAATGCATATTTTTTACTTTATTTTTCTTGGATTTTCTTTTATTGGTCGGTTTTTTTTTTACAACATAACTATTATGGAGATATGAAAATGTTTTGCATGACTACATGTGTATAACCTACATTAAATTGATTGCCTTCTCAGGGAGCCATGTGCAGAGGGAGGGAATTTGGAACTTGAGATTATAAAAATAAATACTGAAAATAATTTTTAAAAAGAATTAACTCTATGCTATACTGAATTTGTGTTACTGACCAAAACTGATCTGAGAGGAAGAGATGCTGACTCTGTCCCTCCTTCCTTTCTACCTTTCCAAGGAGGAGCTGAATGTACTTGTCTATTATTTATTCATTTTTACTGCCTGAATATTACTGACTATTCACTCGTACTTTCAAGCTTTTAAAATGTGATAGACCATGTTGGCCAGTAAAATACCAAGCTACTTATTGTATTTTATTGATATTCAAATATAGATAAAGAGTAAGAGTCTTTTAGAGTCATAGAGGCAAGTTTTGTGTGAGGAAGCTAGGCTTTGGGTTAATTTTGTGGAGAAACAGAACAAAAGCTGGTGCTTTTGATGAGCTAAGCCAGTTGTATCCAAATCCAAAGGTACCTCCAGACCAGGCCTGCACAATGTACAGGCTATGGGCTATTTGTGGCCCACCAAATGATTTTGGGCAGCTGTCACATGACCCATGGCAACCAACCATTGTTAGTTGCCTGTCTCTAGAGACAGACTGATGATGGTTGGTTGCCCAGCAGATTGTATGTTGTGCGGACCTGCTCTAGACGCATATTAGCTTTCCCTCAAAGCCCAGAGCAGGAAAAGTCACATACAAAGAAACCCTGACTCCTCTTCTGGCAGTGTCATCTTGAAAGAAAATACCTAACCTCTGGAGATACGGGTGAGTGGGAACACTGCACAGTCTGCAACCTATCTGGTGGACTTTAACAGAACATGAAAGCATGGAATACATAAATATAGACAGGTAGATGGATAGATAGATAGATAGACAAGGCATTCCAAAAGTCTTAGTTTGATTTTAGGCTAAGACTTTAGGTACATATTACCTCTATTGCTTTGTTTGCCCTTACTGCTGTCAATGAGAAGCAGGAAAGACATATAGTGGGTAGAGACAAGGCATGGATAGGAACAGAAAGGTAACCCAGACAAGGTAAAGTACTAGCAGCTAAGGTCAGATAGCTCTCTGCTACTAGGAAGCGAACTGAAGGGCTCAAGGTCAGAGACACAAAAGAAAGAGAGTAGAAGGAAAATAGAGGGAAGAGAATGGAGGGAAGATTAAAGCTATTAATATTTAAAACTGCAGTAAGACTTTTGGGACACTGTATATGACTGAAATAGTTGGTGGACCAGTTGTATCTAACTCTGTTACCCCATTTGGGATTTTCTTAGCAAAGATACTAAGAGTGGCTTGTTGTTTCCTTCTACAATTCATTTTACAGATGAGGAAACTGAGGCATACAGGGTGAAGTGACTTGCCTAGGGTCACACGGCTAGTAAGTGTCTGAGGACAGATCTGAATTTGAAGATGAGTCTTCCAGACTCCAGGTCTGGCAGTCTCTCCACTGTGCCACCTAGCTCACCTGTAGCAAGAACCACAGATGGACAATACAGGTTCTTCTATTAATGTACTTGAAACATGAAAAGATACAGAGGAAGTTCTGAAGAATGTTGGATAGGTCTCCTGTAGAATACATCCTGTGTAGGACAGACAAGTCTTAATCTGCCCTGGTGGAGGGAATAATCACAATGACATAACAGATTCAGTGAAGATGGTCAAATTGAATAATTGTGGGAAAAGGAGATTACTGCATGATCCAAGGCCATTCTGCTGTTCCTCTTGGCTATGCCAGCTAGCCCCACTATAAGAAAGAAATCAAGAACAAACCAATTTTCCCTTTGATTTTTAATTTTTTCAATGAATAAAAATCTGTCTCCCCCTACCCTTGAAAGAAAAAACAAAACACTGATTACAAATATGCAGTCAATCAAAATAACCTCTCTCATTGGCCATATCTAAGATATATACATTTCAGTCTGCACCCAGAGTCAATGACCGCTTCTCAGGAAGTGGGTAGAGTTCTTCATCATTAGTTCTGTAGAACTTTGACTGATCATTGTGTTTATCAGAACTCTCAGGCCTTTCAAAGTTGTTTGTCCTGAAAACGTTATTGTTACTATATATACTGTTCTCTCGGTTCTTCTCACTTTCCTCTGCATTAGTTTAATGCATGTCTTCCCAGGTTTCTCTGAAACTGTCTCCTTCATCATTTCCTACTGCACAAAAACATGCTGTTGTGCTTGGGGATATAGCAAGCTCCCTGTTAAACCTGGGCAGGCCTAGGACCAGTCCTGGATTACATTCATATGCCATAATTTATATAGCCATTGTCTAATCTGTAGGTACTACCTTAATTTTAAGTTCCTAGCTATCACAAAAAAGAGCTTCTACAAAATATTTTAATAACAGTTCCTTTCCCTCATTTTGTGCTGTCTCTGGGACTGTAGACTTACTAGGGGCAGGAAGAGTCTGCTGGATAGAAAATACTGTAAGAAGAGTATATAGCACAGAGGGAAACAATTAAATAGCAGATCTGGGTCCTCTCCTTAAATGGAGGATCTGGGAGGAGTTCTCTATTGTCCAGATGTTTATCTTTCTGATCAGAGTTGACAGAACGTCCCTACGGGCAGAGGATACTGAGGAGATATGAGTTTCAGAATTGCTCTTTGTGGAGGATGAGCTTCTGGAGACTATGATGGGAAATGATGAGATGAATACGCTGGGTACCTTCCTTAAATAGAGCTCTCCACTGTTCACCATTTACTCCCTCCAATTAGAGAAACATAGGAGCCCCAGGGATACAATACACATCAGCATTATTGGGAAAGTTTGAATAAAAACTAGGATACAGGAAAACAAACAAAACAAAACAAAGTAAATAAGAATTTACTTAGAAGAAAAGGGAGGTTAAAAGGAATTATCAAAAATTCACCAAATATTTGTTTTTTATTTTGAGGTATTATAGTTAACACATGTAAGGGTGGTTGGGTGCAAAGGCCAAAGTGCAAACCAACAATGCTTTCCTCATCATGTACATGTGAAGATCATTTTATGATTTCAGGTATACTACAGCCTGAGGCTGGTCCTCACTTCCTGGGTTCTGTGACAACAGTCACTTCTATTGCCACACACCAAGTTTATCTTTCTGCTTTCATTTCTCAGAATACAAATTTTTGTTTTAAGAAAGTAGTCCCTTGCACTCATTCATTTAAGTCCCAAAATTAAAATGAGAGAAATATTAAGCATAAAGGTATACATATTAATAGAATTAAATTCTCAGTGTTAAGTTTCTTAGATTTGTACCCAGTTTTACCTTCTGAGGAGTTTCTGCTTAATCGGGGGAGTTTACACAGCAAATATGAGTTTTGCTAGAGTAAGCATTTCAATAGGAGAATATTTTTCTAATTTTTCTCTCCTTCCTTCCCCTTTTCCCGTTACCTAAGACAGGAAAAAGAGTCAGCATCCTAAGTGGGTCCTGACGCAGTAGTTATTCTGGGATTTTTGGATGTCAGGCGGGCTCCTCTCTGAGCCCTCCTGGCAGTGATTAAAAGAGGTTAAACCATTAAGCTGGACATCTATAGTAGGAGTGAGACTTCATGGGCCACGGATGGTGGAAGGGGACCCCGGGCTGGCCAGTCCCGTTTCGCCCCTTTCCTCGTCCTCTCCAGCGCCCCCTCCCACTCTTGGTATCGTTGGCTATTTCCTTGGTCCCATAACTTGAATAATTCAAGGATGTTTATCTGGAGTCCCAGAGTCTTCATGACAGATATGCCAGAGAAGCCGCTGTGTACTGCGCAGGCTCCGGGGACACCCCACCAACAGGTGAGTCACACCTGGTAAGGTACTCTAATACAGAGGTCTGTACGTGTGTATAAACATGTACCTGCCTACTAAGTCATCCCAACGACGGACGTGGGGAAGCCTGGTGAGACTGAACAGACAGGTGAGCGTTCAGGTGCCCCCAACACTCTCTCGCGTCACGGCCTGGGGCCTGCTCGGTCCCCGCGATCCCCGCCCCCCTGCACCGTCCTCGGCCCGGCCGGGGTCTGCGGCCTCCGCACCCACAGCCCGGGCGCTCCCCACTGTTTTCTCTCCCTTTCCCAGACCCTCGGAGGCGGTGAGGGAGGGCCCGGCTCACGGCACACGGCCGGGACTTGACGCTTTTCCACCTTGAATCCTGTTTATTTTGCCCCTGCCTTTAAAAAGTCTTCCAGTCTAGGGGGATCACCCCGCAGCCCCCTGGGCCCCGAGAGGGGTGTAGGTGTGGGCGGGGCGCGTGCGTGGGGGCGGGGCGAGCGCGTGAGGGCGGGGCGCGGGCGTGAGGGCGGGGCCAGTGCGGAGGTGTGGGTCCGCGCCTCGTGCGCCCGTTTCCGCCTCCCGCGAGACCTCGAGGCCCGGGGGGCGGAGCCTCGCTTGGGACCGCGGACGAGCCGGGGCTGCCTCCCTGTAGCGGCGGTGGTCGCTTGTGAGTGGCGGATGGAAGGGCCGGGCCGGCCGAGGGGAGGGGGTGGGGGTGGGGGATGCTTGGCGTAGGGGCGCGTACGTGCTTACGCGAAGCAGGTCGCGGAACGGAAATGGGGGAGGGGCGGGGGCCGGCGAGCCCCGGGAGCCGGGCTGGCCTAGCGGCTCGTGCGCTCCAAGTTCCGGAAGTGCGCCCTCACACGTGGTGGGGGAAGGGCCTACCCAGCCCGTCCTCCGCTCCGCCGTCCTCCCCACCCTCCCTTCCTCTCGCGTTGGCCTCGTGGCCTGCTTTTCCCTCCTCAGGCCCGGCCGGGCCCTAAATTTCGGGGGCGGGCCCGTGAACTTTATTTTCACTCACCGGTGGCCAAATCTGAGCCTTTACTCAAAGGGTTAAAAAACATGATTCAGGGAATGAGCCAGGCGAGCCGAGCGCCCAGAAGGTTCAGGGGACCCCCGCTGCCGCGCCGTCGTCCCTGGTTCTCGGGGTCGGCCTCGGCGGCTGAGGAGAGGAGGAAACGGTGTATCTTGATAAAGAAGCGGTGGTTTTATTTCTTTTCCACAGGAAGAATAGATAGAAACACTGAGCCCGCCTTGGGATGGAAAGGCGTGGGCTCCCTCAGGGAAGCGTCTTTGCGTTGAGGTGTGGACAGGGCGGACACGAGGGGTGCGCCGGAGCCCGCGTGGGGTTGAGCAGATGGCGGTCCGAGCGGGGGGAGCCCACGGTGACCTTCCTCTGTCCAGATGGGCAGCCCAGCCCCCAGCCTGCCGCTCCCCAGGCCGTTTGGAAGGCGCTCCCTTTCTAGCCCTGCTTTCCCCCGGCCCCGGGACTTTACCGGACCCTGCGGGCCCAGCCTGCGCAGCCCCGCGGGCGAGGGGAGGTCGCTGCGCCGCCGGAGCCCAGGGCCGCCCCGGCCCACCCCGGCCCTGCTCAGCCAGCGCCGGGCCCGTGTAGCCCTGGCTTGGATCCCGGGCAGTGAGTCTGAGAAAGTCCGGGTTCTCCTGCGCTAGAGCTGAGGCAGACCGAGGGGCAGAAGCCTTCAGTAGATGGAGGAGGCGTTGCCGTACGTGTGTGTGTGTGTGTGTGTGTGTGTGTGTGTGTGTGTGTATACGTGTATCTATATCTACGTATATATGGGTGTATATTTATGTGTGTATATATGTCTGAGTATATATGTATATGTATG
>CM053771.1:420289197-420346697 GCA_028658325.1 Potorous gilbertii
TAGTTGCAAAAATTCTTTCCCAGTTTTCTGCTTCCCTCCTAATCTTGGTTGCATTGGGTCTGTTTGTGCAAAAACTTTTCAATTTAATGTAATCAAAATTAACCATTTTGCACTTCATAATGTTTTCTATCTCTTGTTTAGTCAAAAATTCTTCCTTTCTCCATAAATATGATAAACACACTCTTCCTTAGTCCATTCATTTGTTTATAGTATCAGGGTTTATACCTAGATCATATACCCGTTTGGACTTTATTCTTGTATATGGTGTCAGGCATTGGTCTATGCATAGTTTCTGCCATATTGTTATCCAGTTTTCCCAGCAATTTTTGTTAAACAGTGAGTTCTTATCCCAGAAGCCTCAGTCCATGGGTTTATCAAACAGGAAATTGCTATATTCACTGACTACTGTGTCTTGGGCACTTAATCTATTCCACTGGTCTACCCCTCTGTTTTTTACTCAGTACCAAGTGGTTTTGATAATTGCTGCTTTATAATACAGTTTCAGATGTGGTAGAGCTAGGCTACCTTCCCTAGAGTTACTTCTTTTCATTAGTTCCCTTGATATTCTGGACCTTTTGTTCTTCCAAATGAATTTTGATATTATTTTTTCTAGCTCTACAAAATAATTATCTGATATTTTGGTATGGCATTGAATAAGTAAATAAATTTAGGTAGAATTGTCATTTTTATTATATTGACTCTGCCCACCCACGAGCAACTGATGTTTTTCCATTTACTTAAATCTGACTTTATTTGTGTGAAAAGAGTTTTGTAATTGTGTTCATTTAGTCCCTGAGTTTGTTTTGGCAGATAGACTCCCAAATATTTTATAGTGTCTACCCTAGCTTTACGTGGAATTTCTCTTTCTCTCTCTTGCTGTTGGATTTTGTTACTAATATACAGAAATGCAGAAGATTTCTCTGGGTTTATTTTATAACTTGCAATTTTGCCAAAGTTGTTTATTATTTCAAGTAATTTTTTACTTGATTCTCTGGGATTCTCTTAAGTATATCATCATATCATCTGCAAAGAGTGATAACAGTTTCTTCTTTGCCTGTTCTAATTCCTTCATTTTCTTTTTCTTCTCTTATTGCTACAGCTGACATTTCTAGTGCCATGTTCAATAATAGTGGTGATGATGTATATCCTTGTTTCACCTCTGATCTTATTGGAAATGCATCTACCTTATCCCCATTACATATAATGCTTGCTGAAGGTTTTCGGTAGATACTGCTTATTATTTTATGTGAAGTTCCATTTATTCCTATGTTCTCCAGTGTTTTCAGTAGGAATGAGTGTTGTATTTCTGCATCTATTGAGATAATCATGTGAGAACCTTAATTTTTTCGGAGTACTGAGAGAGTTTAAAAAATAGAGATCCTAAAGATAGATTGGTACTGTTATGAGGGTTTTAAGAGGGGAAAGGAAAGGTAAGGTAAAAGGAATACACTGGTTCAGAAAGAAGATGCAAAAAGAGTATGTAAACATAAATGAAAGGTTAGGGGGGCATCAGGTGACCATCACTTCTGTCTGTTCCAGACATAGGAGGGTTAAACATGAATGCGGCATAAAACTGTAGTTAAATTCAGCAGAATAACAGGTAAAGTTTGATGGAGGGGACAGGTAAAAGAGGGAGTATAATAACAGTCAGGGAATAGTCATGGAAAACAAACTTACTGACCCTGAATGGGGGATTAAAAAAAAACTAAAGAATTATAATTTGAGTGTGCTCATTAGTCAGGCAGTGGCAGAAGAAATAGTATAAATAAAATGGAATATTGTGGCTTAAGAAATGACAAAAGAGATAATTTAAGAGAACCTTGGATAGTATGAAGTGTGTGAAACTATAAAAACAATATACAAGTACAACACTGTAAAGAAAAGCAAAATTGAAAAACTTAAGAATTCTGATCAAAACAGCAACCAGTTGCATCACCAGAGAACCAGTGATGAAACCTGTTGCCCCATGAATTAGATGGTAAATCCATGGTACATAACAAGATAGACATTTTTGGACATTGTGTGGATTTGTTCAGCTTGACTACACTTAGTGTTACAAGGACTTTTTGCTCTTCGTTTTTCTTTTGGGGAGGGAGTGGTAGATGGGAGAGAAAGGGAGTAGCTTAGCAGTTGTGACATCTCCCCAAAAGAGGGCCATTAAAACTTTTTTAAAATATACAAAATGAAAGGAAGTGCAGATAAGTAGGACAGTTTTGAAAGTAACATCCTAATTATATACTTTTTTAAAAAGCATTCACGTTGAAATAGAGATTTACGATTTCATATGTAATCTTTTTTGTGTTTTCCTGTGTATATGGAAATGTTCATGGTAATTTTTTTTTTGCTTTTATGTTCAGAATTTAAAAATTTTTAAATTATGACAGTTGAGGACAAGTTGACCTAGATAACTTTCATTATCAGGCTGGTTTTAAGTTACTTTGATGAAACCATTTTTTTTTAAACAAATGAACCTTTAAAAAAAATATATTTTTCCCAATTATATATAAAGACAATTTAAACATTCTTTTTTTAAATTTTGAGTTCCAAACTCTATCTCTCCCTTCTCTCCCTGACAGGGCAAGCAATCTGATGTAGGTTATAAATTGGCAGTCATGTAAAACATATTTCCACATTAGTCATTTTTTGTAAGAAAACTTGAAAAAAAGTGAAAAATAATAGGCTTTGTTCTGTATTCTGATGCTATCAGTTCTTTCTCTGGAGGCAGATAGCATTATTTTTCATCATGATTCTCTTGGAATTGTCTTGGATCATTAGATTGCTGAGAATAGCTAAGTCATTTCACAGTTATTTGTTGTACGATATTGCTGTTACTGTGTACAGTGTTCTCCTGGCTCTGCTTACTTCTCTGCATCAATAAGTCTTGTAAGGCATGTGCATCTTTCCAGGTTTTTCTGAAATCATCCTGTTTGTCATTTCTTATAGCACAATAATATTCCGTTACAGTCGTATATCACAAGTTGTTCAGCCTTTCCCCAATTGATGGACATCCCCTCAATTTCTAATTCTTAGACACCTCCATATATAGGTCCTCTTCCCTTTTTTTCCTTTGATTTTTTTGGAGACCAGACCCAATAGTGGTATTTCTGGATCAAAGGGTATGCAGAGATTTGTAGTCCTTTGGGTATAACTCCAAATTTCTCTTCAGAATGGTTGGAGCAGTTCACAACTCTACCAACAGTAGTGTCTCAGTTTTCCCACATCCCCTCCAACATATATTATTTTCACAAAGGAACCTTATGATCAAGTTATGTGCATAAGATTAAGGTAGAAATTGTGTATTAGTAAGGAACTTCATAAATTTAGAATAAAAAGGGACTCAATTATTCTAGTTTAACTGTTTGTAGATGAGTAACTTAGAGTCTGTGGAGAAGTGACTTGCCCCATGATCATACTGGTCACAAGTAGCATAGCCAGGATTTGAAACTAAGGACCCTGACTCCAAATCTTTTATGATAACTTAGAATTTAATTTCTCTTTAAGTGCTGTAATACTGTTTTAAGATCAACTTCTGTAATAAATTTAAATTTTTAATTTAAAAAGTCTGATGAATGGGAAAATGTTAATCATTCTTACAGTTAATTAAGCACATCTATGCTTAAATCTGGCAGACCAAACCATACTGCTGAGTCACTTACTGCCATCTGGTGGCAGTGTACCCTCCAATGTATGTTCAGCTTTTCAGAGAACTCCTACTATAAAGAATTTAGAATTCTTACAATAATAAAGCCTTTAATATTTTCTTTGAAAAGGGAGAACATTACTCCTGAAAAGAATGTGTTTGCTTGCCTTATTATAAAGTCCTAAACTACTTTTCATAAATAAATGTCTCTGATCCCTCAAAATGCTGTCAAAATTCTTTGCCCTGCTTCCTGGAGTTGGATAGTAATTCCAATCAGCCCTTTCTCTGGATTACTCAGTTTTCTCATCTATAAAATAACAATTAGACTAGATAATTTTTAAGACCTTCCAGATCCAAAATCCTATGCTCCTAAAAATTGCTTTCCTTCTTCCTTCCCTTTTTATTGGAAGCCCTCCCTCTTCATACTGTTGTTTTCCTTCCTCAGTGTCCATTCATAATAGTTGGAGTGACTGTGTGCTTCAGCAAATATCAAAACATTTAAGATAGATTGTTCTTTTCTTGAGAAAGACTAGACAGATGTCATCTCATAGTAACCTATTCAACAGTTTGCTTGTGGAGTGCTCTAATTTAAAGTAACAGTGGTAGTGTCTGACCAGACTGAGTTCCTCTAGGGCAGTTAACTGTAAAATAGAGGTAGCTCTTACCTGGGGGTTATTCTATAAGGTATCTGAAAGAAAAGGCAGGGCCTTCAAGAAAAAAATGCAAATACATATATTACATATGTTATATATACATATAATATGCTTAACAGTTATTAGCAAATGATTTGCTGACTTTTCAAGATACAGAAGTAGAAATTGACTAAGCAAGATTGAGAGGAAAGGGGGCCACTTAAGAGATTTTTTTAAGCATCTGATATTATTTTCTATGTCTTGCTTCATGGAGTAGTGGGAATTTATATTCTTGATTATGGTTAGAGTGAAAGATTTGACAGTGAGGAGAGAAAAGAAAGTATCAGAGGTGACTGTTTTTTGTAAGACATATTTTGTAAGGGTTAAAACCTAAACTTCTGATCATGTTAGTAATTAACAAGACTTTTAGTCTTCCATTCCCAGTAAAAGAGGATGTTAGGTTAAGAGATTTACTCATATAAAATACCACTTATATTGATAGGATCAAGCCAAGGGAATTTAATCCCAAATTGGAGCACATAATTTCTCTAAATAAGAAAAGGAGGTGATTTGACGTGTAAATTAAGGGCAGGGAAGCAAGAGAGGATGTGAGGGTGGTGTAGTGTGCTTGCCATTAGCTAATTAGCCAAGAGATATATTTTTCAATAAATCAACAATCAACAGGTGTTTATTAAGTATCAACTTTTTGCCTAGTGTGGTACGAGGCTTTGCATTTACAAAGGCTTTTGGGAAACCAAAACTTTTGGGAAACAGTTTCCACCAGAAAGGAGGCATGGTGTGTGCCTGAAGGGGACAGGAAGGAGTAGGGAGATGTGAAGAGGGGAGGGAATGTTAGAATTTATGTTGTAGTCTTTTAAACTAGTGGTGACAGACTCAGGTGGAAACAGATCCCTGCAGGCTCCATATTTACTTAGCAACCACTAATTAATATTGTTTTTATTCTATTTTCATTTGTTAAAATCCTCCAGTTACATTTTAGTCAGTTTCAGTAGTTTTACCCTCCTGGGCTCAAGTTTGACATCTCTATTTTAAATTATATCACTGTGACAGAATACATACTCACTGATATATCTAAAGAGAATTTTCTTTTAACTAAAAAAAAAAAATCATTAGAACTACCCCACACCTAGATGAAGTATGTTGTTTAAAGGAACCTCTCTACACTTTGGTGTTCTCTTGCCTTTTAGTAATTCTATATTCAGCATTAACAATGGTGGCAGGTGTCAAAGGCAGCCTCAGTGGTTGCCATGTGAAAAAGATTAAGAATACTTCTAAAATGAACACTGGTATCTTTGTTACAATATATGAGTTGAAGATTTAAGATACTAGAGCTATTAAGTGAATAATGAAAGTTACTTAAGATGGTTTTCTATTGTATCCATGAAGTAAGGTGAAAAGTGGTATGCTTTCAACTTTTAATGAATTGCTTTTTTTTTTTTTTGGAGGCCAGCACTTTTCACTATTTCATTTTGTAATTATTTTTGTTCTTCTTGAGTCCTTTTCTCATTTGAATTTAAACCTGTATAAATATTGCTTTTAAGGAATGAAGTCGATACACAAAGAGATTCTTTTGGCATTTAAAATTTTAATTATGTCTTTATTTACTTTATTTAGACAAAATTTTATTTTAAATGTTGGGAATTCAAGTAAAACACAATTGACATATAATTACAAGTCCTGGGATGTATCACTTTTGAGGTATGATTTATATAAAATGATTATTTTAAGTTGTTATTTTAGTCCTTTCATTGTATCACTAAGAGCTAAATTTAAAAAACTGTCAATGGTAATTACATGGTAATATGGTTAACATCATATTTATGGATTATTTCACTTTAGCTTCTATAGCTCTACTTCTTTCCTGAAGTCCTAACTGCCTTCACATTGTGGCAAACACAGTATGGGGTGTTTATAAAAATGTACTGTGTTATGCTGGTGACACCAGGTGTTGAAAGTAAAAAATGTAGTTTATGCCACGTTTGAAAGCATTCATTCTTGTTGTTTGATAGTTAATGCTAAAGGAGAATTTCAGTCATAAGATGATGAAAACTTGATGATCTTCTAAAATTAATGTTATTTGGAGTCATTCATAATCACATTGAAGGATGGAGAAAAGTAGAGGGTTAATCCTTGGCAAGTATTTCCTATTTCAATAGATATTTTAAAATTTTTTTAGTGGGGTTAAATTGTAGGTTTTGCTTTCTTTGAATATTATAGGCCACGAGATACAGGAAAAGGGATGTAGAAATCTGTCATGCTCTACAGAAAAATAAAAGGATCTTTGGATAGATTTCTTGAGTGAACTATGATGAGAAAAAAATTTAGTTTTTCTTTTTACTAACCTCTATCCGAAATTTATCATTTCCCTCAGTTATTTAAAGGCTTTCTGAAAAGAGGTCCATAGTCTTCATCAGACTGACAAGAGGGTCTATAAGATAAAAAGGGTTAAGAATACCTTTTCTAGACACTCATAAAATGTACGTTTTAAAAAGGAATACATCCAGTAAACCTAGCACTGCTGGAAAATCTGTTATTCTGGTTATTGAATTTTCTGCATATTTGAAGGTTATGCTAAAAAATTTTTTGTTAGAAATCTTTCCTAAAGTGATCTACTAAATGTAATTGGATTTTGGATTAAGGATCTTCTTTTTCTAAGGATCCTTTTTGTACATTATTTGGGAACAATTAAGGGATCAGGGTAAGTGTGTGCTGACACCAGTATATCTCTTGGAGGATAATTTATTTATTTTTTGCTGTATCCCTATTTAAAGCTTCTTTTCTTGGTATTTGCCCTTTTCTGATAAAGTGAAATGTAATTTTAAAATGTTTCAACAAGTTTACTGATTCTCTGTTGTAAGCAATAAGGCAAAACATGTGTCCTGTAACTCTCGAGTGGCCTGACCTCGATTAAAATGTAATTGGGAAATAGTTAAATAAAAATACAATAAAACACAGATAACATTATATTTAAAAACTGTCAGTATATGTCCCTTGGGATCCTTATGTACAGTTTTATGGCCCTGTTTCTATTTGAATTCGACCCTACTGCAGTAAAAGATACAGAAATAAATGGGATATTTCTGCCCTGAAAAATCTTACTGTTATATTAAAGAAGATAAGACTCATCTGGTGTAGTAGAAAGGGTGCTGGATTTGGAGTTGGAATGATTTTGACGAGATTAAGCAACAATTACTGTAAATATGATAGGGTTTGGTGCTCCAGGAATACATACAAAACTTAGACAGGGTTCCAGGAAAAACAAATTGAAATAGTTTTAAATGGAAATTTGATTTATGAAGAAAAGTAAAAAGAAACGTACTGATCCAAGAGAGCCGAGTGGCAAACATTTAAAATAATGAAAGTACTGAACACCTGGAACAGGTACTTGGGTAAAATAATTAAAAAGCAGTTCTTGAATTTTATGGTATGTCCTTCATAGCCCCCAACTTGGCTCTTTTATTCATCATCAGGTGCCTGTTATGGGCAACTACTACTATTGGGTGAAATGCTTGGAGGTAGAAGGTTTAGATAAGACTGGATCACCATCCTCCTAGAGCTTACCATCCAACGGTAGAGTAAGACAAATAACTGTAATATATCATATTACATGATAAATGCATTAGAAAAGTATAAAACAGTTCTATGTGAGGGCTGAATGATGAAATTTGCTACCAACCAGGGGATCAAAGAAAATGTCATTTCTTTTCTCGTCTGTAGATCTTATAAGCCAGTACCAAAAAAAAAATTTAAAACAGGAAAGAATGCCATTTTGCAAATCCATAAAAATATCCAAGTATTAATTTTTTTATGTGAGTGAGGAATGGGTAGTAATTTAACAGGTAAAAAGGATTTGGAAGACATTCTTGGCATATAGAACAACATGAACAGCTCAGGTTTTGGGGGGAGGTTAGGAATTGTATGTTGTATGCTTATTATGGCTGGAACAAGCTATAATTGGAAAGAGCAGAGCAGGGCCTTGAATAGTAGACAGAAGAGTTTGAATTTTACTTTGGGGGCAGTAGGGAACCACAATGAAAAGATCAGATGTAAGCATGAGAAAGTTAATTAATTCTGGCATTGTTTTGAAGGATGGTTTAGGGGGAGAGAGAGAGGGAAGGAGTGAGGAGGGGAGAGGGAGTGAGAGTGGGACTGGGAGAAGGAGAGAGCATGGATAGGACTATTAATAGGTAATTTTAGTAATTTAGGAGGCTTGCATTAGTATGGTAGCAAGGAGAGCAGAGAGCAAAGGACAGTAGGGAGATATGCTGCACCTGTAGAATTGATAGGACTTGGGAACTAATTGTGTTTAAGAGATATGAGAGAACTACAGACAGGTGTCAAAAATGACACCAAATTTTTCTTTTTCCTTTCAATTGCCCTTAAGTGTCAGGCTGCTTAGGATACTTTCTCCACAAATAGGATTGTTGAATTTAGAGTTAGATTAGACCTTAGTGGTCATCTGGACCAAATCCAATTATTTTTCAGATGAGGAAACTGATGCCCAGAGAGTATTAAGTAATTTGCCCAGGGTTATACAGATATTAAAATAACAGAGCTAGACTTTGAAGCCAAGCCCTCTGACTCCAAATCCCATCTTAGTTTCTTATTTTATTCTAGCTCCCTGGAAGGGCATGTAGAGTCTGGTTTGTAGTTAGTTAATAAACAATGCCTACTATGTGCCAGGTACTGTGTCAAACTCTGGGAATACAAAGAAAAGCAGAAGATAGTTTGTGTCCTCGAAGGAGCTTGCAATCTAATGGGGGTGATGACACATAAAAAGACATTGTAAAGGGGATGGAAGAAGAGGATACCCTGCAAGGGGTAGAGGGTGGTGATACTGTCCCATACCTAGGTGGGAAATTGGGAAATGGTTGCCCTGAACTTCCTCCTAAAGTGAAGGATATGGGAAGAGGTCTCTAATGTCCACTCCATACCCTCTCCAGTCAGTGGGACAGGGGGTCCCCAGGATACTAAGGAGGTATGAGATTCAGAGTTGGTATTGTCTTGGAGGAAGTTGAGTTTCGGGAGACAGTGATGAAGGAGCAGGACGGGGAGTTTCGAAGGGGGTAAGGGAAGGTTAGGCTTCATTTTCCTTTTCCTATATTAACATTCCTTTCTCCAGCCTTAGGGCTAGTCTCCTCTGGCTCTTTGCCAGATATTTCCTTCTGCTTTCCTCAATATTCTAGTCAAGCTGCACAAGATGAAATTATTCATTCATCAAGCATTCACTGAATGTCCATCATGTGAAGGATGTTTTGAGGTATGCAAAGATGAATAAAAGGTGCTTTCAAGGAGCTTATACTCTGTATGAGGAAATGAGACATATACTCAGATCATCACAGTGCATGATAGGATATAATAGGTACCAAACAGTTATCACTAAAACTACATAACTAAAAGTTATTACTGAAAAGTCTGACCATGCCATACTTGTGCTCAAAAAGCTCCAGTAATCTCTCCATGACTTCTAGGATCAAATAAAAACTTCCCTTCTTCACAACATGGCTTAAATCTACTTTTCTAGGCTTATTTCCCTTTACCTCCCCTTCTCACACTCTGTGGTTCATCCCAGCTGTTCTTCTTGCTGGTTACTGATGATATTTGTTCAGCCATTTCTTCACCTAGGCTGTCCCCATATCATAATGTGATCTGTCTTCACCTTTACTTAGAATCGTCCAAGTTCATTTCAAATGCTGTGTCTTGTGTCTGACCTTTTCAGGTCTTCCTGTCACTTAGTGCATCTTCATCACAGTTATCTTGTACATAGCTTGTATATGCTTCATATGTCCCTGTTGTCTCCAAGATAAATGTGAGCTTGTTCAGGATAGGAACTGACTTGGATTTTTGTCTTTCCTTGGCACATCATTAGTTATGGCCCTTAATAAATGTTTGATTGATTGATTGATTCCCTTCCCTTTCTAATGGTCCCTTAACTCCAGAGTTCCTACTTTTGCTTCAGCTTCTGTGGCATAAAATCTGGAACAATGAAGTGTTTGCATTTCTCTCAGAAGGTAGATCTGTGGATAACTCTTTTTCAGACCTTGCCTTGGTGTGTTACCCTCTCAAGAGCTCATCATCCCTTCCTAGCAACTTTCCCTGTTGGATTTGAGTGCAAAGATAAGAAGGGGGAACAGTAGGAATTAGAGGAAGTCTTTTAACTCCCTTGTTTATTTATGATTTGTATTGGTGGTAACAACCCTTAGAAAGCTTCAAAGTTAGTCTTCTTGCTACAGAGAATTTTTTTTTTTTTGTTACATTGGGCCAAGGAGAGAAACAGTGGTTTAGAGCCACAGATGTTAGGAGTAGATAGAGAAAGAAATAGGTAAGCAAGGCTAGAAAAAGAACAGAAAGGAGTTTACTGGATATACTTTTTTGCCTCCTCTACAACTATTCCTCCCAGTGAGTCCTTTTTCTTCAATCCTCAGGTGCTTCACTGCTATAAAACATGGCAAAGCTATTTGTTCTGGGATATCAATGAACTGGAATTGGGGATGGGGTGTGGTAGAGAGAATCATTCTCCTTGTTCATGAGGAGACTCATTAGGGCTAGGGAAGGGAGAGAATGGTAGCCCTACTCCAGTTATAAGGGTGGAAGTGTGTTCCTGACATCCCAAGGTAGAACTTTAAACGCATTTTCCTAGGAACCTTTTAAATGTGATGACATATTACAAGGAACTCTGTTGTGAGTGTAGGAGTTCCCACCAAGAGTCAGGTCTCATAACCCTTCTGTGACTTAACATCTAAGTCCTAGGCAGTTGCCTGAGTTGCTTAAAGGTTAATTAAGTGACTTGTCTAGGTTCACATACCAAGTAGGTGTCAGAGGCAGGATCTGAAGCCAGGTCTTCCAGATTTTGAAGAGGCATGTCACACTGGCTCTTCTACCCTAGTACTTTTAGTAGCATGTTAAAACAATTTTTTAGGCAAATTATAGATTAAATAGGCTTTTTGTGTGCTGGGTTATGAACTCATCCTCCATTTTAAAACATTGTTTCTAAGGGAAAACCCATTCAGGGATGAACGGTAGGTTGTAGAGAGTGTGTAATGTATAAAGTTAGAAAAAGAAAAAAATCTAAGCATCTGTAGAAGAGAGAGCATTCCTTTCTCTTAGGACTCCCATGTAACTAGTAAAAAATGACTTTAAAATTGAGAGCTAAACCTATTGTATAGTTAAAACAACAAAATGATATGAGTCTTATGATTTATTTTATGATAAATCTAAGATTTTACCTGTTATTCAAGGTCTCTGTTCTATCTGGCACGTAGTAGACAGATACTTGTTGGTTAGTAAATTTGTTCTGCTAAATCTTTAGAATTTATTTTAAAGATTACTATAAAAAAGGTACGTTTCTTTCTGTGCTTTGTAAGACTTAAAGGAAACTTTGCCCTAAAATAATGAAATTCTCAATCGACCACAAAGGGGAACTCTGGGTAGATGAGAGACTGTCACCCTAATAGTGGGGCTTATTAGAATTGAATGTATAGTTACCAAGAAAATCTCTTCATTAATCAGTGAAAACTGGAATAGACAAAGCAGTAATCTAGTTGAAATAAACCTATGGGCTTTTTACATTCAAAATGGAAGAAATCTCATTAGATGGCATCAGTAGATTAGTAGTTGTTAGGCTTTTCTCTAAGCCTGGAACTCTCCCTTGGTATTACCAACTAGTTTTTTTTAGTGATTTTAAATATCTGAAATTTAAAACCAATTTTAAATACCTAAGGTTTTGTCCTTAGCAATGTGCCCCATAGGGCTTTCTGTTATCTTATTAGTGGTGGGGGTTAAATTCACTATAATAAATAGTAACATACTTCACCTAATGACTTCACTACTGTACAGCTGCCGGTTCAAGATTAAAATGACCCCTAATTTTGCCTTTTGTAATTGGATGGTGAAGGTTTTGGTCTAAAAATGGGTTGTTTCCCTAAACATTATAGGTAATTGATTTCTTTAAAAGACTACATAGAGGTAGGCAAAGAAGCGGCAGCATCTGACAGGTGTCTGCTCAGTTTAGGGTTGTCACAGATGTTTTCACTACAGGGTCAAAGAAATAACGTAGCTCTAGGTTTAGCAGCAACATGTTATAATAGCTTGCTGTGGAATAATGATGCTGTCTGCTATCCCAGAATCACAGGATTTGTTGCTTTGAAATTCATGTAGGAAAGGTCTTGGAAACACTAACAACCCGGCTGTTCTTTGTCACCCACCCTCCCTCTGGTAATCTTTTACACACCTCTGCCCTGCCCTGTGCTGGTGGACAGCAAGAGAGATCTGCATATTTTGATTATCACCGCAGAACACTGCCTCATTTGCGGTGATTTGCTGTAGGAACTCTCAGCTCTCCCTCCCGTAAATATTTTTATGTACCCTAAAACTTATCCGGTACCTCATTTAGGATAAATTTTTTCAGACTGTCCTAAACGTATATTTAGAATCTTTGTACTTCACTTTGCCAATCCTTCATCTATTGAAGGACCTTCTCAATCAGTTTTTATCAATTAAGCAGCATTTGGGGGAAATGAAAGGTAGAGTGAACTCCTACCCAGGTAAGGCTCAAGAGTGGATTTTGAAGTTGTAGTCAAGTATTTTTTGGTGCCATTTATTAAATTGTTTAAAGGCTGAAGTCAGTTCTGTGTTAATTATTTATGTCCTGAGACTTGGCATCACAGCATACTAGGTGTGATTTATATTTCCCCTTTTTTCATAATCTTCTCTATCTCATGCTCTGTCTCTGAGGAAAACATAAGATTTGGGTTTTCCATTTTCTGTATGTTTAAAAAAATTGAATTGCTTATATAATTAAACCATTTCATTTTATTAGCTCACTGTTTGAATAGGTAGTTTTATTTCTGAGGTAATTTGAATGGGCTCCTGTGATTAAAAATTCTAGTTGAAATGTTGAGCTTTATACCTCTTTGCCATTTAAATTAGGTTAGCAAAACAAACTTTGTTTTTTTACTCACCACCATCAGTATTTCTAGTGCTTTACCTAGAGAAAGATTTAGGGCTATATCATCTGACAGGTAATAAAACAATTAAATTGTGAGGAATTTGCCTATTAGCAATAGATGGTAAAAGCTCTATTAGAGGCTGCATTTCTATAGAGTGGTTATTGCAGGCAGGTCCCAAAGTATTACTTTTGGCTGGGATTCACACATCTTTCCAAGAACCTTTAAATTTTTAGGATATTGGCACTCTGGAGATGAGGGGCTTGAAGTGTAATGGCAGTGCTCTATAAGATACTAGAAATATGTAGAGAGGAAGAAATTTCACCTATGCTTCTGTTCTTTAAGTCAAGCTAGACCAAGGATTGGCTTACCTTGTAAGTGGTAGTTGGATGCTAAAATAATATCACATCTCTTAGGGTGTAAAATTTAGGGTATCATTGTGAAGGGTTTTTGTTGTTTTTAAAGTTATGGTCCTCTATCAAGACTCAACTTTTAGCCTTTCTCATCAGCTCAGACTACCAGTATAATGTACTCGATAAGAGGAATAAAACTATTTTTGGTGTGAGCATCATCTTGTCTAGAAATTTTGATATCCAGGACAAGTTCAGTATATGTGTGGAAGGGAAAGAACAGAAATATAAACCTGAGGAGAAACCTCATACCTTGGGCCTGGGGAAGCCACCATGGATAGGACACAATTGGGCAAGGTTCCCAGAGGAAGGAAAATCCTCAAAATCCCATCGTGGCCTTTTTGCTCCAATATTGCTGGTTATGCTAAGGATCCTCCATGAAAGGTATGGTATGAGTCCCTAGGGCAGGTAGGATACCAAGGATATGGGTCATAGGATCACAGAATAGCTTTAGAGCTGGAAGAGTCCCAAGAGCCCTTTTCTACATCTCTTGTTTCATATAGATGAAGTCTCTAAGATGTCAAGTGAATCGCCAAAGGCCACATAGGCAAATACACATCATTGGTGGACTTCGTCCTCAGATTCTGTTACTCCAAAGCCATTTGGTACTGTCATAGTGGGAGATGGGGCAGCCTGTCCTCCCTGGTCCTCCAACTGACCACTGTCTGGCCTGTGCCTAAAGCCTTCTCAGTTTGGTAGCACTTGCCAGAACATGACATCAGCTGACCTACCTAAGCTTCAAGAATCCAGTGTTAATGCAGTGCCAGTAAGCAGCTCTGGAATATCAGTATAGTTGAGATTTATACATCTAAAAACCAATAATTTTGAGAAAACAACTTAGAAATGGCATAGGTGAATCACTTATGAGGGAAAAATGTAGTAAATGGTATAATCAAGACATTTAGACTATTAAACTAAGAAAATGATGTTTGGACATAGTTTTTTTTATTTTTAACATTAAAGATTCATAGTTACTTAGACCAACTATGGGCCCTGTTAAGTTTTTAAAATATGAACAAAGTCTTTGGTCTAATTTTTTAATGCCCTCAAAAACCACTTGAATTAAATGTAACATACGTCAGTGTTCTAATAACCACAAAGCAATAAACATTCTTTTTAACAGGGAATTTTGCTCTACCAGAAGAGGTCTACATGTTCTTGTATTTTTTTTTTTTTTAAAGCAAAGCGTATACCAAAATGTGCTTTTAGTAACAAAATATTCTACTATTCCCCTCAAATCTAGGAAACCAATAGTATTATAACAGAGGAAAAGATGTAAGTTCACATTGGAAATCAGGTTTCAGTTTGAGCAGTATACCTGGCTTTTGTCAGTTGGTCACAACCGTAAAGTAGCTTTTAAAAGTAAAAGTAGGTTTTTTTCAGGGTGGAGGGGAGAAGAGGTGATGGTGGGGTGGGGTCTGGTGTGTAATAGGGCCAAATTCAATTAGTTCAATATGTTTAGCTTCCAGAATGGAGACCAGAGTTTCTCAAACTGAACATATATTTGTGAACATTTTGGACTCTTTAATTGATTCTGGCCCAAAGGTAATAGAATGTTGTTGGTGAACAATGACCAGCTGTGTGTTTAAGATTCATAAGGATGTGGGTAAATTGAGTCCATTTTGTGTAAAGTATTTAAAAGCATGTTTAAATAGCATACACTTAATTTCCTTCCCTGCCCCATTCTCTTTGGTAATTCATTGTTTTAACTCATCCCTTGGCTATTTTATTGATTTTAATTTCGTATTATTATAAAGGGACCCAAATTAAGGAATTAGAACACTTCAGACAGCAGTGATTAAAGAGAATTCAAGAGTACTTGGTTAAATTCTGAATTTCTTTGCTTTTCTTGCCATAAAAGGGCCTAATTCTTTTAAAATGGTACTAGGCAGGACAGGAATATATATATTTTTTTCTCTTAGTCGGGAGCTCTTTGGGAAAGGCAGTGTAGCATAGTGGATAGAGTCTGGAAGACCTAGATTCAGATAACACTTTTAACTCCCAGGGAGGTCACTTCTGTCTTTGGAATAGGGGAGAGGAGTTGGATTGGATGGACTTTTAGACCTTTTTTTAGCTCTGAATCCATGATCTTTGAATCATAATAGATAGTTGGTAAGAATGGCCTGTGCTCTTTTCATTCCTACACAAGTATGTTTATATATTGACCCATCCTTATTCAGTTATTCTCTGCTTAGAAAATATAAGCTGATTTTCATAGTAATCATAGTTGACAGACAGTAAAAATGGACAATGAATTGGGGCAAGAATTGAATAGAAAGCTGAATTGCCTTCAGGAAATTTCAGTTACTTTAATATCCAAAAATTTTTCCTGAAAACAAAGACCCAGTTTTTTCATACTAATATTCTACCATTGTTACTATATGATTTTGCGACATGGAACACAATGGTCTCCAAAGATTTTAAATGATTTATTCACAGAGCAGCACAGAGAGATAGACGATGGTTATAAGCAAGCTTGAATAAGAAATGGTGAATGGTCCAAGTGCTCTGTTGGTATCCTTGAGACATCAGGAGAAAACTTCAGCACACTTACTAGACCCCCGAGGTCAGTTTTTGAGAGAATACAGACAGAAGTTGCACAGGTTGGGCAGATATAATTGTGATCCACATTAATGGAGGTAGTATCAAAATTAGTGAGATCATAGATCTATTTGGCTATTTCAGTATTTGAGTAATAGCTGACATTTATATGACTCTTCAGTGTTTGTGAAGCTTTTTACATATGTTGATAGAATTCTCCTGTGTATCCATCATGACCAGGGGTTTCTTTGCTAGTTCCTTGACAACTAGATCTATTTTTTCTCCTCTGACATTAGATTATGTAGTATCTCTATCTGGTTTTCTTATATTGTGAATATTTTACATTTTCAAAGACAACCTTCTATGTATTTTGTGTTGTTAGTTTTGTTTCTGTACAGCTCTGCATAATGTATTCTGATTATTCTTTTTATTCTGTTTTTGCAGTGATTTCATCTTGCTTATTTGCTATTTTATTGATTTTATTTTCTTCTCTCTTTTAATCAGACTACCCAAGGGTATCAATTTTATTAGTTTTTTTCGAAGAACCAGCTTTTAGTTTGAATGATCATTTCTAGGTTTTTTTTGTTTCCAGTTTATTTCATCTTGAATTTTTAATATATCCCCTTTTGTGCTTATTTTAGGTTATTTATTGATTTTCTAATTCTTAAGATCCATATTCATGTCACTAATCTCCTCTTTTTCTGTTCTGTAAATGTATGATTATAACGATATGAAAACTAGGGTTTCCTCCTGGGGACGGCTTCAGCTTTTGTGTGTTGTCTCATCATCATCTTCTTTTACATAGTTACTCATTTCTTCTGTGATTTGTTCTTTGACCAGTAAGTATTCACGGTTTCATTGCTAGGTCTGCATTTGAGTCTATCTTTTGTTTGCAGTCCCTGATCCAGTTTCTACTCTTACTGCATTGTGGTCTAGGAAGGATGTATTGGGAATTTCTGCCTTTTTACATTTGTTTGCAATGTTTCTGTGCTTAGTGCATGGTCCATTCTGGTAAAAATTTCATGTGGTACCAATAAACGTGTATTCTTTTGTTGTCCCATTTTGGAAGATGCTATAAATCTCCTAACACTAGTTTTTCCAGAAATGTGTTCAGTTCCATGTTTTCTCTTTTGCTTCTCTTTCTCTTAGATTTATCCAAAAGGAATATTGAAACCTCCTGTCATTTTTGTGTTTCTGCCTCTGTCTTCTTGAAGCTCAAGTAGTGTTTCCTTTATGATTTTGGATATTAAAGCATCTGGAGCATATATGTTTATTGTTGATATTGGTTTATTGTCTAGTTTCCTTGTTAATCCCTTTTTGTTTCTTGATAGTTTTTGCTTTGTGAGATAGCATGATTCTCACTCTTGCTTTTTTGGATTCATTTGATGCATAGTAAATTTTTCCCTTATCCCCTCAGTTTTATTTTGTTTTATTTTTTTGTCTTTGTTTTTTAAGTGTGTTTCTTGTAAGAAAAAGATTGCAGCACTTTATTTTCTTATCCAAACTGTCACTCTTCTTCATTTATTGGATTGTTTAATACATTCACATTTAAAGTTGGTTAGATTTCGATTTTTTTCATCTGTGTCTAAAATTGGGTTTTTTAAATGATTACTTTGACACACTCTTTTGCTGTGTACAGTAATGTGTTACTTTAATCTTTTTTTAGGGTGGCCTTCCTCCCACTGGATCTCCCACTCCAATCTACTCTTCTCTTTTGTTGTCCCTTTTGCCTTTAGAATTTTGTGTATTAGTTCTTTCCTCCTGCTTTATTTGGTTAAATATCTCTTCCCCCATTTTTCCTTGTCAGTACTCAAGTAGATTGCCCCTTTTCTCTCCTTCAACTCCTGTTCAGTCGTTTTTAAAGTTTCCTTTTTTGTTCCCCTTTCCAAAAAGAATTTCTCTCACTCTCTTCCTCATCCACATCTTCTCTTTATGTTTATTCTAGACCCTCCTTCTCTGACCCATGACCCTGTAATTATTTAGGCTCCCTTTTCTCCGTATTCTTCATACCATTAAACTTTTAGGGTCTCTCATGTCGGCACTTCCTGCCACTGCCTTGTAGGGTATGCTACATACACTCCTCTTTTCTTTTGTGCCTCACTTTCACAACAATACCAGTTATTCCAGGGGTCAGAGAGAACGGTGCTGTTGTAGGGCCCCCTCCCTCACGCTCTTTTCGGTTTTTTTCCTCAGTTTTCCTGGGCCTTCCTCCCTGCGTCCATATTCTCCCACTCCTCTGGTTACTAGTTAGTCCTATGGGTTCCAGCTCCTCTGACCCAGGACAAGTAGATTTTTCAGACACCAAATCTCCTAGACTCATTTCTTCATTAAGCTTCTCATTTCTCTTCACCCATAAGAGTATTCATCCATGGAACCTTCTCCTTCCTTCCTCTCCCCTCTTTTCAATCTTTCCCCCTTGTCCCTCCCTCCTAATCTCTTTTCTGAGCTCACGGAGGTTACCTTCTCCCTTCACTGCTAGCCCTTGATTTCATGTTATAATGTAGTCTCCCAGAAGAAGCATTTACCTATAGGCAGTTTTCAGTTCTCTTTTCCTTTGTAAAAAATTTTTCAAACTCGTATTTATTATTGAATATCCGTCTTTTATCCTGTATGATTAAACTCAGATTTGTAGGTGAGTTCACCCGGGGCTGCATTCTGAGCTCTATTGCTCATCAGAACATTTTATTTCTTTGCCTCTGTTTTCTAGTGGGTGTGGAACAGTTTCCCATTATTCTAGTATCCTTTCCTTTGGGTCTGCAGGTCTTTCACGTGAAGTCTTGCATAATTTGTTTCTGAATTGAATTGTTAAATTTAAACTATGTATCTTGGAGTTTGCAACCTTGATTTTTTTTTCTGGGGGGGGAGGGGTCTGTGAATTCTTTCAATTGGAATTTCATTTTGTCTGTTCATAAGTTCTGGATGGTTCTCATCTGTTTTTTCCTTCATTATAGTGTAAAAGTTTTTTGTCTTGTCATGTTGTTCAGGGAGAGCTATGATCCTTAGGTTGTCTCTACACATTCTGACTTCAAGGTCAGCATGTTTTGTTTGCATAGTCTATCTTTTGTCATGAGATCAGAGTAATTACTTACAAGAATTTGCTATGTTGCTTTCTTCGTCTTCTGCCTTAATGTATCTTTAATTATAATACTAGGATTCTCATGGGAGTGCCTTCATGGCTTATGATGACACCAATACCTTGGATCTTTGTAGCGATTATCTTCTCAAGTACTCTCATATATTAGTTCATTAACTGGTTCATGATATTCCTTTGAAGAAAATAGAAGAAACCAAGGTCAAGTAACTTAATATCATCACAAACTTAAAATTTCTGAGGTTAGAAAACAGTATCTGTACTGAAACCATATTGTTAGCAAAGACTTCATAATATTTTTGGAAAATCTTATTTTGTTTTATTTTATGTTTTTTATTTAATGGTATTTTATTTTTTCCAACTACATGTAAAAATAGTTTTCAGCATTCATTTTCTGGAAGATTTTGAGTTCCAAATTTTTTTCCCTCCTTCCTTCTCTCCCTCATCCCCAGGATAGCACGCAGTCTGCTATAGGTTATACATGTGCGATCATGTAAAACATATTTCTATATGAGTCATACTGTGAAAGAAGAAACAGAACAAAAGGAAAAAAACCATGAAGAAAAAGGTGAAAATAGTATGCTTTGATCTGTATTCAGATCCCATCAGTTCTTTCTCTGGATGTGGATAGAATTTTCCATCATGAGTCATTTAGATTATCCTGGATCAGTGTATTGCTGAGAAGATCTAAGTCAGTCATCATTGATCCCTGCACAGTGTTACTGTTACTGTGTACAGTGTCCTCTTGGTTCTGCTCACTTCACTCAGTATCAGTTCACGAATGTCTTTCCAGGTTTTTCTGAAGTCCAACTGTTCATCCTTTCTTACAGCACAATAGTATTCCATTACATTCATATACCACAACTTGTTCGACCATTCCCCAATTGATGTGCATTTCCTTAATTTCTAATTTCTTTGGCACCATGAAAAGAGCTACTATCAATATTTTTGTACATGTGAATCCTTTTCCTTTCTTCTTGATCTCTTTGGGTTACAGACCTAATGGTGGTATTGTTGAGTCAAAGAATATGCACAGTTTGATTGCCCTTTGAGCATAGTTCCAAATTGCTCTTCAGAATGGCTGGATCAGCTCACAACTCCATCATTAGGGTCCCAATTTTCCCACTACTTCTCCAACATTTATGATTTTCCTTTTCCGTTATATTAGCCAATCTGATAGGTGTGAGGGTAGTACCTTAGAGATGTTTTAATCTGTATTTCTCTAATCAATAGTGATTTAGAGCATTTTTCTTATGACTGTAGATGGCTTTGATTTCTTTTTCTGAAAATTGTCTATCTCCTTTGACCATTTATCAATTGTGGAATGACTTGTATTCTTACAAATTTGACTCAGTTCTCTATATATTTGAAAAATGAGCCCTTTACCAGAGGCACTTGCTGTAAAAATTGTTTCCCAGCTTTCCTTTTCATTTTGGTTGCGTTAGTTTTGCTTGTACAAAAGTTTTTTAGTTTAATATAATCAAAATTATCCATTTTGTATTTAGTAATGCTCTCTGTTTCTTGTTTGGTCATAAATTCTTCCCTTCTCTGTAGACCTGACAGATAAACTATTCCTTGCTCTCCCCATTTGCTAATGGTATCACCCACTATGGCTATTTTGACCATATCTTGGTATAGGTGTGAGATACTGGTCTATAAATAGTTTCTGCCATACTGTTTTCCAGTTTTCCTTGCTATTTTTGTTCAATAGTGGATTCTTATCTCAGAAACTGAAGTCGGGTTTATCAAACAATAGATTACTATAGTTATTTACCACCGTGTTTTGTGTACCTAATCTATTCCACTGATCTACCAGTCTGTTTCTTAGCCAGTACCAGATGCTGCTTCTGTAATATAGATTTAGCTCTCATACTGCTAAGCCACCTTCCTTTGTATTTGTTTCATTAATTTCCTTGATATTCTTGACTTTTAGTTCTTCCAGATAAATTTTGTCATTTTTTTCTGTCTCTGAAATAATTTTTGGCTAGCTTGATTGGTATGGTTCTGTAAATTAATTTAGGTAGGATTGTCATTTTTATTCTGTTAGCTCGGCCTAGCTATGAATGACTAATGTTTTTCCATTTGTTTAGATCTGACTTTATTTGTTTGAAAAATCTTTTATATTTGTGTTCATATCATTTCTGGGTTTGTCTTGGCAGGTCAGCTCCCAAGTATTTTATGTTGTTTGCAATGGAAATTCTCTTTCTATCTCTTGCTGCTGTGATTTGTTGGTAATATATAGAAATGCTGGTGATTTATGTGGGTTTGTTTATTTTGTATCCTATAACTTTGCTAGAGTTGTTAATTATTTCAAATAGTTTTTTTTAAGCCATTCTCTGGGATCCTCTAAGTATACCATCACATCAACTTCAAAGAGTGATAGTTTTATTTCCTCGTTGCCTATTCCAGGAGTGGGGAACCTATGGCCTCAAGGCCACATGTGGCTCTCTGGATGCCCGAGTGCGGCCCTTTGACTGAATCCAAACTTCACAGAACAAATCCCCTTAATAAAAGGATTCATTTGTAGAATTTGAACTCAGTCTAAATGTTGCACCCTGGTCTAATTCCTTTTTCTTCTCTTATTCCAAAAGCTAACATTTCTAGTACAATGTTGAGTATTAGTGGTGATAGGCATTCTTATTTCACCCCTGTTCTTATTGGGAATGCTTCTAGTTTATCTCTATTACATATAATACTTGCTGATGGTTTTAGATAGGTACTACTTATCATTTTAAGGAAAGTTCCTGTTTTTTTGCTGTATTTTGTTAAAACTTTTCCTGCAATAATCATATGATTTCTGTTGGGTTTTTTATTGATATGGTCAGTTATTTTGATAGTTTTCCTAACATTGAGCCAGTCTTGCATTCCTGGTATGAATCCCACTTGGTCATAGTGTAATTATCCTGGTGATAAGTTGCTGTAAAATCCTTGCTAATATTTTATTTAAAATTTTTTGTATCGATATTTATTAGGGAAATTGCTCTATAATTTTCTTTCTCTTTTTTTGATTCTTCCTGGTTTAGATACCAGCACCATATTTGTGTCATAAAATGAATTTGGTAGGACTCTTCGTCTATTTTCCCAAATAGTTTATACATTATTGGAATTAGTTGTTCTTTAAGTGTTAGGTAGAATTCATTTGTAAATCTTTTTGGCCCTGGGGATTTGGAAAATTATATTTTAAAAAATTATTTACTAGCTAACTGAGAAATTCTGGTGTCAAATCACTTTTAGACTCATGAAACCCAAGAAAAAAGAAATCATCTTCTGGATAAATAAGAGTTTTTTAAAATAAAAAAAGAGAGTACCTTTTTTGAACAAAGAATATCAACTACAGTGTCGTGGGAAAGATGTGAAAACCCTTATTATAAATCTGGTCCATGAAAACCAGCTTAAATTTGCTTCTTAAATTAACAAATGCTAATTCCAGAAGAAATTGAAATCTTTAATGTCATTAGCCCCAGATGCTTAATCTGCCTCTTCTCTACAAGGTGAGTTATAACCAGGTGGGTCTATTAATTCACCTTCCCTGAAAGCAGCCATTTTGGGGGAAAAAAGGGAGCCAAGGATATCAGAGGTATCATGGAGGCAGAATCAATGAGATTTATCAACAAACTGGATATGGGGGTGGTGGTACGGTGAGGGAGAGGGAAGAGTCAAAGATAACTGTAATAAATGTAGATAATACTTTGCATAGGGAAATTAGAAAGAGGGGAGAGGCAGCATTGTGCAGGTTGAAATGTAGCCTCAAAGCCAAGATGTGAGGTCATGCCCTGCCATTGACAGATACTGGCAGTGTAGCTCTGGGCAAGTCACTTAATCTCTTCATTCTTTAAACAGCTTTCTAAGACTAAATTGCAGTCAATTCATGTTTATATTCATTCAGTAAACCTTTATTAAGTTGCTGCTATGTGCCAGGTAGTATGCTCAATGTTGGGATACAAAGGCAAATAAAGTTCCTGATTTTGACGACCTTATCCTCTAAAGGAGAAGACAAAATGCAGCTATGCACACATAAGATATATACAGGGTAAATAGGAGGTACTCTCAGAGGGAAGGCACAAAGATTAAGGATTTGAAAAGAATTCTTGTAGAAGGTTCGACTTTAGCTGGGATTTGAAGGAAGCCAGGGTAGTTCAGAGGCAGAAATGAGGAGGAAGATGAACATGCATGCTGTGGGAGAAAAGCTAGCCCTGAATAGGGATATGGAGAATTGTGTTCAAGGAACAGCTCTGAGGGCAGTGTCACTAGATCACAGAGTATGTGTAGGGGAGTGAAATGTAAGAAAACTGGACCTCCATTGGTAGTGAGAATTTCCTCACGGTGGAAGGTCCCTAGATCCAGAGGAATGTAGATCTAGTCTCTATTGCTCGTGCTTTTAGTGGGATCAAACAAGTTCAGTCTTGGACATTTTAAGTTTCAGATGTTGGCTTGGAAATGTCTAAACAGAGAGTTTGAGTTGTTGGACTCAAATCTTTGTAATAGATTCAGGCAGAATTTATAGAATTATATCTGCATATAGGGGTGATTGAATCCTTGGTAAATGGATGATATCACCAGGGGAGAAAGAAGAGATCTAGGAAAGACCCTTTGGGGACATTTGCACTGAGAGGGCAGGAGGAAGAAGAGCCAGTGAAGGAAAGGATTATGTTCCTGGAG
The DNA here is from genome assembly GCA_028658325.1 of Potorous gilbertii. Taxonomy (NCBI): domain Eukaryota; kingdom Metazoa; phylum Chordata; class Mammalia; order Diprotodontia; family Potoroidae; genus Potorous; species Potorous gilbertii. The sequence goes on from CM053771.1 coordinate 420,313,137, forward strand.
AACCAGAAAAGAGAAGTGCCATATATACCAAAGGAGGTTTTTACTGTAGAAACAGCAAAGAAAATAAAGAATGAAGGGAAAAAACTCCCATCAGATTTAGCAGTTAATAGGTCCTCCCAGTCCCAAATCAGGCTTCAGGAATGGAGTTTCGGTTAGAACAAGAAAATCTGAAAATTTAGCTTTTCTTTTTTGTGGCTTTGGCAAGATAAGCCCCCAAGTGTCTATAAAATCACATCTTATTGAGCACATGCTGTGTGTAATCAAGACACTCTTTCATGATTGTACTTAAAAGCAGGACTAAACAAATGGAGGGAATCTGGAGTATGGGGGTGGAAGTTCCTCAGTCTTGGTTTTGCTCTTTACAGCTGGTTATATGACCTTTGGCATGTAAGCTCCCAAAGCACTCTCTGCTTTGGTTTTCTTCATCTGTAAAAGATGCTGTTGAACTGGGAGACCTGGTAGTGCAGTTGAGAGAATGCTGAATTTGGACCGGAATTCGAATTTGACTGCCACTTACCTATTGTATGATGTTGGGAAAGTAACTTAATTTCTTAGGGAATCTGTTTCCTCATATGAAGGATTGGGCTATATTACCTTGCAGGTACCTTCTAATTTCGAAATTTATGATCCTGTGGCTAACTGATATCTAAAGTAACTTCCAGCTCTAATTTTCAATCCTGCTAGCAGTAGCCAACCATAAGAAATAATAATACCATCATCCTGGTATTACTATCTCTCAGAGGTGCTTGAAAAATCAATAACTTCTTTGAGGTGATTCTATTTCTTAGGCGTGTTTACTAAACTTTTCCACAACAATCAGGGACAATTTTTGTATAAACTCATACGTTAGGTGGGAGTTGTCAGAGAAAGTGATAGAGGTGCTTGATTAAAATAAAATAAACTTGCCTGCTTTTTATTCCTTTAAATTCCAGAAAGTGATTGAGTTTTGTGGGAGACAACTCCTAAATTTTTATGATAAAATTTCTATTTTGTCAATATGCTTTGGACCCAAAATTTTAAAAATTTTATTTGAAAAGATTAACATTGAACGTCAGTACAACTGACTGAAGTTGCTTAGTAATTATTTGCATTTAAATTTATTGTAGTGCATTTTAGTTTATAAAGTACCCTGACATTTTTTAGTTATTTCCTCTATGGCCTCATTAGGATTCTTTTTCTTCATTTTCATTTACTTTTCCTCTTTATATGTTCTTAATGTGTGCTCCATTTTTCTGGTTCTATTTTTTCCCTTCGTTTTACATCATATTGATTTTTCCAGATTTCTTTGTAACCTGATATCTGTCTGAATTAATTATGTTATTCCATTATTACTATATCACAATTTTAAAATCATTCTTTTCATTGTTATTTAGGGTTGTTTATAATTTTTGAAGTTACATTTATTGCTGCTATAAAATTTTTTTAAAAAATTTATCTTTTCAGTTTTCTACAATTACTTCCATATATCTTAGATCTTCCCCCTCCCTCCCTCCTCCCTTGTGTGCAGTCTTACATAGGTTCTATACACACATTCTTATTAAATACATTTTCACCTTGGTCATGTTGCATAGAAAAATTAAAATAAATGGGAGAAATCATGAAAACAAAACATAACACAAGAGAAAATATTCTGCTTCATTCTGCTATCCAATTCCATAGTTCTTTCTCTGGATATGGAAGACATTTTGCCTCAAGAGTCCATTGGAAATTTTTTAGCTCTTTGCATTGCTATGAAGGACTAAGTCTACCAGAAAAATTCCTCACACACTGTGGTTGTTACTGTGTGCAAAATTCTCCTGGTTCTGCTCCTTTCACTCAGCATCAGATCATATAAGTCCTTCCAGGCCTCTCTGAAGTCTTCCTGTTCATCATTTCTTATACCACAATAGTATTCCATTACATTCATATACTTGTTCAATCATTCCCCAATTGATGGGCATTCCCTCAATTTCCAGTTCTTGGCCACCACAAAGAGAGTTGTACATGTGAGATCCTTTCCCATTTTTATGATCTCTAGAAGTGATATTGCTGAGTCAAAGGGTATGCACATTTTTGTAGCCCTTTGGGCATAGTTCTAAATTGCTCCCCAGAATAGTTGGATCAGCTCACAGCTCCACCAACAATGAATTAATGTTTCAACTCTGTCATATCTGCTGAAAATTTTTATAACTAGTTCTCATTTTATTTTTGAAAGATGGTTTTGAATCTCTTCTCAACAGTGGAATTATTGGGTTAAAAGATATGATTATTTTTGTTAACTTTACTGCATGCTACCAGATTGTAATTCTATTAGCAGTTGATGAGGGTAATTGTTTTCCCACAATCTTGCTAGCATTGAATTGATTTTTTAGTCTTATGGGTATGAGATGGTACTCTCAGAAGTGTTTTAATTTACATCTCTTTGATTATTAGTGCAGTTGAGCATTTTTTCCAAGTCTTTTGACTTTTAGGTGGTTTTTCCTCAAGTTTATGTATGTCTTCATGTATCAGAGATTGATTGTGGAATATTTTAAACTGAGATCATAATTTAATTAAATATGCAAACTATCTGAATGAAACAAAAGTTACAGAGGAGGGGGAAAATCTTTATTTTATAATACTTGAATTATAGTACCTGAATATTGTGTGTCCTGGAGGTAAGGAAGAATTGAAAGGTTCCTATGAATCCAGATTTCAGATGATGGTTTGCCAAGCATTGTGGAATAAGAGGCTAATAGATAAGAGTGAGGGTATAGTTCAAAGCCCATGATAGGAGAGTGTTAGAAGTGGGGGTAGGGGAATTGGGTTTGGTTCCTGCTTGGTTTCATCTCAGGAAGATGCATGATCAGGTATAGCTCAGTTGGTCTGCTGCCAGCAGGCAACCTGGAAAAATGGTCAGGGTTAGGGTATAGCTCTGTCTTTGAGAAGATTGGACTTGAAGTCAGGAAAGATACAGTTTTAAATCCTTGGATGTTTATGTTTTGTTGTACCTTTGGGCAAGTCATTCAGCCTCTCAGATGAGGATAATATTTATAGTTCCTGTCTCATAGAGCTGATGTGAAGATCCAATGACGTGTATAAAGCATTTTGCAAACCTTTAAGATAAATCAACCCTTTATCTTTCTATATACATTTCATATATCTCTTAGTCTGTTAATCTGTCGATTTATCTGTGCTCAGCAGGATTAGGTGCCACCTCTGCTTATTGCATTGTATTAGGCATGGTACAGATCTGAAGAGGTGATGTCTACAATGTGTGTGTAAGCATGTGCATGTGTATATATAGATGAAGACATAGATACATCTCTTTATATATATATATATGTAGATATATACATATATATATATAAAACATAAACATATAAGTTACTTGAAGTTGAACTAACAACTCCCCTTTTATAGTATTTTGAGGTTTAAAGTCTCTAATAGGTATTATTTTCTCATTTTCAGAATGGGGGAAAAATAAGTGGAGTAAAAGTAATTTATTTAAAGTCATACAACTAGTGTAATAGCTAGAGTTTGAACTCAGGTGTTTCTCCCTTCAAGTCTGGTATTCTTTCTGTTATACCACATTAGCTGCCTATCTGACATATATTTTGAAAAAGTTGAGAAGTATTGGCCAGGCATACAAGTGCTTATATCTGTAATTTCTGCTAGTAGGGGGATGTTGATCAGCCATAGGTTGGTCCTGAGTGGTTGCTTCACTTTCATCCTGGACAAGATAGGAAGACTCAGTCATGAAGAAAAAAAATCCCAGGTTAGCAATTAAACAAGTGTCTGAATATTTATCAATGGAATAAAACAGATATAAGTGCTAAGGGCATTTTCCCACTTTATTCCTGTCCTCACCAAACCTTATATTTTAGCCTTTGAGACTGTAGAGAGAATTGGACAGGAACTCAGTAATTCCTCATAGGAGTATTTAGAATGAACTTTCAAGAGACTTCTGTAGTTGGTCTGCTAGCTGAATTTTTCACCTCAGGGTGAGGGATGTCCATCTGTATACTAAGAAGGGGAGAGAGCGAGCTAACTGCAAAGACCTCTGGTAGCTAGAAGTTATTACGTGTACCTTTTATGTAGTTTCAGAGCAGAAAGAAAGGATTTTTCAGAGTGATGTTAACAATACCTCCTTTCTTTGTAAACTACTTTATATTTTTCATAAGAGCTCATGATGGCATAAAATTAGAAGTGACCCTAGAGGGTCCTTATAAAACTGAAAAACTGCAAAATTTCCTTTACATTTCTAACAAATAACTAGCACCTACTTTCATATCTTCAGTTAGAAGTTGTTTAGCAAGTCTCCTGTCTCATATTTATGAATCTGATTTTTCAAAAATCTCAATGCAGAACTAAACATTTGTCTCTTATCTTGTTCGATTCAGTCTATCATTCAAACCTGTTAAGCACTTTTAGATACTGATTCTCTCATCCACTGTCTTCCCTATTCCAAGCTTCTTATCTTCCCTAGATTTGATAAACATGCTGTATGTGCCTTCATCCAAATCACTAATAAATGTTAAATAGAACAGGGCTGAGGACATTTCTGACTCTGCCAAATTCCCGATCCAGTTCATCAATTCATCAAGCATTTTCTCTATGTAGGGCACCTTGTTAGGAGCTAGTGATAACAGGGCAAAGTGAGTAAGAGACTTTTCCCCAGAAATTTGCATTGTATTGCCTTCAGGTTGATGTTAATCCATGAAACACCGTTCTTTAGGTAAATCCATACAGCTGCTTCTAAATCTGTGACAGTACTGGGAGTGGTCTGCTAAGCTGCAAAGTAAACACAGGTTCATTACCCTGCCACAATTCTGATTAAGTTCAAGAAAACGTGGGGTATTTTTTTCTGCCGTGATTACAAATTGTTCATTATACCTGTCAAGGAGGAAAGACTTTTAATTGTTTCCCTGTGTAACTTATCTTCCCCTGTGAGGCTGTAAGACAGTAAAAGGTGTCATTTGTTCTTTCTGTGATAGGCCCAGCTCTCCTACCTCCCCCTCAGTTTTAGCAAGGCCTGGCAGCACTTGGGGCACCATTGCCCAGAGGACATTCAGGAGGACCTTGGTTACTATCATGCTCTTGTTTGTTTTCACAAACCAGTACTTAGTCATTTCTGAGTGAACGACTGCTGAGAGGAGACCATAACCTCTTGATTTCAAAGGAGTCATCGCTTCACTGGTGCCTCTGTGGTTAATATAAGAAAGGTGTTTTGCCATAAACTTTTCTGAGGTATTCAGTGAGGTTGGAAAGGGGTCGGCCCAAGCAGGAAGCCCTTGTCTGTGCTATAAAGAAAATAGCAAGTAACAAAATCATAGCATCAAAGAGCCAACAGGATGCAGTCCCACGAGTCCTTTCTGGCATGTTGGGCTTCTTGAAAGTTAGCATTGAGTGAAGGATGACCTTAAAACTTGCTTCACTCTAACAGACTGAGCTCAAGTTTAAAGTTCAAGGCATTTTGTTTTTTCACCTGTTTCCTACAGTTTTAAGAAACTTCTGAAGAATTAATGTGTAACTATATCTGGTCACTGAGCCAACGCTAAGAATTTTTCTCAAGGGAAAATAATGTTACTGTATAAAGGGAGAGAAATGGATACTTTGCTGAGATGCAAGGAAGTTTTTTACAAAATAAAACACTTACTTAGTTAACACAAAAGTTGGAACAGGATTTCACCTCTGCACTGGCTTTGGGCTGTATTTTCCCAAATGGGGGCTGTTGGTTTTCGTGCAAAAGAGGCAGTAGATTGCCTTAAGATAGCAAGGGAATGAAGCATCCAGTTGTGAGATGTGAGAGTTCAGCCTAAACTGCAATTATAGGCTGATGAATTTCGGGCTCATTTGAACTGTGATTCTGTCTGTTTCATAAGGTTTGGGCTAGGCTGAGCTGTGAGTCTAGCTAGTTTATAAGCGTTAGACAAGTTTGGAATCAGTAAGCAAATTTCAGCAAGGAAAAGGGATCAGAAGAGGTTTGCATCTCAGCTAACTTGTGAATTACCCTGTTTTCCCCAAGATTCAAATATTAGTTTATATAATATATGATATTGCGTCATCGCTTTCTATGGCACTATTTACAGACAGGGTCAGAATTTTACTGCTTTTCAAATTTAGTTGTTTCATCTTTTGATTTTTTTTTTTTTAGCATTGATGAGTGACTTGTGGTAAACTGTGTCAGTGGCTCAACACTCAGAGTAAAAAGCTACTTTTAAGGAGTTGACATACAGATTTTACCAATATTTCTTCTAGGCATTAATTTTTAATGTATGTGGTATGAATATTTCATGGCGGCACCTTTTTAAAGGTTGGTTTTTGTGTCAGAAGCCGGTGTCCATTTAAAAACCTTTTGCAAATGAGTTTAGTGAGGATGTGAAATCTTATCTATTTCCTCATCTCACCTTCCAGGACATTGTTTTTTACTCTACAGACTAGACTTATGCAGTAGTTCTACAACTGTGCTTCTTTTGTAAGCTAACGAGTTTAAATTTAAAATTAAACTCTGCTTTTCAATCTTGCCTTTAACACTACAACCACCAGGTGGCTGAGAAATAACACTAAATAGGCAAAATAGAAACAATTATCTGAAAGACTTGTAATCACTTGTATTTCTGCCTCAGGGAATTGTGAAATTATACATGGACTTTGTTTTGAGAAAGAAAAATGTTGAATAAGTTACCACGTATTTCAAATAGTTCCAAGCATAGGCAGGCACTTGCATTGTTGGGTTTTCTTTTCATTAAATATTTACTGTTAAACTGACTACATTTTGCTCCGAACTATCACTTTTTGGAGTTGTATCATCTGATCCTGCATTCTGCATCCAATTTGACTTCTACTTTGCTGAAATACTGTATTGGGGCCACTGTCAGAACCCTGAACCCAATTGTGGGCTCTTCCCAATAGATTGTATATTAACTCTACAGTGTTTTATTGGGGCAATGATGTAACATGTCACATGATATTGGAAGGAAGGCATAGCCTGTGTGTTACTGTTATAGTTTAATCATATTTTTGGAGTGAAAGAAATCTGACAGTCTAAAGGTAAGATTCTCCTTAGGTTCTTAGGTGTCTTCCTCTAAATCTGCCTTTTCTGGACCTTCACTATATTGTTAATTGTTTGAGCTACGTTCTACATTGTGCTTAAATTTGGGAAATTCATAAATGAGAAGTAATGGCAGTGGAACAAGGTGAAAGGTTTTTCAAGTTTATTTTCATGGAATAATTATATTATGGTGTCTGTATTTTAATGGAAGAAAAATTATATCTTTCTATCGGAAACATTTCCTACTTTACTGAAATTGAAGGAAAGTCTCTTTCATGGAAATAAAGCTTATCTTACTCCTGACTTGATGCTTCAGTTTGGTTGTGCAGCTCTTTAGGTGCATTCTAGTTTCCCTTTTTATTTTTTAACTTATTAACTGTGACAAGTAACCTCTTGGTTGTGAACAATTTTATTCACAATTCATTTTTCTGATTCAAAGTGAACATGAGTGCCCTAATCCCTAATGGGAATTAATTGCATGTTTCAGTGCTTAACTCTAACCCTTTCTCAATCCCCGCGGGCACTTGGTTCTTCCTGAAGGATGTGTTTGTTATTCCAAACACAGTCAGAAAGGTAATGATTTTTCTTCTAAAAGGGACCAGAGATGCAGAGTATTAATGTTCCCCAAACTACTTCGTATTGTGAAGGATAAACGGCGTTTACGTAGGCAGATAAAATGCGGAAAAAATGTATTGGTTATTTGTCAGGCATAAAATGATTTCTTAGGAAAAGGGGTTTAGAGTTTATTGTCAAATCTGTTATGGAAATATTATTTCCTTTCAATGAAGAAAATGACTCAACTGATTTTTTAAAGGGTAAATAACAATCCCGTGGTCCAGTGGTAAAGTCTGAAGAGTTTTCCTTTACTCCCAGCCATATTTGACTGTATACAATGAAGGACACTGCCAAAGGATGTTCCCCATGTACCCAGGCAAACGAAATCCTTATCCAAGATCATGGGGATAGGTAATGTTGGAGCTGAACCAGAATCCCAGATTTCAAAATAATGTGGTCTTTCTCTGTGATACTGCCCTACATGCAATGTTTGGAAATACTGGTTTGCTGAAGCAAATTCGAAACCTCTCATCTGGCGCGTACAATTGAATACCATACAACAGTGTTACTCATGTATTCATGTTGACAAGATTGCTGTCTGTGCTGGCATTGACACTGGGTCACCATACTGTTTACATTCACTCTTTCTGGATCCACACAATGATAGAGACTTTGTTGTTCCAACGCTTCTTGGTGTTGAGAAAGCTAAATCAATCACATAATTAACATTTCTATCTACTTCTTTCCAAATCATTCACCTGGTTATAAGACCAATCCTTTCATTTTATCTGAACCACAGTCTGGCCTTAGGACAAAAAGCAGCGTTGTCTTTTTGTTGGGAGGAAAGAACGGTACCTTTCCAAATGCAGCAGATTCCTTCTGTTTGGTCAGTGACTGCATATGCCAAATGAGGTCTTCAGTTATCGAGGCAGTGCTGGGTACATAGTTATATGAATAGCCCCACATTATGGCTGTTCTAGGGAAATTGCCATTCTGCTTCATGAATGAATTCCATGCAGTTTGCTGGGGCAATCCCAGCTCTTACCTCTTGGGACCCCTGCTGGGAAGGGAACCTTACATCACCTCTGATCTCTCAATAGCTATTTACTATAGTAATGATAGTGGTAGTGGCAAAAGTTTAATAGATGTTTCTGTGCCACATACTTTTAATTTCCAAGGTTTGTGGAATGAAGAAATTTCAAAATTCAGAAACCTAACAGAAGAAATAAAAATCTTATTGATACAGGGATGAAATACGTATCATCTGAGTTGCTGTTGGATTTATAATGATGTTTTCAGCCTAAAGAAGATGAACTTACCTTCTGATATTTATATTTAACTTCAAAGAGCGATCTGTTCTGTGGAATGATCTCAAGAATATTAAATATAAAATAATAATTAATAACAATGATTTGTCCCAGGACATTGAGAACAACACTGTCATTACACTGACCTAACATCACATCAGTTTCAGAGGTGTTTGACATATTTAATGTGATCGTCAGAACTGCAGTGGGAGAGGCTGGATAGGTTTTGTGTACACTTGGCAAAAAAAGAAAGTAGAAGTTGTGATTTTGCCCAAAGTCACAGAGTTACCCAGCATCTGAGCTAGGTAGAATAGTCTCTTATTTTTGGTTCATTGTACTTGATATTAAAACAACCTTGACACAAAATTAAGGATTCTCCTACCCCACCCCCAAAATTTAGTCTGAGATTCATCAGATCATTTAACAAGTATTTAGACTACCAGATATCTGTAACAAATTATGTTAGGTGCTGGGGTAGATTGTCCTACTGGAATTCAGAATTCATTTGGGGGAGCTAAGGCACAAGCAAAAAAACTATCTAATACAAGGCGGCATATGATATGTCATAGGAGAGTGGTGGGGATTTTTGCAAGTTTGGGATTAGAATTGGCATTTTTCTCTTATAGCCTGAATATTAAGGACATAGAGCTCTATATTTGACTCTTGTTGGGGGTCCAGTCGATATATCTTATGAGGACATAGTTTATGTTGTAAACAATGCTTGTCCTTTGATCACAAAGTCAGATTCAGATAACTAATTTTTCTGAAACCCTATTCTTTTCTTGAAGCCACCAGTTCTTATATCTCACTGTAAGATACTCCCTTAACAGCTTGGTTTTATAGTCTAAGTCCTTCCTTTGATACATACTGGTTGTATGGGGGCAGCTAGGTGGTGCAGCGGATAGAACACTAGCCCTGGAGTCAGGAGGACCTGAGTTCAAATATCACTTCAGCCACTTGACACTCACTAGCTGTGTGACCTTGGGCAAGTCACCTAACCCCAACTGCCTCATCCTGGGTCATCTCCAGTCATGCTGATGAATTATCTGGTTACTGGATTCAGATGGCCCTGGAGGAGAAGTGAGGCTGGTGACCTGCACAGCTCTCCCTCACTCAAAACAAAGTCAACTGCAAGTCATGTCATCATTTCTCTGATGGCATGATCTTCGGCAACAAAGAACGAGCACACACACACACTGGTTGTATGATTCTGGGCAAGTCCCTTAACTTCTCAGCTTCTGATCTCCATTAGAGGGTTTTTTTTTCCACTAGAAATTCCTTAACCAATAAAATCATAGGTTCACCCCTCACAAAATAATATTCTGAATGAATAAATTTTACATGGTAGGAAGTTACATATTTAAAATGTCCAGAATACAGCCACATTAGCCAGTCCCATCATCAGCAACTCTTTCTCAAGCACAGGAGTGTCCCTTCAAGTCAAAGGGACATCTTGTTTCTTTTCCATCTGAATGTTACAATTTTAAGTAAAGTTCTGTCCCTTCTAAGTATGGAAACAAATTAACAAGTATTTATGGAATATTTCCCACAAGAAAAACAAATAATTTATACATGAGGCTTAGCAATGGTAGCTTTTTAGGGTTAGTAGTGATAGAGACCTGAACAGGTGACCATCTCATCGGAGTGAATGAATCATCACTGAAAAGACCAGAAATCAGGAGATTGTAGTTTAGCTGCAAAGCTGAAGTGTTTTTCTTCTAGTCGTTTAAGCACTCTCAAGTAGCCGTATACAGCCTAGTGAAGAACCTGCTGATTGTAATTAGCTACAGGGATATGGTCAATTTTTATAGTTAGTTCCCACTTTGAGGCAGAATACTCCAATGGCTTATCAAAAGGATGTTTGTGAGTTCTTAGAATGAGGAACAGTGATCAAGAGCCAAAAATGGTTCACTTAAGGACAGATCTTGCCTGTCTAACTTCCATCTCAGGGTTCCCACACTATAGAGCTGGAGAAGGCAACAGTCAGTGAACTCAGATTTCAGCAAAGTGCTTGATATTCTCTAAAAACAACTAGCATGTATATGGCACTTAAAGGTTTGTAAAACCCTTTACAGATGTAATTTCATTTGATACTTATCCCTCTGAGGCAGGTGTGCAAAACTAAGACTGAGGGAGGTTATAAATTACTTGCCCTGGGTCACACAGGGAGGAAGGTTGACAGAACTGGAATTCAGGTATTTTTGAGTCCAAGTTCAGGACGTTTACACACTGTTGCCGGCTGCCTCCTGTAGACAAGTTGGAGAGTTGTGAATTGGTTGATGGTATATTTGGTAAAAACGTTAAATCTTTCCTTTGAGTCCAAAAAAGTCAGTTTTATAAGTACAGGAGGAAGGAGCCATAGCTGGATATTTCAGGCATTGTAAAGGTCAATCTAAGTCAATAGTGTGGTGTGTTAAATAGAAAGCTTACTCAGTTGCGGGTTTAGTTTCCAGGAGGAGTAAATGATTCTTTATTCTATGTCATGCTACGTATGTTTAAACATAGTGCATCTAATTCTGGGCATCACATTATAGGAGGGACATTGACATACTGGAGCCAAAATAAAGTGGCAATAGCCTTTTCAGTCTTTGAGTATTGGACAAACAACAGAGCTCAGCATTCAGCTAATAATATTATCCAGATATTGGGCCACTACCATGGGTGGTCTCCTTCCACCATTGGCCATATCCCAACCCCCAGGACACACCCCTAAAATGACCTGCCACATTATTGTCCCATCAGAACACAGTGAGCGCTGTGCTTCGGCAGAATTGATAGTCATGGCTCTGCTCAGTGAAGGGTCATGAGAGGGCTTAGAACCTTCTTATGAAAATGGGTTGAAAGAACTAAGGATGTTAATGTAGAGATGCATAATAGCTCTCTAAATATTCGAAGGATTGCCATGTGGGAGAGAGATCAGACTTGTTCTCTTCCTATGTCCTAGAGCACATAGTAGCAATGAAAGGAGGAAGGTAAATTTCAAACTTTATATAAGGGAAAAACAATTCTTGACAGTTAGAGCTGAATAAACATAAATTAACTCATTGGGTAGTGAGTCCCCATCACTGGAGTTCTTAAACCTGAGGCTGCACAAGTATGTGGGAGGAATGCTGTAAAGGAGATTCATGCTTCAAGTAGTAGTTTAGATTAGATACTTGAGGTCTGTTCAAACTCTTAAGGTTCTTTTCTCTTACATCCTATCTCTGGTCTGTTTATTTCCCACTCAAGCATCAGCTTCCCCCAGGACACAGAGGTAATAGTTACAAGGTTTTTCATACAGTGCTTGACAAATATTGCTGCATGAAAGAAAACCAGAAACTACTAATACTGTAAGGCAAGATCCTGACTGTTCAAGCAATCCTTGGTAGTCACATCCAATTGTCCTCACCATAGACATTCATCAAGAATTGTTGAAGGAAGGGGCAAAGGGAGTGAGGGAAAGAAAGCATAGGTCTTTGTCAGCTTCAAATAAGTGGAGCCACAAAATTCATGTGACTAGAAAATGAACATGGTCTATACTTTCAGTTCTACTTTTCCTTCAAGAACCACTTAATTTAGGAGGTTTGGTTCCATTATACATACATACATACATACTACATACACACACAGCCTATGGTATGAGATAGAAGTGAATGGCAGTAATCCACTCCAGATTAGGGAAACATGAAAAACCATTATTATTATTAGGTGTAATAAAAGATTTTCAAATCTTAAAGGAAGCACACACAGAATTGTTGGTTAAATTTGTTTCTACAACCATATTGCTGTACTTAGAATTTAATTGTTGTCTATAAGATGGTCTTCTTCAGCAACAAAGAACAAACACACACACACATACACATAAGATGGAAAAGTTTCTCAGTTTCAGAAAAAAAAATTTAAATTACTTTCTCCAGAACATATAACCCTCAAATTAAAAAACCCAGCACCCTTTGCCACAGAAACAGTATTAAGATGGTTAGGTTTTTAGGCCAATCCACAAATAACCTCAAATACATACACACATACATATCGGCACTGTATGTAACCTACACTTTACACCGTTGTTTCTCTAGGAAGGTGCATTCTGATTTCTAACTGGATATAGGAATATATTTAAACCAGTTTTAGACTTGTGAGAAGTCCAACCATCACTACCAAGCCAGAAGGTATCCCTTTATCTCGGGCATCAGAACAGGAGAATTCTCTGAATGTCAGCCATCACTGAGGCCTTTGCCTCCTAGAAAAGGCCTGTAGTTTCTGAAGGAGCCATGGCTATGAATGCTTCCAGAAGGGTGGGGCTACTTGGACTGGAGGGGGACAGTCGGTCCTATTACTATATTCATTATGTTGGCATTCAGCTCACGACAGTTATCATCTTGTGTTCTTAAAGAAAGAACTACCTGCCAAACAAATATTGATCACAACATGCTTATAGAGAAATAGCCCCATGTTGGAGAAGGTGGTGTACACTACATTTTATGCTGAGTTTTGAAAGTGCCCCTAACTGCTGTGTTTCAAATAGTAGTAATGTTTTCTGAAGCAACTGAAATGAACAAAGGGGAACTGGTGCGCAGGGTAACGTTTGGACAAACCAGAAAGAGACAGCACTCTACTACTTCCTAACAGGAGAGATCCAAGTTAGGCATAGTGCCCTGGTCTGTTAGGATTTAGTAACTCATTTTTTCAGAGGGAAAAATCTCATCTAGGAAAAGAAAAGACAAATGAAGCATGAGCTGTTCTGTATGAGACATTCCATCTCTAACCTCTATGCCTTTGCGCAGTTCCTCCTCCTAACTGCTCCCTCTTGGAGTCATTAGCTTTTTTAAAAGCAAAGCTCAGGTGTCACTCCCAAATGTTGTTTCACTTCAGTCCAATGTAAACTTCTTGAGAAAGGGACTTTAATTTTTGTCTTTGAATCCCCATCATGGTCTCTTGTACACAGAAAATACTTAATGTCTGTTGAATTGACTTCTTTAGGGAAAAAATGGACAAGAATCCAGACCTCACGATCATTTGGAAATAGAAGGAATTCATTGCTTTTGTATTTATAGAAGCATCTGTTCCTCCAATTCCTTTTTCCTAGTTAGCTATAGAGAAAACTATCAAGATACTGATGAAATGATTGAAAATACATAATCTTGATCCCTTATACTTGGACCTGAGTTTGAAAAATATTGATGAAATACATAAATGCTGGGTTAAGTTTCTGCCTATATGGAATATTTCTGTAGGAAATTTAACCTACCAAAATAAAAAATTAGAGTCAGAACAAAGTTAAAGAGTGTATCTCTCCTTACGACTTGTATTCAAGTAGATAATGCAATCAGAGGATAGGACTATAAAGTATGCTACCTAGTCTACAGACTATTTCTTGCTTTATCACTGACATAGTTATGGAAGCTCATCCTTTCTTCCAAGCAATATAGTTTCTCTCCTTGGCTATTTTTTTTGGTTCCTTTTAGACAATAGAAAGATAATTAATTGCCCTGCGCCTCCACTACTGTCTTCTAACGTATTTTAAAGACATCACATTTTAATCCTCTTGCATTCATGTAGTATTGATATGCTTGGTTTCTAATTTTCAGCTTCTTTAACCAGAATGGAACGTGTGTTTGTATATGGGACTCTTAAAAAAGGCCAACCCAACCACTGCTTCATGGCCAGTTGTACCAATGGGATCGCGGAATTCCAAGGACGAGGTCGCACAGCAGATCTATTTCCTTTGGTGATTGGAAGCAAACATAACATTCCCTATTTGCTGAATGTCCCAGGAAAAGGACACCACGTTACTGGAGAGATCTATTCTGTTGATGACCAGATGCTGCAATTCCTTGATGAATTTGAAGGCTGCCCAGACACGTATCAACGCACTCCGGTGAGGATTGAAATATTAGAGTGGGAAGGTAAAAGCAGTGCACCTGAGGAGAGGCCAGCTGTTAACAGCATTATGGAATGCTTTGTGTACAGCACAGCTACCTACCCACCAGAGTGGATAAATCTCCCTTACTATGACAATTATGATTCCTTTGGGAAACACGGACTTCGTTATAATCCACGGGAAAATAGATGAAAAATAGTAGGGAACATTCATGAGTAAGAAGATGAGTAAAACACATGTTGATTGTAAGATGACCTCATCTTAATTTGCCATTATTAGCAATTTTTAGGAAGACCAAAACTGACTTGCAAAGTCAGCATTATAGAAATATACACTTGGATATAAGGCTTTATTGCAGCTTATCTTAGAGATGATTTTTAACACATTGACAGTATTGTTACTGATCATTCCGCGTTTCTTTTATTTGTGCTCTTGTTGTCTGTTCCAAAAGCATTATCTTTACAAGGTGTTCAAAAAGAGAGGTTAAGTTGTAAAATTTAGATTCACCCAGTGGCATAGAGACTGACATTTTATATGCTTAATTCATTCTGTGCTATAATATAATTTTGTTGCCTTGTTTTTAATATTAAGATAACTTTGGGAATGAATATTTTGAAATGTGTTATTTTGACCCACTAGATCATATCAATACTCTGAATTGATTCTGGCCTACTGTACCTACATGTTTTTATAAAAGCTTCTTTGGGGGATGCCTGATCCACTGTAACAAATTCTCAAGAGGAATAGGCTGTACTGTGTCAGTAAGTAATTTGGTATTAGTAGGTTCATTCTTCATCCATTTGTAGAAGCAGCAGAAGAAAAATGTCTATAATAAAAAATGACCATTCAAAAACTAAACCATTTAGGGATCTCAAACATAGTATTAGTTATGTTTATGTTCTGTATCTTTTTTAAAAAGATTTATCTTGTTCTTGCTACTAGGAAATAAGAAATACAGGTAATGGGGAATAGAAAGTTATCTGGCCCTACAGGACAAAAGAAGATGGGGACAAGAGAAGGGAGGATGATAGAAGAGAGGGTAGATTGGTGGTATGGGTAATTAGAATGCTCGGTGTATTGGGATGGGGGGAGGGGACAAATGGGGAGAAAATTTGGAACACAAAATTTTGTGAAAAGGAATGTAAAAAGTTAAATAAATAAATTTATATTAAAAAGAAAAAAGATTTATCTTGCATAGACTTTGTTACCCTTCCCTTTGTAATCTAGCAAAACACCCACTTGCTTGTAGATAAAATCAAGCACCCTAGATTTAGCATCAAACTGAAGTTTAGACCAATGCCCAGATCCACAGAACTGAGAAAATATCACTTATTCTTAAAGGGGAATAGTGCCCGGGGGTGGGGATATCACAGAGAAACCAACGCACTGGCAATTTTTTCTTCAGACCTGACAGAAGACGTAAGCTTCTAAGTACAAACAACACTTAAAATAATTTTAGTAAGGCACAAAGTACCAATTACTATCCACCTTCATTTGGTATTTCAAGTCAGTGTAGATTCAAATTAATACATACTTTTCTGCCTCTGCTTCTAAGCAAAGCACTAGATGTGTACTAAGTATTTTAAACCCAAAGAAGAACGCAGCTACAGCTGTGGCTGGGCACTGATCTCTCTTAACCTCACTACTTGCAAATCTTACTTAAACTTAATGGTGGAGGGTGCACACTAGCTGCCTCCGTGGAGCAATGAAATCATCTTTATTTTTAGCCATCTTCTTAACTGAAAATGTGCTTCACAAAAGTACAGCAGCAAACATAGCTATCCGCTGATGGAGCTGGCACGATCACAACAACGTAGTATGTAACGGCACAGCATAAGAACTAGTAAGCACCTACTGTTCTTTATTGTATTTGCAGAACACTCCTGAGGAGCACAGTCCTATAGATAGGGCAGAGGTGAAGCTCCAGATCCTTAGGCTTAGACCCAGTACTATAGCGCTTAATGCAACATAAAGGCAGTATTGCAAATGGGGTACAGTCCTCAGAAAGTTAAGACTGATAAAAAAAAAATCAGGCTGCCGGGTCCTGTAATTATGGAAAAGAGTCAAGAGCTTGGCTAATCAGGGTCTAAGATGACTAATGCTAATTTGAAATGATCAAAGACTGGCTGAAATTTGCACACATTCTTAGAAGGGATCACAGAAAAAGAATCTGGTATTTAAAGTCTACTGGCACAGACTGTCATCTTGTGTACATTGTCTTCATTCAAAAAAAAGGGCAAACCAATATTTAGACAAATGTTCCGTTTTATTGATTTAATTTTGACACTAGGAAATCTCACAGCAGAAGTACAAATCATATGTACAAGTATTTATATCAATACAAATTTCCATTGGTGATTTTTTGGCAGAATGTTAGTTTTGACTATATATGGAATAAATATGACCATGTAAAATCTGCTGCACAGGAGTGTTCCCATAAAATGCCGGAATAAATTTGGTATGAAAGAATAGTCATAAAAATAGCTAATTAAAATGGGTGATGATTAAGGATATTTTATTCCAGTTCTACAAGAAGATCTCCTTCTCCAACTGTGTCTCCAGCTTTGCAATGCACTGATTTCACCTTCAATTTAAAAAAAAAAAAAGAGTAATCATTAAACAGTATTTATGAGGATGAAAGGAGAAGCAATATGCAGAACTGCATTTGGAAAAGACAAGGAGGTCTCCGCAGGATCTGAGGCACAGGTACAGTCAGTCTGCTTGGCTCCCTGAAGTCCTCAGATGTAGTGCTAAATGAGGCTGAGATTACCTTGAGGAGAGCGTGTGCATGACTCATTCTCTCTCCTTTGCTCCGAGTCCCTTCAGAATGTTCTTTTGTCCTCATTTGCCTGAAAAGACCCCTTAGTTCAAGGGGGAAACCTTTTGGCGAAATAATTTTACAACCCATAACATCTTAGCTAGAAATGTAGCCGTTAAAATGTCTAATAATTTCTCTCCCTATAAGTACTAAATTTTTCATATTTGCATTCTAAATGGGAACTATGAACTAGGTACTTTGAAAACATGAATCCCCCCTAATTCTTAACTTCACATGCCCCCAAACCCAGAGTAAAATTTTCTGAGACGCTGTAACATATTTCATATGCTCACTGAATCCCAGTGTACTTCAAAATGAGAAAACAAACTAATTTTAATTAATTAGATTAATTAAAAGTAGAAAGCAAAGAACCTGTAGCCCCGTGACTTAATGTTGTAATTTGACTCTTGCCTGTGAGTAGAAATTAAATGATCAGAAGTATTATATATTGTCCAATATAGGCTTCTGATGGCATGGATAATTTTATGGCCTTATTTCCCATGGTGACTGTTACTGTAGTAGGTTTTTTTTTTTCCATTCCACTGATTTTTCTCTTCTCATAATAAAGTTCTGCCTTCCAAAAATGCCAATATTTCTGGAAGTTCTGATACTTTTAGGGTAGGAGGGTATAGGGAAGGGTTCATTTGAATTGGCACAGGCTCCGGCAATGATAAGCAAGAGAGAAACAGGTCAGAATGGGCCATTTGGGCAACTGGTAAAAATATAAAATGCTAGAGGGGCCTAGTGTCCACTGGAACTCAAATGGGAACAGACTAAGAAGAACTGTTTGTCCTAAACTGAATTTTTCCAAATGATATGGGGCTATATGATATGAATACTATCTATCTCAAACTTAGGCCACTTGGACAGAAGAGACTGCTTTTTCAGGATGCTGATGCCTCCACTGATAGTATGTGATATTTTTAATGATGCTGCAATTACTGTGGTGGAGGAGGCACTTGTATTGTGAGCTTTTTTATGAGGATACTTAGAATTGCCTGGAAAAAGAATATGCTGTGATACAAGAACAAGTAATAAAAATCCAATCTAGGCAACCTTCACTCTGACTTGACCTGCTTCTTTGTGCTCAGGTCTCCGACCATCAGAGTTCTATCTGTCACACTGTGTTTCAGAAGCCTTCGAGAAAAAGAAAGCTCATGGTATAAATCAAATAGGGCCATTCAAAAGTGATGCAAACTCCACTGTGCAAGAGAATGTGAATAGGTCTGTGCGAGTGCTTCACCACTGGGAAAACAATGGGTGATGGGTCAGAGCATCCTCTCTGGTTACGTGAGATACAACATCACTGAAACATAAAGCCACAAATTTAGGCACGACTTTCCAAAAAAAAAAAAAATCCAATTATGTTTAGTCTTAGGGTATCTGCCAAGTGTAGATGGTGCCACAACATGCACGCTGAGGGCATCTTTCCATGGACAAGGGGAGGGTTATATGATATTAGTTAATATACAAATTATGATTACGAGAAAAATGACAGTTTTCCTGCTCACTTTTTAAAAACTGAATATTTAAAGAGAACAGACCACACAAGTCTCTTCTGTATTGAGTCTTACTAGGTTTAAGTGTTAATCTGCCCAGGGTCCAGCGTGGCTCTGTCTCTTGGCCCTCGCCAAACCTACCGAAGCTACAGACAGACTTGTTCCTACCCTACCAGAAGCTGGGGATTGCCAACACCTTTAGAGTTACCCCCTTGGCCAGACTCTGCCGTTCAATTTAGTTTGTTTTCCATGGGCACCCACAGACGTTCAAGGTGTCTGAATTTGTCACTTTTCAGGGGCTGTTTTGCCAAAGCCACTAGGCTACTGCAAGGAAGCCACAGCTCTGTTAACACCAATCTTAGGAGTTTGAAGGACCCTTAGAAGTGATCTTGTCCAAATGTCTGAACCAGCTGTTAAATCACTTGTCCAGAGTCACACAGAGCTGTTCCAGAATTATCATACTGCTTAGATCTACATTTCAAATATTTCTAAACCAACACAAACATATACTTTGAAAGTATCACTTGGTTACAAGTTATGTTACTTAAACTTTAGGAATAATTGGTTGCTCATTGTTTTCTCTAGATGTGAATGAAACTTAAAATTCTGCATCTTTACTTCCCAGATCTACAATTTTGTTAGTGTCATCACCCCCCTCCCTGGCACAATGTACCCCTCTACAATTTAGTAGATGGTCTTTGAGAATTCTCCATATGGCCATCGGTTTCACCTTCTTGTGGCCATAATATAGTTAACCTCTCCTAAACTTTACATTTTGGTAGGTAGGACCTGCTAGGGTTTGTGACCCACAAGCAGAGACTTCAGGAATGCAAGGTTTTCCTGACACAAAAATGCCGAGTACCTTTGCTAGATTACTAAGTACTAATGTGTACCCAGGGACTTCAGTACTTTCACTTCTTGATCTAAAACTGAATTGTTCTCTTTATGAAGAAATTATTGTGAGGGACCAATTTACATTAATTTTTGCAATCTGTAAAAATCAGTCCCTGCTGTGTCACCTAAGAGTCGGATAACTACACTGCCTCCAAGACAGATGTAAACATTAAAAATTAAAGACCCCTCAATTCAAAAGACATTAAAATTAAGAACCACTGTTCTTTCGCTACGTGAATATTTATATCTTCTTTGGGGGAAAAGGGTAGGGCAGGAATTGGTTTAACTTTTGGCCCAATTTAACTATCATGCATCATTGTATAGTGGAAAAAGTATGACACGTTCAGTGAGAAAAGGTAGCCTCGTGCTAAACCAGTCACTAGCTGTGCAACCTTATACAAGTTACTCTCAGTTTTCTTCATAAATAAAGGGAACTAGATAGACTTCGGTTAATTTAGAAGGCCCCTTTCTTGCTTTGCGAGTCTAATTTGCAAGCCCAGTTTTCCTTGCCGCCTTGAGCCCACCAGTCTCCATGAGCCCAATGGCTGGCTGAACTCACCTTGCCAGTTTTTCCTGCTCCCATACTGTTCTGCATTTTCATAGCTTCAATCACACAAATCTCTTGACCTTCAGACACCTAGGAAAATAAAAATAAACACAAATTTTAAAGTCTTAATGTTTAAAAAGATTTTAATTCTGCAACACCTTTCTTTCTTAGGGGCAGCTTCTTGTGAGGATCACATGCGGTAGTTGTAAAGTGATTATTTTAGAGTTCCTGGCATATAGTAAGCACTACGTAAATGTTCTTAGCAGTAAAATTATCAACAAGTGTTTGCTAAAGAACAGGGAATTTTGTCCATGGGACATGGGGTCTTCCGTGGGGAACATATAAGAAAGAAGAAAAAAGCTCTTTTATTTTACAAATGAAAAGTTGATTCAGACACATCCTCCCACTGATGAGTATGCTTGTAGAAGCTCCACTACAGTCTAGGGGTTTGTTTTGTACTGTGCAAATTCCTCACTTGAGAACCACAAAAGTTGGGGCCTTAGGGAAAGACTGGGTCTTTTATTACAGGCCCTTCGCTGGCATACTAGTCTGCCCAGATAACTGCAAGAGCAGCTAACCATACCTATTCAGAGGAAGCACCATCTCTGTGGGAGCATGGATCCTAGGCACTCCTCCTTCATTCAGTCCATGGCTCTCCAAGCACATTAAAGTTTCATTTTTGCGCTTGTTTGCATTCTGATGTGAAGCATGTGAAACTGTCAGGTGCAACCTACTGATGGTAAGCAGCTTCCATATAGGAATCAATGGTCACTAAAAGCCCTTTGCCTCTTTGCCCCCACTGACAAACACGGACAGGTTAGGTTGGATTTTTTTCCTACCTTTGTTATAGAAAAGGTCTTACCTTTATAACTGATGGTTCTAGCCCTTTAGGACACTAAACTGGGGAAGGGGTGTGGGGGTGGAACTCTAGGACTGTGTGTGCCAAGTCTTATTCACCCCTCTTTGGTGTGGTTTAGTTTTGTCCAATGTTTGCTGAAGTGTCTGGAGAATATTCTTTCCTGAAATCCCCAGATGATCTACAGGGACTCAAAGTCCCCATTGCCACCCCCCCCACACCCCCCCCGCCCGTGGTACAAGCTGTCTTACTGGCAGCCATAAGTGCCTGGGAACCCTATGTATTCCTTTCCTCTGTTGTTCAGGTGGTGAGTTGTTTTTTTCTGGCACAAAAATATAGGAAGAGCTGGGATGCCAAAGCTTCAGTGCTGGCACTGAGGAGAGACACTGTGCTGGAGAGCTGGTCTTTGAAACATTCTGTGAGCTGCCCTCTTTGATTCATTTTCACCTGGCATCTGAATTCCATGGTGAGTGTCTCACCAACTTGTGAGGGTTTTCTTCATCATCCAGAGGGACAGAAGTGAAAGCAGCTCAGAGGAAATAGAGTGATGCCAATTAGGGGTGACAAAATGGTGGGTTCTTTGACGAATTACTGTGTAAGTCAGAATGGAATGGGAAGGACGGGAAGCAGTATCTGAACTTCATCTCCAAACAGAACTCCCGAAAGCCTAGAGAACCATGACCTACCTAATAGATTGTATAAACTAAAGCCAAAAAACACTGGGAAAGAAAAATCTTCTATTTAAATCATACAGAAGTTATAATAGTAGCAAAAGGAAAATCAGGAAACAAAACAAGGATAATTATGCCCCAAATGAATCACTCAATTTCAACTATGGACTCAGATGAAGAGAGAGATCGATTTATTCTGCCAAGTGCTTCACATACACAGGATTCAGAGCCAGGAAGGGCCAAGGCCATGTAGTGTAACCTCCCTTGTTTTACAGGTGAGGAGATGTGAAAAGACCAAAGGTGAAAAAAGCACTGTCAAAGAACTTGGGTTCCTTCCCTTCTGAGTCTGTGTTCTCCCAGTGCCCCGGGCCTGAGCCTTTCAGCGATGTGAAGTTTATGTAAGTGCAGCTCAACCCGTACAGACTGACCAACGATCCTCTTGGGGGTCACCACTACTGTGCCAACTTAGTCACTTCCCCTGCTGCCTCTTCGAGCCTCCTTACACCAGGTCTAGCTCCTTTCCTTGAACTGCTCTCCCTATTTTATTCTCTCTGCCCTTCAGTGGCTTTGTCTTCTTCCCATTGCTTTGAGTCTGTCAGATTATAGAGAGTTTTGCTTCTTCATGTGGATTTGATATTAAGCCCACTTGCTTAACACTGTGACCATGAGGGACAAAATCAGCCCCCTACCAGGGCCCCATAATATTTCACCTGGCTTAAGAAGAAAAGGGACAAAGACGCCCATATGACAAATCCAAGGAAACATTCAAACTACGGTCCTTCATTCTGAGTGTGCACATGCAGATGGAGGATGGAAAGCCAGGGTTTGATGAAGTTGAATCTCTCAACACTGGCTATTAATTTATGTATTGTCAATGGGACAAATTTTCAAGAAACATGAAATTTAGAAAGCTATGGAATGCTTGATGGCTTATTAATTTATAAAATAGCATTGATTTACCCAATAACAATCAGTGATTGTAAGAAATTACCCAAATAAAAACACAGTTGTCTTGGGTCTTGTGACCATGGGCATAATGAATCGTGATTCTTCTGCGCAACCACTAGGATACTTCCTTTGTGCCATAAGACAATGAATCTGAGAATTAACATTTTATCGCTCTTTAATTCACTGGGTTTCTTCCCTATTTCTTTGACTTTGTAACTGTCTTCATCTTTTCCCTGTGTGTAAATTATTTAGCCTGTCAATGAAAATCTTAATCATTTATATCTCTAATACGATTTGAGAGTGTTTTCAATGATATCACTCAAAACAACATTAAGAATTATCCTGAGAGCTTATGGAAACAGTAAGACAATTTTAAAATCATCAAAATCATTTAAGTTGTATATGTTTCTACATAGAACACAGCGATAGCCATGATCTGATTTAATCCAATTTCAAATCACTTCATCCATCAAAAATATGCATTAGGGAACCAAAGGAATGCTGCCTTAACTTAATGCCACTGAACACAATCTAAATATGCATCTCTGCTAAAGCTAATATAAAAATGACTGCAACAATATCAGGTTTTCCTTGGATTGGCTCTGTGATGCTTTACTGCGGTGTGCTGCTACAGTTCTAAGACAAAACTGAAAAGACTTAAGCTTGCTGTCAGAACTTTCCAACTCAAAACTCGGTGACTGTGCTGGTCTTGTGTGGTTAATATTTGTACCAAGAAGCAAAAAACAAAACCAAACCCAGATCTGTACCATGTTATGCCTTCCCACCCCCCCCACGTCGGGACCCTGATGGCTTCTTTTACGTGACTGATGAAGAACTCCGGTATGCAGCCTGAGGAACTTGCCCAGGAGTGGCCCTAAGATTTTCCTCATGTCCTTAGTAAAGGTAGAGCACTAATTGTGCTCTCAGAGTTGGCTCTTTCAAATGCAGAGGTATAATAAGCATTTGCCCTCACATCTGCGGGGGTGTTGCACTGGGCCTGAAGGATCTTTGGGGGTAGGTGCACTTCTCTAACACTTTTGTGAAGCATCTGCTAAAGACTTACTGATTGTGACAGGACGTCTTCAGTGTTGGGCTTACAGAATAGTCACAAGCTCCACAAGTCTGTTTGATGAACCCAGTCAGTCTGATGTATTTCTCCATTCCCTGTCTAATTGGTGTAAAGTTTGTAGACTTGAATCCTGTATCTTTCATCCAGCTTACTGCATCCCCTCCTTTGACACAGGGTCAAGGTTCACATTCGCATCTGATTATCAAAGTGGCACTCATTTAGCAGCAGCCTGCCTTGCACCAAAATGAGTTAGCTTGAAGGAAAACTCGGCCCATTTACTCAGCAGATTTTAGCATTTGAAGGAGGCCTGAATGTCACACAGTATTGCTCCATTCTGAAGAGTTTCAGACATCTCCAGCTGATGATTAATTGTGAGTGATGGGAAATAAAATCCAGTAAAGCCAGCTGCTTGCCATGGTCGGCAAAATTACTATAATGGATATAGGCTGCCAATTTTCCAGTTTTACTGGCAAGTCTTCCAAGTGTAATTAAGGGAAGTTATAAATGATATGGAAATCTATCAAGTTCCATTTATTTTCAGAGGACTCTTTCCCCAGAGACTTTTATCTTCAAGCTTATAGTTTGCTTTGTTGTGCTAATGATTTAAACTACTTCTTATTCCTGATTAAAGTCCTCAATATTCTTCGAATGATGTTATAGTTGCTTTTCTTTGCAAAGACTTAAAGAAACAGAAACATAGGCTGTTTGTGAACCCTGCTTATTCCTCCATTCACTCTGAAAATTCACAAGGGACAGCCAGTGCGGTGGCAGTATGTCCCTGCTGACCACAAGGGGCCTCATGAACTCAAAGATAACGTCAGTATGAAGAGAAAGAAGGAGAAGGGAAAAGAAAAAAAAGATCTCAAGCAAGCAGAAAAGGAAGCTCCCCAAAAGTAAAGCCTTTAAAGTCTGCTTTCAAGAGCAGATATTCATTCATCAGAAGATGGTGTAGCTCACTAATGTTATTTGATTTGGAATAAAAGCATGAAAATGATGGCAAAGGCCTAAAATTGGAGATGTAAAGGATGACTGCACAGTATTCCATTTCTCAATTTCATCCTTCAGAGCCACAAAATGGGGGTGATACAGTTACTGGATGAGATTTACAGTAACAGCTGTGGTCTTCCCACACAAGGGAGGCCCTTCTAATGGGCTAAGGTCTGTTTTGAACAGACGGGGAGTAACAAAACAAGGTTTCCTATTAAGAGTGTGCAATAATATTTCTGATAAAGAAAAGGATTACGGGATTCATGTTTCCTTTAAGAAAGACACAAGCCCTTTCTGTTGTCTAAAACTAATGTAGTTTTAGAAGGTTATCTGTTAGGTGAAATGTGGGAGAGGGGGACACAAATGACATCGAAATGTATAGTTTTTAAAGACTGCGCCTCTAGCAACTGTAAGGAATGCATAGGAAACTGTGCCAGTGGCATATGGCTTTCCACTGTGCTAAACATTCATACAAAAGACAGGTTCATCAGTCATTGGAGTATCTGGATAAAAAATTAGCTCCTGATGGATGGCATTTTGAGCTTACCTGCTGCTAGTACATTACCAGAGAAACACAGGTTTTGAAACCCACATGACATTAGAAACTGCAGACCATGAAATATAACACGTGCAGGCTCACATAATGTACGCCAGATTATACAAAATAATAAATAAGCTATTTAAACCCTCTGCCTAAAATTGGGCCCGCTGCAAGGAACCCTGGGTCACTTCTACGCAGGCCAATTAATGCACAGCATCTGCTGTATAGAAGCAGGGCATGAAGCACTTCCGAATGATTTCAGCAATTAAAAGAAAACTGTTTCCTGCCTGTTCAGACAGCAACTGTTTCAATGCAAGAGTGAGCACCAAATCACTGTGTGCAGCTGAAAAATTAAGCCCTCTTTTTGGGGAAGAGGGGTGAGTGGGATGGAGTTTTTTTTTTAATGGAAAAAGGAGCCTTCTTTTGTTGTCCTACATTCTGTGTTTTTCTGCCAAATTAGACAGAAGGCTCTGAGGGCTTACAGGGCCCTCTACAGTATCACCTTCTGGTGCACTGTGGCTCCCTAAAAAGATAGATCAATATCAACCCTGCTGATTCTTCTACAAAAGTGAAAATCCTTCAATTACATTTTTTAAGACTGTTCTATTTAGAACACAGGTGCTTGAATGCAAAAGGCATTTTAAGGCCCTCAGATCTGAAGAAAGGCACAGTTAACAGCCACAAGGAAAAAGGCATCTCGGATCTGGTTAAAAGGAACTGCTAGGATCTGATTTTAATAACTTCTTTTTGAGCCTGGAAGATCAGCTGGTAAATCTCCCTTGATGTTTCCCAAAGAAGAGATATGTATTCCCTTCCCAACATATTTAGGTATCTGGCAGGGGAGGGAGATGACAGGGAATTTTTGCTGTATTTAAGCAATGATGAAACCATCATCAAATTACAAAGGAAGAAAAACAAGGCTAAGAAAAGTGATGCCAAGTCGATTACTGTCTTGGTCTTACCCTGTCTTTTAATGGACTTCTTCCATGGACTGCCTCGTTCAAGGGGCATTCTAAAGGTCTGACACTTGCTCTTATCATCTCTGTCTAACCTCCGTTAACTCACAAAAACACAATTTCTCACACAGAGTAGGCGTTCGGTCAACATACATGAAACGGAACAACCTCTCTAAGCTCAGTCCTTGCCTGCTCTTCTCTATTTTCCATGAACTTGATTTGCTGGCAGCTTATAATGGTCACCTGATCAGGGTGCAGGGTGCCTCAGAAAAAAAAATTGTAAATCTAATGCTCTAGTATATTTTTTTCCTCAAACTTACTTAAAATTTTAAAAATATTTTACTCCTCACTGCCTTCTTTCCACAGTAGGCCTTTTGGAGCCAAAGTGTGTAAATGCAAAGAGAACTAGCTAAAAACTGAAGCTACTTGAAATAAATTTTCTGGTATCACTTGGCTTTTAAAAATCGGTTTGGTTGCTATACCTTAGTAGAGGTCCTTGCTGTGGAACAAAGCTTTTCAGCAGAATGATCCTTTTTTGAGCATGAAGATAACAAAGGCTATTTTGTCTTAGACTGAAAGGGGCCATCTTCAAAATGGTCTGAGTTTGAAACAAGGATAACCTGCTTTAAATAGATCTTACCTTTAAAAGCAAAAAATAAAAGAACGATTCTCTTGCAAAACAGATTTCTTCCTGGTAAACAAAATTTGAGATGTTGTTTCAAAAGTAACAGAATGTACACATTTTAAGAGGTCCAAGACTTACATAAAGTAGTGCTGCAAACAGAAAACAAAGAAATGCACACTTCTTTATGCACTCATTTGTATGTTTAGATGCGTTAGAGGTTAGGGAATTTTAGTAAAGAGCATGAATAACTCCCAATGTAAAATAATTAAGTAGTGTTATCATTATAAATGGGAATCAAAGGCATCAGAGATTGAAAACCCTTTCAAGTCATCAAGCTGGTTCCTAGGCTGAGCCAGAAGAATTCCCCACTCACTCCCCAAACAGGGGTATAGACAGTATCTAATGGTTATGTTCCATAAGTCCGTTGTCAGCAGCGTCCAATCTAATCCTGGGATACTCCAAATACTTCACAGTGAAAGAGCTTTCAAATCTGGCTCAGCATTGTCTCTTTTAAAAGTTGGAAAAAAAGGAATGCCTCTCTTATTCATCATCCTTTCCAATTCAGCTGTGAACCAAACAATTTTGAGAAAAAAGGGAAGTATTAGTTCTATATTCTGAAATGGAGCACCCATCCGTGTTTCCCAAATCAGTACAGGCTTCAACTCTCTTAGAAACATCCCTCCCTTGGAAGGAGCAGAAATCAGTAGGAAACAGCCAGAGCAGGGCACTGTGGCCAGTAACTGACCACCAGGGGCAGTTTGGTTGTTTATGTGATCCACAATACTGCAGACCACCTAAGAAAACTGTGAGCAAAGCCACAGTCTCCAGTAGCTAAGGCTGCCTGCCTTTAAATGCCAATTCCCTTACAGTGGAGTTCTTCCATATCTCAGCCCTACTGCCACTTTTTCTGGTAGGTACTGCCAAGTCAGAATATGTACTGGGCAATGGGAAAACCAAATCTGTAACCAAAAAGGATGCCATGAAAATCACCAGGTACCTTTTGCCAGCCTGTTATTTCACCTGAGTTTGTAAAGTAATAAAGAACTGTGTTCTCCTTAGAGGAAAAAGCTATCCCATTGTAACTTGAATACAGCCCTTTGCAGGCCTCTTTTTAAAGATGAGATGAATATTTTCAATGCAAATCAGAGATGATTACTGAATCTAAACACAACCAGGAAGGGCTTGAATTAAATACAATGCTAACATTCCCCCTTGGGATTTTTGGAGTTTTTTCCCTTGACACCAGGAGAAGCAAAGGGCTAACAAAACAAAAATGTTCATGCACACTTTCTTTTACACTTCAAAGTCAAAACAAAAACTGTGCAATAAGTTCATCAGTCCTGAGTCATGTGGTAATGTG
Organism: Potorous gilbertii; assembly: GCA_028658325.1. Classification (NCBI taxonomy): domain Eukaryota; kingdom Metazoa; phylum Chordata; class Mammalia; order Diprotodontia; family Potoroidae; genus Potorous; species Potorous gilbertii. Next base: position 420,341,642 of record CM053771.1, read on the forward strand.
GAGAAGGAAAAAACATTCTCCCAGGGTTTTAACTGAAGAAAAAAAATTTTTTTCTGTTAAAAGATATGATGAAAAATTATACCCATTAGAAAATGCTAGTTATGGAAAAACTGGTGGCTTTAATTAATTAGTATCAGTGTTTTTAAGGTTTAAGGTTTAGCATGTATAGAAACATATTAAAATCAGTCACTGAAAAAAATGCCTCTATTTTATATAAGGCAAATATTGCTTTCTCTCTCTAATCTGTATAATGAGGGACTAAATATTTAATTTTCAATTTTCTTTTGAATTAAATTTCTAATTCTTTGAAAATACCTGCTCTACCTCCCCATCCCCACCCCTCATCTACTAACTAGCATCTAATTTACTAATACCTGGTTCCAGATGGTAAATACAAACACACAAAAGACAAAGTTAGCTTGTCAGCTATATGGAAAAGAAAAGTGGAGCCCTTTTAAGGAAAGGAAATAACCATCACATTAAATGTTAAATGAAAAGAAATATATCTTAGAGAACTTTCAGGAAGTCACACTGTTGTTTCTAATTATAGTAAAATTTCTCTCTAATGCTTAGGGAAAGGGAACTTGCATTTCAAACAACTCATTGGATTTTAAATACAAACTGCAGAATTCCAACTGTACTTGGTCACCTTGAAAATAATCAGTGAGGTTCAAAACAAAATTCACCTTTTTTTCTGTTGTTTTAGTGTTCTACTTTTACTAAATGTTTCAGGATTTAATAAGCCAAATGAAATGTTCTACTTGGATCTCTCTGATAAACTTGCTCTCAACGTTTATAAATGTCTTCACTCTTTCAACAGGCATTTCATGAAAGCATTGGTTATTTGTGCTAACATGGCTTGAAATAGAAGGATTCTTTTAAGATTTACTTAGGCCTAAGTAAGAATAGAACAGCTCAATGGATTTAAGGTTTTTAAAAAGATTTTTTCAAAAGAAAAGCTGTGAAGACTTGAGGGATCCTTGGTTTTCCTTGGCTATTTCCTGAGTTATCTGCTTCAGTGGGCCTTGGCACACAGAAGACCCAGGTTTCTTAGCAAGTAGACGGTAGCTGAAAATTGGGTAAAGCTCAGGTGGGAAGCATTAATTTCCTAGAGAGATGGTAATGTAAGCTTATGGCCCTCGGTCAAATAAGGAAAAAATTTCTTCCATTTTAGTTCTCTGGAGAAGAATCAGATTCTAAATTGGTGAGAACCAAAGGATTAAAAAAACCTTCCCTAAGTTCTGTGGCAGGGCAGGCTACTTTTCACAAATGGCAACCACTTAAGACAGAACACAGCTTTATCCAAATACAATGGTACATACAAAGTGTGAAAAGCATGAGGGGAGGGACCACAGCTAGCTTTTGAAAGAGGAGAATCAAAGCGAACATATTCTTCACCTGGATGGCTTGGGAACCCTAGCTGGAAGCATCCGAGAAGTGTGCTGGCTGTTCCAGGCAGTACAAACATGGCAAGAGTTTGTGTCCCCTCTTAAAAAGTTGTTTCTGATAGAGTGGCACTAATGTAAGCTAGTTCTCAGGCCCTGTTCACATGGCTCATAAGGAAATCCTCCAAGAAATTCTAAGGAATACTTGACAATGTCAGTTAAATAATACATTTGACAATTCTCAGGCTATACCGGTCTTGAAAATCTATTGTTCAGGTGGGTTTCTCCTTTAAACAACACAGACAACTATTTAACTAATTGAATTAAGTTGAATACCAATGTTATCTTGCTCCTTCTCTCCCCTGGTTATTTTGTTTTCATATAGTAAATTATTCATGGATAAATATAAACTATATCATTGATTTCCATTTTTAGTCAGTGTAGAAATTAAGACTCTGAGGAAATGGTGGTTTGAAAACAAGTCTGCACTGATGAGTATATTCTAGTCCTGTTTGCTAACCCTGTGAGCAGCTGGAGTAAGGAAGCCGCTGCTGCTAGATGGCCACAACATGAAATTCGAATCATTCTATTCCACCAATTCCTCAGTCCACATAGCTAATGCTACCTCATTTCTTGCAGGTTTTGACACTATTCCTGGAAAAATAAGGATTTAAATTGTAATCTTTAAAGTACCTGTCTATTTTGTAATTAAAACTACACAATTAAAGTTGGAAGAACATATATTTTGTTATTCAAATGTCTCACCATTCCATACCTCCAGCAAAAAACAACAAGAATATATATATAAAATCCCTTGTATTCTACTTTACCAGGAAGTTTGTAGGTTTCCTTTGATTATGTTAGGGAGATTTCTGAATTCTGTAGCAAGGATAACTAGTTTCCCATGATCCTTTACCTTCGGGACCAAGAATACTTAGTAGGCTGTAAAAAAAATATCATCAGCCTTATCTTTTTTACTGCATGCTCCAAATCCAAATCACAAAATCTGAATGCATAATCCTTGTCAGCAAGAGCAAAACAAAACTGAAAATTATTTCATCATTACTCGGTTATATGACATCTTTTATCTTTATAGAAATGCCAGGAGTTATATATTCTACCTTCTAAAGTGAATCAGTTATTAAATCATTTTTCCACCTCCTAGGCTAATTTCAGTTCTAACAGTTTTTGCTTTTCTATAGAGTCTTCACTGGCTGCACATACTTCTTTGTATACTATTTCTAAACATGTAGACTAGTCACTGCTGGTGCTGGCATTTGTTATTTCATTTATATTAATAATAAAACCGAGAAGAAAATTCAATTCCATCTTTAAACAAAATTATGTAAACTTTAGACTTAATTATAAATAGAATCTTCTTCCTGTACTACCATAAAGTTCAATAAGCCTACCTGCATAGGGTAGTGGTGGTGTTTTTTTCCCCTTAAACCAACCAGAATGCCTTTATAAGATCTTTGACTACATCCAAAAATTGTTTCCTCTTTCTAATTGACAGTAAGATTTCTGTAAAAGGGCACTGGAGCATGCTACTATGGCTACTAACCTGACCATTCAATACACTCCTACTGGAGGTGGAGGCACACTCTTATCCTTAGGGATTGAAGTGCTTCCTAATTAAGCAATAACAAACTACCCTTTGTGCTTCAATAGGACAAAGTTGCACTTCAAGGTGAACTCCACATGGAACTTGGCCTCAAGTTGTGGAAGATGCCTTTTCGGAGCAGTCCTACTTTCCCTTCTTCCCAGTTAGTTCCTTCTCCCTTACACCAAGGGAAGGCTTCCCCCTGAAAGAATTCTTTCTCAGCAGTATTGCTTGTAGGAGACCCGAAGTCTCCTGAGTGCACTCATGATATTAAATGGAAATATTTTACAGTAAAACACTACTAAAAGTCAAATTTTCTCTTAACCACAACAGAATGAATTTGGCCTAATTTCCAATTCATTCACAAATGGCTTCCTATGCACTCAAAACTGGGTTTTCTGAGTATAACTGATGTAAAGAAATAGTCAATGCATATGGTCTGAACTATAATCTACTTTACTGACTAACGAAAGCACTTGGAAAGCCTGGTTTGTGCTTTCAGGGATGCTGTGAAGGCAGTTTGAGGAGAGGAGCTTACAACACAGACCGTATCACTTACCATGTCTCCTGGCTTCACAGAGACTGCGACCACCACTCCAGGCATCGGCGATCTCAAAATGCTGCTGGTGTCCTCTGCTATCTTCTCCAGCATAAATTTGTTCAACTTTGCAGCAAGCTTGGTTAAGATATGTACCTTATACTTAAAGAAAAAAAAATATTGTAGAATTTCTTCATGAATTTTTATTGTCAAATCCAATTGTGTTTGGCTTTTAGAAGTCTGAATTTTGCATTAATAAAAAATCTCAACCGGAAATTGTTCTTAGTACAATTTAATTACATATACTAAATATGAAATACTGTATTCGAGATACATTGTTAAAAAAAAAAACATGATCTAAAAAATAGTGGGTGGAGGACGCCTATTCCAAAGTTAGACACAGAGAAGCAATTAGTAAAATACTACTGCATAAGGAAGAAAAATAAGCTTAACCATACAAATTTAACAGGTCATAATTTCCCTTTCTACCTCCTCACTTACACACTCACTCCTGATGACTAGACAACCCAGGGAGCTCAGTGTGGCCGGGGGGAGCCATGACGACCCAGCACCAGGAGATGGCAGCAGATCTCTGTCTCAAACTTTCAGTCTCTCCCTTCCAGGGGCACAGAACCCATTGCTATTCATCAATCATTTAAACAAAAGACTTCAATAAGCATTCCAGGATGAATTGCATTTAAAATTCAAATTGATATTTTGATGAAATAAATATCAACACGTTCCACTAAAAATATTCTATTCATGATGGAAACCAATGGCTTTTTTCCCCAGATGCAGTGGGCACCTTCTCTCTGGGCAGGGGGTGGTTTCCTGGTGAAGAAGAATATTTAAAGGAGACTAACTTCTGCTTCCAAGAACAAGATGAGTACTTCAGAAGGGCCAGTGGCACCCTTGAGGCTTCACAGGCTGGCCTCAGGAAAGGAGGGCTCCCAGGGGTGAGAGAGCTTGCCTCTCCCCTAGACCTGTGGGAACTACACTTGGTTCAAACCAAACGAGAACCCAAAGTGAAATAACATGAAAGAATGTTAACTCTGGGAAGCTAAACTACCACCTGGAGATTTTAGGACTCCCACCAAAATGGATTTGTCTTGGGGAAGACTGATCCTGCCTAGGCATCATTTTGTATGCAAAAAGCTGCTCTAACTCTCCTGGGCATCAATCAGGAAGTTAATTAATGTATATAGCTTACCTTCCGTCCCTCCCCATCCAGGAATAAGCTTAGTTATTTACCTCTCAGCACATTTAAGTACATTAATGTATACCGTTTACGATGTTATGGGGTGGGGTAAAGTAGGCTCACAGGGAGCTCAGATAAGGTAAGTTTGAAGTAGATTTGTGACAATGTGACAGGTTGAATAATAACATCTTGTGCATGTTTCTTTACTCTTGAGTGTGTGTTTTGCAATCAAGACATACAAGTGTCTGCCAGTTGCTGAAGGATATGATCCTTAAGTGAAATTACAGTGCAAATAAAAGCTTTTTGCACCTATTAAATTCATCTGAGTCATA
>CM053771.1:420351697-420362740 GCA_028658325.1 Potorous gilbertii
ATGAGGTCTGTGTGAAATCCACGAGCTCAAGTCAGAGAAAAATATAAGAAGAAGGTCCCCCCATGCCTTGTTCAAGGTATCATCATGATCTGAACTCAGAAACAGAATTCAGGGTCTTAGTTTTCCCTTTTTTTTGCCCTTAACATTAAAGAGTAATTCACTAACAACAAAACTGCCCTTACTAGCACCAAAGTTCAACAGTTTAGACTTTGGTCACAACAGTAAGAATCCTCTGGGCATGCTTTTACAAAATTCAATGGAGCTTACAACTATAAAGAAACATTAGCTGGATTGAGAGAACCAAAGGGACCTATGAAATGGAAACAAATGGCAGCAGAATAAACAGTGCTGACTGCTCTGAAACAACACCTCCCAAGTGTGCAGCTAGTTGACATAAATGGAAATGCATTGAGGAAAAGAGCTGTGAAGCTGTGGAACAGCCCTGCTCCTAATCATTAATCACTTTTTTAGGCCATTTAAACTGGCGCATTACAGCCTGCAGCAAAACGCCAACACTCCCATCACTAGCATGTCAGCAATGCTGGTGTTAACAGGAGAAAATATATGGTTTCTACCGTTGTGCCCTAGTTCCCCAGCATTTGCTCCCTTTAATTGAAAAAGGCAGTTAAATACAAGGTAAATCATTCAGTTAGCTGAGCTGTTTAATAACATATAATTGATAATGTCAATATGTTACAATGACATAATGCATCACTTTCAACACTCGTCTACTTCCATTCATGAGTCAGTCTACACCCGTGGTCTGATTTTCACTCGTATGTTTGCTCCTTAACTTAAATCTTGCAATGGATCAATGTACGAGTAACTTGTTGGGTAAGAGCCTCAAAAGGAGTAGAAGGTCCACAAGATGGTATTTATAGGAAGAATTTGTTTAAAAAAAAAAAGGCAAATGCTCCCCAAAAAACCACCCCAAATCGCAAAACACTTTTTGTGCATGAAGCCAGTTTCTGCATCTCACTATCCAAAAATTCCTCCTGGGAGGGGGATAAAGCTTCCTTAGAGAAGAAAAATCTTAAAAGCTTGGATTAACTGCTCTGAATTACTGAACAGGCCTTCTCTGGAGGGGTCTCTGTACACTGGGCCAGGATATGGGAGCTTATGCAGGGTGGCAGGAGAATGACTAAATTAATGAGCAAAAAAGGACTAACATGTTTCTACAATTAAATTTACATAAGGTAATTCAGAGTTCTAAAAGTCTGAGCTGATAACAAAGGCATGTTTTATTATTCAACTATACTGCGAATTAAGGTGAGAGATAAGTTATTTTAAATTTAAAAACAGAAAAAAATCAGTTCACTAGGAGAGGATAACTCTCTAAATATGCTTAACTTTGCTGTTTTTATTTTCCTTGTCATTTGTAACACAATTATCCTTTTAAAAGACTTGAACCTTGGAAATAAACACAAAATGTCACGCAGAAAACTGGCTTGCCTTCTCCTAGCTTAGTACTTAGCACAGTGAATGACACATAGTAGGCAATTAATAAATATTTGTTGATTGATAGTTTTCTAATTGTTATATATACATATAATTAATGGTAATGGGTCATACATGTGATTCAGAAGGAGAAAGTTAGATTTCACGGTAATCTTTCAGAACTCATGACTGTGCTGAAGCCCAGGGCAGGTGTACAGATAATAAAGGTGGGAGTTGATCCATGCCCAGCTCACAGGTGACCACAAGCTGTCTAACAAGCAGGTACATATGCCACAAAGGTAATTTGCTGGAATAAGTGGTGCTTTCACATCCGCAGAAGCAAGTCCATTTACAATGAACGGTACAGAGCTCCCAAAAGGGAGCGTGTGCATTTCAGACTGACCAGAATTCTGTATGACACACAATAATTATGATGAATAATTTTTTCCTTTAAAAAAAGGAGAAAAGAAAAATATTTTAAATCTTTGAAACCTTTGTACTCTATTATATAATGATACCAGCATCTGTTAATAGAACTGACTATTTTCATCCTTCAACCTGAATTGTTTTATGTAATTACAAGTTTATAAGCTCTTTAGTAAACCAGTGAGAAGGTATCTTTTTAGAGTACTATATAATTTGGGGTACAATAAGGCATTCTCTTGAAAATCTGTAATTAGGACAGCATCAACTTACAGAGAAGTACGGGAAATGTTATAAAACATAATTACTTAAATAGCCACATAGGTAGTACTATATTGCTAGAGCAGATACCCTTCTTTTTCCCCATTTTCTATTCGGACAGCCATATTGGCTTATTTCACAGTCAAGTACAATAAATATGTTAATATTTTATATCATGTCTACTTTGTCATAAGTATAAAAAGCAATAGTATTACATGTTATAAATAATCTCCTATGATCCCCCCCAATAGTGGCCTATCAGTTATGTAAAGCTGCTCAACTTCTAAAACCAAGAGCTATTTTTTTTTTAAATGGAAGACACTAATCTCACTTTTACTCTACTTCCTTCTGTTTTTTTCTTTTCTAAGAACTTATTCAAAATTGTCCACAATATGATCACTTATTCACATTCCAAATAGCCAAGGAGTGAACACAATCTGGCTGTCAAATGCCAGAGTTGAAAGACTGCCTTATGTGTCAGCTGCTGATCAGCCAACTTTACTCAGGTCTAACAGTATGGTAAAGTGGCCTGCTTGATCCCATGATGCAACGAAATATTCCAAAATCCTGACGATGAAATATTACTTAATATGAGTAGAAACTCAAAAATTAATACAGAGACAAATGATCTTAAGTAGCATGAGAGAAAGGGAAGCAAACATCCTTCAATGACACTCTCTTTCCCAAATACTACTAAATTTTTCTAGGTTCCTAGAACTATTCTTTCTGCTAGGCAATTTTTGGTCATTTTTGTGTTTAGAACCCAAACTTGGCTTATATTAAAAGTTTTATCTGGGTTACACAGTTGCTTTATAGGGTTCTGGAAGTAACCAGAACCACCTTTATGGGAAAACAGGATTTCTAGTAGTGGAAAACTAACCATTCTACTATCAGACAAAGCTGGAGGTAGGAGGCAGCTTGAATGCTCATCTAATTAGCTTAAGATAAAAAGATAATAGTTACCCCAAATTACTGGCAATCATAACAAGTCTGTGAAAGGATCTCACAGTGGAACTACCCGACAGAACAGGTCCTGCTAAGCATTCTAGGATCTGGAGATTAGGAGATCATATTTAGTTTTAGAACTGAGAAAGGACATTGATGGTATGTGGATGTGGTAGGAATAGGGAAGACTGTACATGGACATGTCACAGGGCTCTGTATTGAACCTTTTTCTTTTCTCACTCTGCTCCCACTCTTGAAGTATAAATCCCGTTCCAAGGGTTCAACTATCATCTCTATACTGAAAATTCTCAAGATTATATAGAAGCTTAGTCTCTATTGAAATCACTTATTGTCTTTCAGATATCTCCAATTAGATATTCCAAAGCCATCTCTAACTCAACAGGTCCACCTTCTTTTCTTCCACACCCTCCTCTTTTCCTATACTCCCTGTCCTCTATGGAGGGCAGTACCATTCTTCCATCACCCAGATTCACACGTTTGTCTTCTACACTTGCAAATCATTTTCAAAACCTTGTCAATTCTACCTCCATAACTTTTGCCATCCAATACCTCCCTCTACTTGCACAGCCAGGACTCTGGCTCAGGCCTCCATTGCTGGTGTGGCTACTGCAACAGCTTCCTCAAGCTTCTCCTTGCAGTCTCTCCTCTCCTGTAGCCATACCCATAGAGACGGAAACTTTGATATTCCTAAAACATAAGTCTCACTATGTCATCTGCCTACTCAAGAAATCACAACTTTTTCTTTTGCTTCTAGGATCAAATATAAATTTATTTGTTTGCCTCTTACACCCCTTCACATGCTGGCTCTGGGTGAATGACATAGGACTCTCCATCATGGTGTGGGCCACTCTGGTCTACTGGATGGTCATCAAACCCAGTTTCTTGTGTCTGCCTTTGTGCAGGCTAACTAGATCCCACACCTCGATTGTACTCCTTAATTCCTACCTGGCTTTCTTCAAAGCTCAGCTTAGATGGCAGGTCCTACAGGAAGCCTATCTTTATACTAAAAGTTGCTTGTACTCTCCTCTCAGAAAATACTTTGTATATATTTTGTGTTTTCTATGTGTATCAGAAAGCACCCCAACATATACTGGGGTCTGCTATCACAAGTTCTTAGATCTGCATTCATAAAAGGAAAGAAACTATAAAGGGGTTGACAATCACTTTAATCAAGCACATTTATCATTTCTTTAACCAAACACATACATCATTTACCTACTTCAGGGGAGTCAGCACCCTGAACTTCAAAGAAAATAGAGAGAAATTAAAAGTCAAGAGACAATTCAACAGAGAATTGAATTGACCATAGTTACCATAGAGGGAAGCATGACATCTGGGTTCTCAAAGCCAGGGGGGCTCCTCAGTGGCTTCCCAGAGTCCTCAGCCAGCCAAACAAACACTTCCAGTCAGTAAGCCCCAAAGTAATCAACAGACATGGCTTCCTCTGCCTGACCATCATTCAACAGATAGGTATAGCTGTCTGACTATAGTTACCAGAGAGGGAAGCATGACATCTGGGTTCTCAAAGCCAGGGGGACTCCTTAGTGGCTTCCCAGAGTCCTCAGCCGATACTCAAACCTTCTTACAAAAACTAAAACCCAAAGCAAAACCTCACTCTCAGAGTATTTATGCCCTTTTTAGAGCTAGAGGGCATGACATCCCTTGAGAACCAGTACCTCATTAACAAAAGGTGTGGACCTTATCACAAATCTTCCCAGGCCAGCAATGGGTGGGAAAGATCCTCCTCAGTTCAAATAGAGGCATTATACTTCTTGATTATACTAAAACAAAAACAGCAAAAGATTCTATTTTACTTGCCATTACACTAAGTTCACATTGTTTCCCCTCAAAAGAATGAAGCACCTTGTGGATATAGGCCTGACATGAGTAGACACTTAAAAGTGCTTTATTTTGGATGAATGAATTGTGGCTCTAGGTCTCTGCTACACAGTGCTTACTATTTGGAGACCCTTCTTGTTTTTCTTACATTCAAGAAGCCTTCTTGGGTATACAGTGACTTGAAGACAGCATTTATTTAATCAACATTTATTCAGTGCTTCTAGGAAGTATTAGGGATAAAAAAAGAAATAGAAATCATCCCAAGATTCGTTAGTCTGGCTCTGTAGACAAGATTTTACATATCTGAAAAAAACTAGAAAATAAAAGTCAGTGTGTGTGATAAACTATAATCATAAGTTTAAAGGTGCATAGTATTAGTTACAGGCTGAGTTTCTTGTCTCTGCCCTTCAAATACAAATCTCTCTCAGCTTTCTGAAAGGACTACCATACTTGAAAGAATTTTGTCTATTCTTAAATATTGCCAAAAAAAGAAGATTCTCTGACTTCTCTTAGGAACCCAAACTAGTATCAGTTTGCCCTTTAGGCAGGAAATTTCTTAATTCCTAAACAAAATCCTTATGGCTTTTTTTAATTCTTTAAAAAAAATTTTTTTCTAGTTAAAGAGGATAACCATTCACCATTACCCACACGATATCCCTTCTTTCTTCAATATCTTGCTTTTCTAGCTATATGATTAGCTTAGCTTACTACTTGGCATACAGTAAGCACTTAATGATTTTTTCATTTATTCATCCATTTGGAAGACTGACTGCATTCTCTATTACAGGTCTTTTTTTTTTTTAAGCAGAAGAAGCAATTATTCTACACTTCATGCTTTTCGTTTCACAAAGCTTCTTTTCTAACTTTATCGTTTTAAGCCTTCTGGCATTTTCTAAAACTTCACGAACCTTACGATTCTCTGAACTTATACCATAGTGGAACAATCATATCTGACAAAATGCTAAGACTAGAAGGATTCTTACATAGTTCCTCTATGTTATTTAGGCTTATATTTGTACAATGTCTTGTATCTTATCTACTTTATTGTGCTGACAATTAAAACTGATAGCATTGTATTTATTTTATACATATTACCCATTATGGTCCCTAAAGATTTTCATGCTAATTAAATAAAGCTGGTCCCTTCCTTCTAGAGTTGATAGAGAATTTCCTTTTAAAATGAGTTACAATTTAATTTATTTGTGTTAAACTTCTTCTGTTACAGCAATCTATATTAATCTCAATCTTCTGGTCCTCTAATCCTCCCCAGGTTAGGTACATATTTAATTGCATGTCATTTTGGGGATTCTGTATCTATGATTTAATTGGTATAAGGGATTTTTGATATGGAAAGTCCTTTCATCAATGTGGATCAGCATCTTGTCTCCAATTTAGAGAATTATCTGGGGCACTAAGAGGTTAAATGATTTCACTATTTAGTCATATGTCAGAGTCAGGGCTTAAATTCAAGGCTTTCTGATGCCAAGATGATCCCTTTATACATTATGCCACATTCCCTCATAATAAGGTTTCCATCCATTCCATAACTTCTCTTACTTAATGGATACAGTCTCTAGTATATTATAAAGTCATTAATGAAAAAATATAGCACTTCATTGGATCTCCTAACATGGGGAACTCTCTCTGCAGATAACAGTCCATTCACCATCTTCTCCTTCTATGTGAATCTTGAACATAGATATCTTCATAAATCCTCCAGGGGGTCCACTCAATGTCACAGGGGCCTTCCTCGATATCTCTTGACATTGCATGGATACTGGTAGAGTATAAAGGCTTTTTTCCACCATTACTTTATGAATAGTTCACCTTTCTTTTTATATGGTATATGAAAGAACATTAGTGCACCATAAAAAAATGAATCAAAGAAGATGATTTCAGGAAATTTTGGCTAGTATTTGTATCTTTTTGATATCCTTTATGCTACTTTTCCTGCACAGTTTTGCTTCAGTAATATGCTATAGTTTACTCACGGTCACTATGTGATTCTTCATTGCTTTTGAGTGACATACAATTTTATTTCTTAAGATTATTCTGCTACTTAAAGCTACATGACATCAACAGAAGAATATTGATGTTTAGGGGGAAAAAAAGTGGGTTGACTTCAAGGCAAGATGACTGTCTGAATGCAAGATCATTCTTGCTCCCTCTACTGTATCAACCTCAGAATAATCATGGCTAGTAACAGGTAAATAATGGTCAAGAAATACAATGAGAAACAACAATAAGTAAATTCATCCATCCTAAAACTACACAAAAAGTTATCCAGAATCTTAAAGGCAACAGCATAGATGGTCTGCTATCAAAGGCAGCATGGACTCAGAAGAGCAAAGCCCGCCACAAGACATGACCTGGGACACGTGCAGTTTGCAAGCAAGGCTTTTCAGAGAACGCTGCAATGGGCCTTGTAAGTGGGAGCACAGTTATCAGCAAGCGACTACCAGTAGTCCCCGATATGGACAAGAAATGAATGAGTGCTTACATCTGCCTGCACATGCACACACAGAATTTGGTGGGAAAATAACATCAAATTCCACTGGCAAACAAGCAGGTTAATTAAGGAGCTAGAGTGAAGAGGAAGAGTAACTGGGAAGTGATATTCATAAGTAAATCTTGTATGTGTATGGAAATACTATTTGTGATAATGTCTAAGTTCAGAATAAATGTTTTTAAACAGAAGGTTTTTGTTTCAGGTAGAAGGTGGGAGTGTTAAAAGTATTATGCAGTGAAGCCTTCTCTCCTACTCAACTCTTGGCTCAATACATAGTACTCGTTTAAGATATCTGTACTGCTGGACAGGATGGCTCTCTCTATATATTGTTCACCTAACAGCAGCCAGAGTATAGACATTTTTCATCCACTTGGTTTCTCCTGTATAGATGATCAAGCCAAACATTGTTGTGTATGCTTATGGACTTTATTTGGGAGATGCTATAATTTCTAAGACTTTGATAGGTTGACTACAATGCCATCCACAAACAGTAGCATCTGAAGGACCCCATTATCTACTTGCAGTCCATCTGTGCTTTGAGCTAGGTGCTCGTAACAGCAATTTAAAATGGAAAGATCTTTCTCATTAATTACTAGGCCCACATGATCTCTTTAAATTGCCTGGAAGCCTGGACCACACGTGGTGGGAGGAACTTGCTGAAGAGGCAGACCAGGAAGAGTAGAGTGGAACTGGGAGGAAGTGAGTGAGAGGAGTCAGCTCAGAGGGGAAGGAGCAGAGGCCAACTGACATGCTGTGACACTTGATAGTGAGAAGGCCCTGGCTGGGGGAGAGGAGGTTTGAGAATGGCTTTGCCCCCTGCTGTGACCATGATTATTAACTTCTTGGTCACTATGACAGATTTTGCTTTCTGGTTCTGGGATTTGGCTTTCTCATGTTTAAATAAATGTTTTTCTTCTGCCTTCTGTATAGACACTCTTTTACATTTTGTGATTGAGAACTAGGCTGGCATATGTATAGTCTCCTCCAGTGCTGTGAATATTGCCTTGGCGATACAGTGCTAGATATAAATAACCAGAAAACAGTTCAATAGTTATTGCTGCTGTTGCTGCATCTTATAAGGCATTCTGTATGATTTTAACATATGCATGGGGGATACTTTGTTGGAGAAAAGCCTTTAAGACAGAATTCTGCTAGACTGGAACAAACGTTTTCATACAGTCAACAATAATTAGCACAGTAGCAACCTGCATCCTCTTCACTTTTCACTCAATCATGTGATTGTACAGTTGTCTGCCAGAGTATAACTGGCAAAAGCTTCCCCAGTAACCTTCCCATATTTTCAGGGAAGCTTTTGAAAATGTTTAAATTATTCTTCTGAACTGAAACTCTGTGTTAGGGTCAGCCTCTCTGCACTTCAAGACAATCTTTGGTAGTGACCTTTAAAAAAATACTATTTTATTTTTTCTCCCAATTACATGTAGACATAAATTTCAGCATTCTTATTTTAAATTTTAAGTTCCAAATTCCTTCCCCTCTTTCCCCTTTCTCTAAGATGGTAAGCAATCCAGTATAGATTATACATGTGCAATCACATAAAACATTTCTTTATTACTCATTTTGTGTAAAAAAACTAAAAAAAAAAAAAAGTGAAAAATAGTATGCTTGAATCTGCATTCAGACTCGTTCTGTTCTTTCTCTGGGGATGGATAGCATTTTTCATCAATAGTCTTTTGGGATTGTCTTGGATCACTGTATTGCTGAGAATATCTAAGTCATTCACCGTTGTTCATCATATAATATTATTGCTACTGTGTACAGTATTCTCCTGGTTCTGCTCACTTCACTCTGAATCAGTTCATACAAATCTTTCCAGGTTTTTCTAAAATCATCCTCCTTATCCTTTCTTTTAGCACAATAGTATTCCGTTACAATTATATGCCATAGTTTGTTTTGTCATTCTCCAGTTGATGGGCATTTTCTCAATTTCCAATTCTTAGTTAACGCAAAAAGAGTGGTTATAAATATTTTTGTACATATAGGTCCTCCCCCCCCCCCCTTTTTTAATCTCTCTGAGATACAGACCTGGTAATGGTACTTCTGCCACAAAGGAGGGTATGCACAGCCTTTCAGCCCTTTGTGCATAGTTCCAAATTGCTCTCCAGAATGGTTGGATCAGTTTACAACTCCATCAACAGGGCACTAGTGTCCCACTTTTCCCACATCCCCTCTAACATTAATCATTTCCCTGTTCTATCATATTAGGCAATGTTGTAAGTGTGAGGTAGTAACTTAGAGACATTTTAATTTGCATTTCTCTAATCCATAGTGATTTAGAGCATTTTTTTCCATATGACTATAGATACTTTTGATTTCTTTTTCTGAAAAACTGCATGTTCATTTCCTTTGACCATTTCTCAACTGTGGAAAGACTTATATTCTCATAAATTTGACTTGATTCTCTATATGTTTTAAAAATAAGGCCTTTATCAGAGATAATTCCTGTAAAAAAAAATTTCCCCAGCTTTCTGCTTTCCTTCTAATCTCAGTTGCACCAGTGTTGCTTGTGCAAAATCTGTCACATTGAATATTGGTATTGATCTTGATCATTTGGGGTCTAAGTAAAGAGTGTTGTACTCTTCAAGAACTTCAAGAAGAGTTTCAGTCAGCATGCCACCTGGTTGGTCTATATCAGGGCAGTCTGATCCAAGGGCACTCTAATTACTGGCATCCTGTTACAAGACTTTTGTGAGGAAAGACTCACATTTGCTAGCTCCAAACCCACAGTCCATGGATTTCCTCTAAAAAGAACTCCTGACAAATTCTGGAACAGTGGAAGCCACGCAGCAACACAGTGAAGGAGATTTCCGATCCAAAGAGCCCTGAAAAACCGACCCCAAAGGTTCATCACGGCCCAGATGGGAGCGGAGCCCTCTCCTGACCTGGCCATGTGGCACTGATAGGAGGAAGCAGAGCCCAGCAGGCTTCAGGGAACAGAATCTCCAGCGGCTGCGAAAGTCCCCCCACCCACAGACATACAGGTCAGTGAGAGAGACGGGCTGAGAGGGGAGCGGGGTATCTCCTGTACTCAAGGTCCCTCGGGAGGCAGTGGCAGTTGCAGGCGGCCAAAGGCTCCCAGAGCAGGCAGGAGCTCAGCAGCAACTCCATCACAAAAGGTCTCTGCATAAACCCCCTGAGGGAACTGAGCCCGGGAGGCAGCCCTGCCCCCACCTGAGAACCTGATTTAATCTTAACCTGAATAGCAGCCAGGCCAGCCACCTAAAGCCCTGAGGCTGGGAAGCAGCATTTGAATCTTAGACCCCAAGCACTAGCTGGGTGGACCTAGGCCAGGGTGGAGACAACTCTCAGAAGTCAAGTAACTGGCTGGGAAAATGCCCAGAGAAGGGAAAAAAACTAAGACCATAGAAGGTTATTTTCTTGAGAAGATGATTCCGCCATTCCTCTCTGATGAGGAAGAGATCTGCTTACCATCAGGTAAAGACATAGGAGTCAAAGCCTCTGTATCCCAAACATTTGAATTAGGTATCCCATGGGCTCAGGCCATGGAAGAGCTCAAAAAGGATTTTGAAAATCAAGTTAGACAGGTGGAGGAAAAACTGGGAAAAGAAATGAGAGAGATGCAAGAAAAC